>FN649727.1:2267073-2335505 GCA_000310025.1 Ectocarpus siliculosus | reverse complement strand
GGGGGGGGGGGGGGGGGGAGCGGGAAAGTATCGTCGCACATTTTAGGTAGTTTCAGAGATCCAGAGCATCGCCTGGGCGACAAGGTGGCAACACCCTTGACCAAATGTGGTTGGACCGTGCTTCATTCAAATTAACGAGCCTCCGCGAAACAACATTGGCTCAATCTAATGTATGTATCGAATATGCTTCTCTCACCAGACGTGAGCTTCGTGGTCGAACCCCGCCGAAACAAGGCACCGGTACTGAGAGCTATAACTCAAGGAGTGTACCCCCTGTGGTGCCGAGGGAAAGACGGGGAAAGCAATGCAACGGATCGAATGAGATGGGATCGGAATAACTGAGATATGGCCTGCGAGGGGCACCAAGGGTTCAACCTAATCGAAAACACGCCCAATATAGGTACGATTCAGCTTCTTGGAAACCGACAACATGTGCCCGTTACCTGGGCTTTTGTCCACTTTGTACCCTATTCCAAACACCATCCATGTCTGCACACATGGTCTTGCAATTCAAGGGTACATATCCTCTATGTGCTACGAAGTATACACAGTGTGCTCCATGACATGCACAAATTCACAGCTTATCTCTCTCGTTCTTGTTATTTCAGCGGCGGAGCGCACCTTGTTGTGACCTTGCAACGTCTGAACGGGCTTTTGGGTGTAAGTGTCCCACACGCGAATGCTGGTGTCGAGACTGGCGGAAACGAGGTTGTCGAGCGAGCTCATAACCATCATGCCCATGACGATATCCGAGTGTCCTTTGAGCGTGACCATCTCCTGCCGCTCACCGATGTCCCACCCTTGTCAAGAAAAGAGACAGATAGATGCCGTGTGTTTTCTTGTGTGTGGTCTACGGATCACATGACTTGATTACAGGCTCACGTGGACTTCACGCAAAGAAAACATGTTTTGAAAGACGAGCAACATGTCAGCGCGGTGCCGAGCACTTCGAAGTAGAATATGCACGACGCGAAGCAGGATTGTCCTCAGGCACTCTTGTGCAACCGTATCGCAGGAACTTGATTGTATTCTATAAAGTCGCCTTTCACAATAGAGGATCAAACCCAAGACTAAGGAATAAGTTTTAAACGGACAATCGTTGAGTGCGGGATTGAAAGCCAAGTTGTCGCTGGATCGTTGGACAGAAAACTCGAACATTATTCAGGACAAAATTAAACACTAGTTTATTCCCGTCCGTCCTCGTGCGCCCCTACCATCCCACCCAATGCTATTTGCAGTCAGCAGCTTGTAAACATTATGCGAACTGTGAGTACGGCACACTCCTCTCTAGTCTCTCGTGCGAGGTCGCTTACTCTAACCGCCGCGACCCTGTGCTGCTACTGCTACTACCACTGACACTCTACCTTGAATGGATCCAGCGGTAGTTCCCGAGTAAAGCAGGCGGTGAGAGCTCGACCAGCACATGGACATCGCCGCGTGTTTGGTGGGCCATCTGCTTTTCAGCGTGAAGTGCTTGATGGAGGGGATATCGTCAAGGTACCACTGCAGCAGCGTCATATCGGCCGAGGCGGTGACCAGGGTATGGTGGTCCCCACAGTAGGCCATCGTAAGCGGCACCTTTTTTCGGTTGTGAGACAACGGGTTCGCTTTCGGTGTCGCCGACGTTGTTTGTTGTCGGTGGTGTGCAAGAGGCAATGTAGGACAGCCGCGATACTGGCGGGTTTTTGGCCGTCATCCAGGTTTTGCAATATTTGGCCGCTTTCAATCACACCAAGAGTGAGCCTAGTTCCCTGTGTCTGGTCGGCACACTCTCCGCTCTCTATTGTTCAGCGCTCCTCTAGAGCAGTACTCAACCAAATGGTGGCGATGTTTGTGACACTCAGTTCCCAACCCTCGGATCCAGCAATGTAGCAATTCCACTGTTCTCCATGTCACGCACCGCGTTGTGTTTGAGCTGCGCCGCCCTCGCCCATGAGTGCGAGTTGTAGATGTTGACAATCGGGTTGTGCTCCTTATTGTTGTCGTTGTTGTTGTTGTTGTTGTTCGTGGTGGTGGTGTAAAGCACGCAAACCAGAGGGTGCAGGGATTAGGTTTGTTCGTACATGTAAAATCCCGATACGATGACGTCTCCGTCTCACCCAACCTTCAGGGTTGCGGTTAATGGCAACCACATCGTCTGCGAAATACCTGCGCTTCAAGAACCTGAACACGTCTAGATTCCTCAATGGAATTTGTTTTGGGAGAGAGGGTCGGCGAGCAAGGCGGGCTCTCGGACCGACACGACATCGACGGTAAACACAACAAAAATAACAAACCTGTATGACAGCCAGCTGGTGGGAGCCCGGAATATAACATAACTGCTCCACAGTCTCGCAGCTTCGGTTGTAACTCACCACCTCTACCTGCGTGTAAAGCCCGCGCGATGCGAGAACAACACTCGTTGGTTTTCGAAACATACTCAAAGGGGGGTGTCCGGCTCTGCTGTGCTAGGAGTCCATCGTATGGTCTTAGCAGTGAATTGTACACTTTGATTGTCAGAGCGAGCAGCAACTTGTTGATGTGAGGCCATTCTTGGTCGAATTCGTGCTACACAAGCGAAACAGCCGCACGAAAATTCCCTGCTCTACACGGGAATGTCCGAACTTCATGCGCCACGAGCAACCGTTTTTATCTCAGTTCCACCCATACGAAAAGTTGAAAACTTACTCCCAGCGGGCGCGTGCGCCGAGTTACTCTCTCACCTGTCTAGACCCCTGGCGGTACTCCGCGAGTTGGTCGATGCTCATCTGCGCGTGGTGTAGCTGCGCTTTGACCACCACAAAGCGCGTGAACTCATCCCACTCCATCATACCGTCTCCATTGATGTCGACCTTGGGCAAACATACAGCGGCAGAGCGTGGTATACACAAAACGCACAGGGACTCTGTCACGGGTGGACTAAATAATTACGTTCGAAGTTTCCTTGCTTAAGAGGACACCCTCGACCAACGTGTACATCCAACATTGATCCCGTCTTGGAGGGTTTTGTTTCTTATTAAACATTTGCTGTCTCTCGAGTGCACGACACATCATACCATGATTTTATTCTGATCGACGTCGTATGGTGCCGTGATGTTACCGTGTTGCCGTGTTTCCACGCGCAGTGTATTTTATCCGACAGAAACAGAACGAACAATGTTTCAAAATTCAATACAATTTCCACGTTTTCCGTCATGTAGTGTGCAAACTCCCTCACCTCTTTGAAAAGCTCGACGAGGTTGGAGATTACTTCCTCTCGAGTAAACACGACTTTTCCACCCCCAATTCCAACGCCGCCGCCGCCAGCTCCACCTCCAGCATCCTTCTTGTTTGCTCGCCCGCCAGCACCGCCATCAGTCGGATCGTCGTCGTTCTCATGGCCATCACCTTCGCCATCGCTGTCGCCTCCATCACTCCCGCCCGAATTGGTCACGACGAGGTTTTCAGGCTGGTGTCTCTCCATGATGTCGCAGAAGTCTTCCAGGTCCACTTCGTCGTCGTGGGCATGAAATTCAGCCTGAATTTTGCGACACATTCATTTCATACATGCGTGCTCATCCGTCGATCATAATGTAATGCTTTCTATGGCCCAAGATCTATGGTCGGGTTCTGCCATGACCAATGAGCTCGAACGAACCAGCGTTGCATACAAAACTTGTTGTAGAAACATATCCCGCTATCCTGGGAATCACCAGAACTGCTCACGCGAGACGCAATTTCAGGGGTAACGTGTGATTTGTCGGGTCATACCACCAAAAATCCTCGCCCATAGTGTACTGGCACGTTGTACGCGCGCCAGTGCGGAAATATTTGAGATAAACCGTCACACATCATCACCAGCACATCCCATCTCAAAGTTGTGACTGTTTCCTCGTTGTTCATGCAGAGGAGAGCATACCTAAGTTAAGAACACGATCTGACGCGGGCCAGTTTCGACCATGATTTACAGTAGCAAACTGCGCTTGCCTTGATGCTGGCCATTTGCTCGCCGTTGAGATGCATCAGAAGTTGCAGAGATAGCTGCTCCCGCGCGATTTTGTTCTTTTGGTACAAGCTCCTAGGACTGAGCGCCCCTTTCTCCTCTTGCCGTCTAAGGTCGGCTGCCGGATCCGCCCCTTCCTTCCGTACCACCTCCTGTTGTCTTGCCTAGGTTCCAAACGAACAGCAACAAAATATTTGTATTTGGGTGACGAGTACATGCACGAGTTTGTTCAGTGTCGCACTGTAGAGAAGCCGAAAATGGCAACGGAACAGCTCCTTGGGGTCTAGATAGACTGCGGCACACACCATTTTTCTTGCCATCCCATCTGCTCTGAACATGTGCGTTTCCACCTTCCGGTTCAACTTTCGGTATATATTCTGGACGCAACAACCGGGGTCACACGGGAGAAAGGCCACGCACTACACTGCAATAATATTAGTGTTTTCTCCGCCTTCCTTCTGCGGTGCTTGCCTTAAACTATTATGGCGAGTTTCAGCTGTTCCTTTTCCCTCGTCGACTGCTGATGTCGAAGTACGACTTACATGCAAAAACATCGCTTTCCACTTGTACTGCTGTGTAGGAAAATGCATTATTGCGAGCAAAATCCTAGTTCGTGTGACTGCACCGAGATTTGTCAGAAGGTTGCGATATACTGAACCATTCATTATCATGTTGTGAACCGAGCACCTGCACGAATATTGATGTTGCTGTTGTTATGTTCACATTAATAACCGTTCCGATCTCCTGACCCAAGACCTCAATCTGCCCGTACTAATCAACACTTGACTCTTGCTTGACTGTTCGATTTCTATGGCTCCAAAAAATACTGAATCCATGTACCAGTAGCCTGCTTTGCCGTACATGCTACAAATAGTAGGGGATAGCATCGAAATATATTCCGGCTCTACCTACTGCCCCACTCCGATCGCCATCCTTTGGGGTGTTGGAGGCGTACTCCCATGAACTCGATACGCAACGATTGATGCGTGTCGACAGCGGGCGGGATCGCTGTCGAGTGGCGGTGGATAGCCGTATCTTTCGAGATCTCTGCATGTGCTCACCCGCAACAGCGTGTGTAGTTCATCGTGACTCCGGACTCCGATCAGCTGTCTTGACGGCTTTGGAAGTTCAAGGTGTCCATTAAAGCCCGACCCCTTCATCTGAGGAAGTTGGATCCGAGGTAAGCCTACGTTCTCTCTCTACTTCCCTCTCTTTCTCTCGCCTCCCCTCGCTCTTGAGTTAGTAGCTTCGCCGCGCGCGACAGATTTGACGAGAACCAAAACGCCTTCTTCGTACAACACATGCGATGTGTTTTTTATGGCCCCATGCATTCGGACCTAGAAAACGGACGGTGGGTCACAATTGACCATACGGGCAGACTGGCGCATCAAGTTGTCATGTTCGTTGCGGGTGTAAAAGTGCATAACACAACGAAGTCAGGGAAGAGGGCAAGAAGGTCCAGACGAAGCACATATCTATATCTAAAACCGTTTCACACCCGTTTTCTTGAACGAGGCGTGTCGGTCGGTGGTGGAATTTGTCGACAGTCCCGATTCTGGCGACCAAGATCGCGAATGGACAAACAGACAATCGCTGGTCAATCGGCAGCCGGTTGGTCACGACGGGTAGTTTGTTTCACGGAGGTGACACAGCAATAGGGCGTCTAGGAAACACGCATACACCTTTTACTCGTACCGCCATTCCGTTCAACAAGCCAATTTGACGTTGGTGTTTGGTCGACCGTTTTTTTATCTTTCAACCATTGATACTAAGCGATCTTTCGGATGAACTCCTTCCGCACATCAGCCGCACACATACTTGGGGGTTGTGTGCGACGAAAGTCGCACTCTCACATACGTCGCATACCGTACCATGTCACAAGTATACGCATGCCGCAATAGGCACAAGGAAGCCTTTCGGTTCTCGTTACTGGCTGCGTGGTGTTGTTTGTGCCGGCACAAACCCGAAGGAGATGAGGTGAGTATCATAGACTACTGCTGTATACTCCTACACATTTCAAACATCGTCACCTTATTTCGTCCGCAGTGTGACCTCGATGTTCACAATGAACCATAGCTGACACGTGCGCTATGGTAGAGACACACGCGGTGCGATCTTGATGCCCTCGAAGGGTGTGAAAGAGGCGTGCACTGTAACTCAAATCAAATACCGTTACACTCTTCGAAAAGAAAATGTGCATAGCGGTGCAGCACTATGTACATTAGTCTAATCAAAACAAGAGGGACCGTCGTTGTGTGTGCTCTCTTCGTGTGTCATCTGTACTCCGTCTTTCTGACTGTCTGCCTGACGGGGCTTTGCACTCGTTCCGCTCTGCTATTTTCGAACCTCAACCCATGCATGGATATTTCACCTAGAATATGTCTTACGTTGTTGGCTGCTGGATGAGTACAACGCGAAAGAAAACTGTCTTGGATGTACTGTAGCAGCTTAGAAATCTTAACTAAATCACACAAAGTCACAATGTTGGTGCCAGCATACATACCAACGAACCAAGGGTATATAGTTCATGACCACTTTTAGACTACAGGCGGTAGAGTCTTTCGCGTGATCACGATTGTTCTCTAGGCTATGCAGAACTCAACCCCCCTTAAACGCAACACGCTGTTGTTAGATTGAGCATGGCCCTGAACTCACGCACAAGATCGAGGGATAAAACTTTTTACTTCTCCTATGAACTTACCATGTTTCATCTCCACGGTTACCCTCGTCTGCTGCTTGGGTCATACGTGTCCATAAGGCACGACAGGATCAGCGGCGGGGAGCACCTGTAAACCTCTGGCAATTTATCTGACACAAGGATGCTTACACGAAGACACACACAACGGTGACTAACCACCGCGTCACTTGCGACACTCCCATGATCTCTGTTGCTTAGGGACGACAATTTTTACGTGCACCTTTGATATCTCCCACCCCTGCTTCAGTTTGCGGCGAACCTGCTTTGATTTAGGATACATGGTCTATACATGCACGACACGCAGCGCACCCTACCCGCCGTGCACACGGGGAACCGACGCCAGCAGCGAAAGGCACCGGCACGATTGCACCTATGGTACAACGGTGAGAGGTTGCAGGTGCGGTAGAAGGGAAGGGGGAGCCTTTGGCACTTCGGTATATGTAGTCGACCCCAGATATCCTCTCTATGTCTGTTGTGTGGCTCTCTGCAAGCCACAAATGTACCGCGTAGGCGTTTGCTCTCTTTGCTCCGTGCTTGATCCTTCGTTCCAAGGCTATATTTCTGCTCGAGATGAGCTGAAAAGGAAGAACGTCGTGGGGTTCCCTCGATTTAGAAGTTCAAGATGCTCTTTAACCCCACAATACGTTTGGTTCCACTTTCTAGATGGCCAGAAGAGTGTGAAATCCCCCCACCCCTTGTCTTTTTGTGTGACGCGCGTGGTGCCTTCTGCTCGTGGATCCGCGAGGTCCTTGCAGATGAACATCCGTCACCATTTCTAAGCGCCTGTTGTGCGCTATTGGCATGATGCAAAGCTAGCGCTCGCGCTCTAACAAATGGATATATTTTAGATTCAGTTGTTTGAGTCTTCACCCATCCATGTGATGTTTCCACTATAATCTGTGCATGTCCATAACTCTCAACCTGTATCGCACCCGCACCTTCTCCTGTCCAACGGTACGCTAAACTGATTATAGGTTGAGGTTGCAGCAGTGCCATGTTAGCGGGGTTAGCTCTCAACAGTTCCATGTCTCTTCTTCTCACCCGCTGTGCGAAACATGTTGTTTTTCAGCAGCTCCAACCCACCAGTGATCATGCCGAGTGTGATGGTGAATAGGCCCTGGCACCAGCTGTTCAATAGGCTGCGATGACAAAAGCAAGGCGAGTTGTTGCAGACGCAGCATTGAGCTCTCCGTGTACAAAGGCATAGTTTAACGCCATATTTCTAGACTTTTGGTGTGTTTGCAAAGGTCCTTGATTGTATTTCATGAATAATAGTTTGTGTTTCATTTGGCATATTTATATAACCGTGGCGGAAGGTCTTCCGTACCGTAGGGTACGCACAATGCATTTGTCCCGTTGTTCCGCTACGGAACGTTTCCGACGTTTACGATTCAGCTACGACCAGGGTCCCCGGTCGATTGTTTACGACAAGCAGGTGGTTCTTGTCGACGGTAGGCATAGTGCGCTGTTAGTTGGTTCCCATGCGGCATGCGGGTGTTGTCGGCATTACGCTAGGCCGCCGTGAAGAACGGTGGTTGTCGCTGGTCAGTTTTGCCATCGATATGATGCGTTTGGCACTAAGCATTTTTGTACAGTGCCGTTTTCTATAGTTCAGCCGGGCGAATCAGCACGAAAAGAACACATGGATATATTTGATTGCTGGCTAAATTATGGACGCAGCAACCACTCATAACCTCGTACCTCGAATCAGGTTATGACCCCTGGCCTCGATATCTGTTTGCCATTTCTTTCCCTTTCCCTTGCCCGACGTCTTACAGCATTTGCACACGCCTCAGGGCTTGCAATCTTGCCGAATTTGACCCCACGGGACGAGGCATGAGGCATTGCCACTTCCCGAAGCCGGATGACCTGCCGAACCGCCCCTTGTCAACGACGGGTGGCGAGCCGGACCGGCACCCCGACGAAAAGGGATGCCAAGGTGTTAGAGCCTCCATTCTTGACTTGGAGGTATGAGGTATGTATAGTACTACCGAGGTCCTACCAACGAAACAAATGATGTACTCGCGGGCAGTTGTTATATATATTTTGGGCGGGTTTTCGGGCAAGTGGCCCAGCTGGGAGGGCTGTGCCGTAAAGTCTAGTGATCGCACCAGGTGAAGGTTCTTCTACTTTTCTCGTGCTCCGTTTGTTCACTTCCTTTTAAAATATAGGCTGTTGCAATATAGCTCTTATAGTTTCCTGCACACCTCCAACGAAAGAGTGAACGGTCAAGAAAACAAGTCGTTTGGTTGACACAATGGCGTGATGGAAATATTTTTCTTCCTGTCATGGCCGCACGAAAATCTACAGCACTACCGGAAGACCCCCAGGGGCAAGAACACACGAGTCTGCACAAGACTTACCTCGTGGAGGAACCGAACAAAACGGCTTTTCTTCACTAGGTGTAGAGGTCGCAAGCCACGACCAACGGCACCGCAGTGATTGCACGGTCCGATGACAAGACATGTGACGACCGGGAGCAGGCAGCGGAGTAAATCCCTGCGGAGTACCTTTCGCTCATGCGTGAACCCTCGATCCTAGAAGTGGCTGAGTGACACATCAACTGTGGAGTCCCAGGCATTTATTTTGTTTGATTTTCCCAAAAAATTGGGGAAAATCAACAAAACAATCACCTGAGACTCCACGATTGATATTTCCTTCACACTGCCACCTCCAGGATCGTGGGTTCACGCATGAGCGAAAGATACTCTGGAGGGATTTCCTCTTCCTGCCGGCCCGTGGGCCACGTTTCGAACCCGACGGGGCCGGAGCTCCACTCGCCCTAGACCACCTCGACAGCCGCCGTCTGCTCCGGGTCGCCACCGGTTTTGTCCTGCTTGGGCCGTGCAAATACGGCGGCGGTGTTAGCTGTTGCTTTCGACTTGAGCACCTTGTGCTGAGACACCGTTGTTCGGTTCCTCCATGAGGTAAAAGTCTGTGCAGCCTCATATTTAGTTGCCCCTGGGGAGTCTTGGGGAAACTCTGTTGATTTTCGTGTGGTCACGGCAGGAAGAAGGATACTTTCCACCCCATTGTGTCAACCAAACGACGTTGTTGTCGTGTCTTTCACATAGTTGTCGGAGATAGGAAACAGCGAGAGATACGCGAGAGTTATCTTGCAGCAGCCTAGATTTCCAAAGGACGTGAGCAAAAAGTAGCACGAAAAAGGTACGTAGAAGATTTTCATCCCGTGTAGCTGCTAGACGTGTCGACCTAGCCCTCCCAACTGGGTCAAGTCCCGACCAATGCGCCGGAAAACATATAAAGAGCGCACATCTAGCGATGCAACTCGGTGGTAGGACCGTACCATACATACCTCCAAGTGAGGAATGGAGGCTCTAACGCCATAGGAAGTATGTGTGTAGGGGGTGTATGCGGTTAGGGGTCCGAGTGCGGGGCCCCTCGAGAGAGAACACGCGCAGTTCGTGTGTAATTTTATCTTCTCTACTATGTGTGCTGAAGGAGCACGTTTTTGTGTTTATCACGGTTTGTATCGTCGACTTCGGTCCTGGGTTAACAAAGTCCCCATACGCAACCCAAATACCGCGGGAAGGCGCGGAGGCACGAACAGGGCGCAGTAACATTTTTTTTTAACTAACATCCTCGGGGCGTTCTCAATGGCAGAGGGGGGAGAAAAAGAAACAGAAAAATGATGTCGGGGCGAAACGTCCCTGGGGGTGCTGGTCTCGTTCTTTAAATTTGTCACCTACAATAGCGCAACTTGCTTGTGTGTTTGTCAGAAGAATTACCAGCGAGGTGGTGCTCGATTTTACGCTGATGGAAACATTGCTTGCAGATCCACACCGGATCTCCCCCCGGTAGTAACAAAAGCGCTGGTACGCCGAAATTTTGACCGACAGTGTGTTGGGGGAACGCGTGGGTGGCAGTGGGGGCGGTAGCCAAGCCAGCAAATCAGACCCGCGAGGGGGGGCGATGAGATAAATAAACGAGGTATGTTGGCTCCTAATCCCCGACGTTCAGAATAGCTTCACGTTGGAAGGATGCTATGCGCATGCTGAACCGAACGGCGATATTTACGGGTTGACGGGTTCGGGGATTGTTAGTGCAACACCCCGAGCTTTTCGTCGTTGGCATAGCGGCGTACGAGAAACAACCCTAGAGTCGGTGATCCACGTCGCCTCTCAGAAACAAGGAAAGGACGATAGGTCTGTATGCCCTTCGTATTCATGTGGTACACAACACAACAATAAAACAAATTGACGCCTACGCCCGCGGCTGTGAGCAGCGCGTGATGTCGCAAAGAGGGTGGTGCTTCTCTGGCAGACAACACTGTGCCGATACATTCCAGACGTCTCTCTTGGTATGTATGAGCCGCGTAGATCAGTGAACGTACCCACGGCAACGAGGGCCACCCGCCACCGTCCCGGGTACCGTCGCGAACCTACAGTCCCCTCTACAACTGCAATCCAATAACTAATCATCATTCATGGCCGAGTTCTTACTTCGTCACTTGTTCTGTGATTGTATTGCCTATGTAGCTTCAAAGCTACCTGTACCTAGCACGTGTATCTCATCGACTGAGAGATTCCCCGTTTCTGTGGCTTGCTTTTTTTGTGTCAACAGCAGCGAACGGAACATGTGTCTCAAGGATCAATATCCACGAACTATTGATCGATCAACTATGCTCATCACTTTCCCAGAGTATGCTAGTCCCCCATCTCTGAAGCCGCTTCATCAACGAAGCCTTGCTGCGACCCTCGCTCCGTACAGGCCAGCTCTTCTCCGACCCCACGTTCTTCCGTCTGTCCGTCCGCCTCTCCGATGAGCTCGTCGCCTACAAGCTCTTCGGTCTCTAGAACTTGGTGATGGCCTTGGTCTTGGTTCAGGGACACCGAGCTGCCCATAAGGGTTCTGTACGCCGTGTCTGTTGCATGCGCACGGCGTTGGGCGCGTATCAGCTAGCGACTACGCGGAAATATTCGGAAGCCGGACGTCACCACGGTGTGCCAGAACCAGTCGCACCGCCGCTGAGTGCAGCCAACTACGAAAACTATGTTTTTGTACCTTCGTTGTGCACGGCCTGATGAAAACTTTTACGACTACGAGCACCGACGAAAAGGCTTGTAGTACTCCTCACCACAGTCAGACATCTCAACGGGTCTCAGCGCCACTGCGCCCCCCCCGGGCGGTTGACGCGAAAAGACTTTCTCCAGATCTCTTTCGTGTTCGTATAGGGAACGAACTGGTCCCATGCATGCCTCCCGGCAGAGACTCTGCTGGCGGAAGGAATCATGGCGGCGGAAAATGAGTGGTACATGAAAGAAGGGCACTCCGCCCGCTGTGATGTTACTCGAGATCCGAGTTGTCCGGGGACTTACAGACGGTGTAGAGACGAACAAACGTGCACTGGGCTGTTTCCACGCACAAAGCTGCAATTGTTTCAGGCTTGTTTGCTGCAATAATTCCTCATCACGCACCCTTGCTGAGTCTACACTACGTATACAACCTTGATATCAGACCCGCTCCATTCGGACACACGATCGGCCAGGGCCGATATCTGCGTTGAGTCGAGGGAGTGCTCAATTCCTTCCATGAAGCTGACGATCATGTCCATCCTCTCCTTGTGGTTCGGTGGACCAACAAAGACACGGCTATGGAAGCGTCGCAGGAGAGCAATATCGATGTCATCTGCAAATGAGAACCACCGTTAGCGAAGAGGTGGTAGAAAGCGCGGGGGGGTTATAAACAAAGCATTTACCTGCCTTAGGTTTATACGCCAGACAATCTTTTTGTAAATTGTTTTTTCTACCTTCGTTAGCTCCCGCATACAAGCTTACCCATGCGGTTGAAATAATCTTACCCATGCGGTTGGTGGCGGCAATGATCACAACTTGATCCTTCGGTCGAAGCTGAGAAGTCTGGAGGAGGATCTCGGCCAGCAGGCGGCGTGTTTGAACTTGGGACGGCAGCAACAGTCAATGTTAGAGACAGCCAGTGTTAGAATGCGTGAAACTGATGTCCGGGTCTCTTGAAAGTTGGGCCATACTCTCTACAGAAGCACAACCCGAGACAGCCAGTGTTAGAATGCGTGAAACTGATGTCCGGGTCTCTTGAAAGTTGGACCATACTCTCTACAGAAGCACAACCCCGTTCTTTCTCCCAGCCACGACAACGTACATAGCTCAGCGGCCCTTGAACCCGACGGTGAAAACCAACAAACGAGCGTTTCGAACCCAGGGGGGGCTAACCTCGCTCCCTCAAAACAAAGCCAAGCACACCTCACCATCATCTTGGGCATCTCGACTCGGAGCCTGAAACGACGGAGTGTGTGGCGGAGGAGTTGGCATGAGTGTTGGTCAGCCATTGCGCGCCACAGCGGTGACAAAAGTGATTAGTGTATCGTGCTCATACAGGACGAATAACCCCTTTGTAGCCCCCTCCCACAATCGTTGTCCAGTCAGTTAGACGCCAAACATGTACCAGAGCGTCCAGCTCGTCAAGAAAGATGACGCTAGGCTTGGTTTTCTTCGCGTCGTCAAAGAGCTGGTGGAGGACCCGCTCGCTTTCACCTGTAATAAAATGTAGGCACATGCAACATACAGCGCGGCAGGTTTCGACAATAGGCGATCGACGGGGAAGACACATGCAAAACACAGGGAGAAAGGTTGTATTTAGCGAATGACGGAGGGGATCACGTGCACAGAATATTTCATTGGGCAGACTCGATATTTAGTGCCTAGTAACATCCTAGGTTGGAATCTTGGTTGAACCCATGCATGACTTAATCTCACTCACCCTGGTACTTGGATAGAATTGAACTCGGAACCACAGAGTAGAAGGCTGCGCCCGCCTCCTGACTAGCCGCCTGGGCGATCGTGGTCTTGCCTGTGCCCGGCGGTCCATGGAGGAGGACGTTGTTTCCTGAAGACCTGAGACCGACTGAAGGGCCACACAGAGGGTATGACTGGCAGTGGAACTTGGCCCGAAAGCACAGGCGTAGGCAACCATGATGCGCATGAACATCATGGCTCGTGCAAAACTATGACATGTCATGCATGATACTACTGTTGTAACGAAGGCTAAAAGGCAGCCAACCTGATATGCACAATTCTGCAGAGGTGTATGGAAGCTAGGCACGCTGGCTTGTGCAACATATCCGTGTTGTTCTCAACGGCCAACCAAATATTTCCACACACCGAATAGGGAGCCTCGCGCTTCTTCTGATAGTTTGAGCGGCAACACGACGTGCTCGAACAGAGCCCTCTTTGCAGCTTCGTTGCCTACAAGGGAGTCGAACGTCAGGGCCTCGTCGGGCTCCCAAGCCGTCGGCATGGTGCTCATGCTACGAGTTGGCGACCCTACTGGCGCTGCTCCAGCGAAGGAACCATTTTTGTGCTCAGCTGCCTGACCTCCCGAAGACGAAGACGTCTAGATGATGCGAAGAGAAAAGCAAAAGGGTGTGGTTACCGTCGACCGCAAGGAGGGTCGTAGCAGCCTTGAGGAACCTGTACTACAGTAACTCTAAGAAATCACAGAGACAGGTGGGAAATAACGAGGTTCGCTGTCGAGCCTTTGAACACGGGTGCATATTCTTAATGGATTTATGCGCGCCCAGTCTAAACTCACCGACTGCGATGGAATGTTGTGGCCTCTCGTTCGCACAGGCGGCTTCTTCTCCAATGCATGTCGCCTCCGACGGATTGACCGATTCAGGATGCTTCCACAGAGCTCTAACGACGCTGAATATCTCCCTGCCCGATCGGACAGACGGAGTAATTTGATTTGACCTTAACATTCTACTCGATGCTCAAGACTTTCACGTTTTAGTGTTTGACACGCGATGTTGTTGCGGGGCCTCCCATTGTTTGTATTGTAAGTTCGGCAAAGAGTTTGGTATTGAATGCATATCCCGCCTGTAGCTGCAGCCTTGGGGAGTGTCTGCCGGAGCTTTGATTGAATCATGAGTTCCTATCACGGTGTTGCTCACTCCCGCGTCTCCGTAGACCATGTGCTATAGTCTACCCACAAGCGACGTAGGGCATCAAGTATGCACCCGATAACTCACCTAGCTCCATCTCGAAAGAAGGAAGCTCGAAGATCAGGTCGAGCAGGCCCCTGGCTTTCACCAAGGAATCGTAGCTTATCAGATCATCGTCATTGTGCAGGTTCGCCAGACCAGCGGTGGCCTGAGAAGAGATCGAATTCGGTACGAGAAGCAGCAATGGTGGGTTGTGGGGTGACCTCGACATAGCTGGGATCATCACGCTGATATGGCGAGGGGCTGAAGGGTCACCTTTGACTTGCAAACGCGCTACCACGCCGCCATGACCTGGGAGGCAGGAGTTCCAGTACGGAGCAAAAAAAATCAAAATCAAGGGGTGTCTTGCTCATACGAGTAAAACCATGGAGGCTCACCAAAGCAGTAGCTCCCTTCACTAGAGACAACGTCGATGCCATATCTTCGCGCGTGTATGCCGCCCGTGTAGTGCAATGCTGATTTCCTGAGTCGTGTGACACCACACGGGGCAGCAGGCAGCAGAGAGAGCAGCACATTTTGTTGGGGGTGTTCGAAACATAATGAGGCGATGTTGGGCAACGCGCGCGCCGCGACTTTGCGGCGGAACAAGCAAGAGTGGCACGGAGCACCCAGGGAGTGACACCGGGGTGGCACCGGAGTGACAGCGCGACAGCGTGCAGTGAGTGTGAGGGTTTCTCAGCCCATGTCCACCGCTGCGCTTCAACGGGGCACACCTAAGTTCGCGGCGAGGGCGACGATTTGGCTTTTCGTCTCAGTTTCGCTCTCTATATTGATCTGCAGCGAGGGCACCAACAACCCAGTCGCGTCTGGAGCGGGACCTGCTGGCTTACATAGTTCAACAATGCACGACTCACAGGTCAGGTGTAGGAATCCAGCATGGAGTAGCGATTACTCCAGCGGCCATGGTTAATCAACATTCATTCCGTCGGGGATGGTCGCCTTGTTGCTTTGCTCGTCAAGTAGGGCACGAGAACTTCACCTTCAGCATCCTGTGTGTTGCATGCTGAACACTGCCTGCATATGCTACATTACATGTAACTTGTGTGCACTGAACTTGCCCAACTCGTGGTCTAGATGTCTAGACTCGACACACGTGTTCGCGCCTATGGAAAAAATTCCATGTTTCTTTTTTTATGCAGACATTACAAATCCTGGAATCACATCGGGAAGCAGTCTCTCCGCGCAGTGTTTTTGGTTATTCTGCCACAACTCGCGCTGTAGTGCTGATCCCAATTAGTGCACATTATACATTCATTCTATGGTCTTTTATCTCTACTATGGTGCGGAGTTTTGGCCGAATTGGGACTCTGAAGCGGGTAACCAACTTGGATGAAAGTTGCTTCTCAGAGCTGAAAGGTTGCGTGCAGCAGCAGGAAGGCAGCTTCAACTCAGATGTGATCGCGAGACATTTCTCCGGCTCAAAGCAAAATCAAACCAGCTTTCCGATGGAGGGTATGACTTGCTTGAGGCGCCCGCCTGTTTTGGTGAAACGACAAGGTCTGTGTAAGGAGCCACGAGGTGGTGAAAGAACTGGGCTCAGCCATGTCCAATATGGGGAGGGGATGAAACAAAATTGACCCCGCTAAAATCGGCGGCGTGATTTTTTGTCTGTACTTTTTTTTCTGTACTTTTTTTTCAATTCCTATAGGCGCGAACATATGTGTAGACTGTTGTATGGAACTCATCCACTTTTTGTAGTGAATCATCCTGCAATTTCTGTTGTCCCTCTCTTCACAAACGCTATCCCTTTTCTCACGGCAGGGATTTGTGGGGTCCAAGGGCTACACCACGTTGAAAACACCGTCTCAAAACAAGGGCCTTGGTTTTACCGACGCTGAGAGGGAAACCCTGGGGTTGAGAGGTCTTCTTCCTCCGGCCACGTTAACGTTGGTGAGAGAATGTAGAGTTCCACTACATTCCCCTCTTTGGGGGTTGCGGAGAATCGAAACTGCGCGCAATAATGTAGAGTTCGGCACGCGGCAGAGGCTGCCGCAGGACCAACTTACGTGCGTACGAAACCGTTGAAGTACGGCAGCAGCATCACAGATTTAAGGAATAATACATGTTGCCGCCTCGCGAGGAATTATGTTGGCGGCGGGAAGCCTGCCGGACAATATTCCCAAACACCAACACTCGAAGGTGGGACGTGCTCAAGCGATAAGACTCTTCTCTGAAGGCTGTCCAACCCGAGCGTCGGACAACATGACATGAGTCATGTAAATACTGGAAACCGTTTCCCCGGCCTTCCACGTGGCCAGCAAGCGCGGCTGCAAAAAAGATCACATATCTGTCTGTACCGCACGTACTGCCAACATACAGCAGTGGTTGTGAAACCAACGTCTGGCGCTCGTGAGCGACAGCAGTGTTTTGGTGCTGATGGGATGGGGGCAGGTTTCTTGTGCCGACATGTACTTTATTGCGAGGGCTGGCTCACCATGACAGCGTGGTTTCTAAAGTGGCGCGTAGCGTGTCCGTTGTTGTCAGTTGATCCCTAGGAATAACAACCCCGGCTACATCCCCACAAGCCCCGAGAAACGCGCCTATGCACCCAGTAAAAGCCTAAAGAGATCTGCCGCATGGTCAGCACCACAAGTAAGGGTGTGAGCGGGTGTTAGGCCTTATTCCGGCGGGGATGGCCCGATCTTTTCGCCAAGCTGGCACTCCTACTTTTAAGTAGACGAACCGTACCTACCGGAATGTAGAACATTGTTTAGACCGTCAATTGGTGGAAGTGCGCTGCCAAGCAGGACTACTTAACGCCCTGGCCACTCGCGTAGATCCCTTCAGTTTTTTTGGTTGCGTAGGCGTGAGTGCCTTCTCGAGGCTTTTGAGGATGGGGTTAGCCGTGCGACTGTTGTGGACTGCAGCAATAGTACAGCATTCGGGCGCACACATATCCTGGGCAATGCCAGGCTTCGTGATCTTCGAATCTGGCCCTTGTAGAATGCCGTGGAGTTGAAAAAGGCAACTTTTCGACTGGTTCCGATGCACTACCAGCGCTGTGGGCACTATGCGGTACCTCAAATCTCAGCATGAGTTGAGAAAATGCTCAATCCCACCAGGAGATTCAGTCTATCGGTGCACAAAACCACACGTGACATTCGCCAAGTTTTCGTGTGCAACTGAACTTTCACATGAGGATCAAGGGACATCGGACCGCCCTGTATGAGGGCACTAGGTAATGATGCCGCACCGGATGCCGCCCTCGCTATCGGTGCTGTTGATGCGTGTAGAAGCTCATCTGTGTCTTTACAGTACCGTGAAACGTAAGCGTTTAACCAGCCGCACGGGGTGCGCTCGTCTTGACGGCGCAGGAAGACCAAGTGGAGCTGACCATGCAAGAGCTCCGCCGGAAAACCTCCGCTCTGGATAAGTACGTGTTTCTCCAAAGCTTGCAGGTTTGCCCGACATTTGTTTGTACAACTCGCACTGACGTTGCCTTGATCGAGTGGCGTGTTTTCGTCACATGGTCTTGTTCGGTTGCGCAGTTGGGTGCATAAGACTACGGATGCATACCTACGACGTCCGAGGGTGTGGGCTACCCCTATTTGCACGACGCGCGTGCAAATAAGACGTGCACGCTTCGAAACGCCTCCGTGGATGGGTTGAAACTGGGTTATACACACACGTGACCGACCCAACCCAACCCACCCAACCCAACCCTAACCCTAACCCTAACCCTAACCCTCACGGACGTCCAACCGGGGCCGTGGTGGCGAGACTGGCCACGAACGCGGCTGCGCCACGTTCGTGGTCCGCACGTCAGAACGTGGTCCGCACGCTGCGCGCGCTGTTTTGACCAATCCCAAGTCGAGTCGTGCACGGTCTTATTTGCACTCGCGTCGTGCAAATAGGGGTTTCCCGAGGGTGTGGCAGATCCAAGCAACGAGATCCACACTTACGTTGCAGTTTGGTATTGTTTCGTGTTGCGGTGTTGAACCGTTTAGGGCATGTTGCACGCTTCTCGGCGCGGGTATCTACGGTGTAGCTCGCAATGCTGCGGATGCTGACGTAAGTAGGTGTGATGCTGCTGGCCGGCCTCCCTGGCTTCATCTCGTGAACTAATTTATTTGCATTTGCTGCTGTGGGTTGTTTGTACACCTTGGCCCCAGAGCACTCTCTATTTCTGGGCTGCTTGTGTTGTACCCATCGAAGATTTCCGCTGGTATTGCACACTTTCTCGAACTGTGGCTAGCTTCTTTCCCCGCAGCAGAGACCTTGCCACGGGGCCTTGATACCGACTCGCGGGGGTCATGTTCGCCGCCTTCCCTGTCGCGTTTCTGTCACACGCGACAGGACGTCAATGCGACTCTGTACTACGCGGTACTGTCGCGCCACACGTATGAGTGCATGCCTTTCGTCTACACGCCGGTGGTGGGGGAAGCTTGCCAGAAATTCAGCCAGATTTACCGGCATACGCCTCAGGTGAGTGTAAATGAACTGGCGGTGACCCTGCACTCGTGTTTACTCAGTCGGCGTCGGCGTCGCTTGAGTGTCGCCATATTCAAATGGTAGCTGAAAGTAGTGCGGTGTCGCTGGTGGCTGTTGTATAAACTCAGGCGCGTGTTTTTTGGCGTGTTGTACTGCACAAAGAACGGCAAGGGTTACGGAATGGAAGCAGACACACGTCGGGTTGTTGGATTTAGATTTGCGCCTTGCAACAAATCGACCCACCGATTCCACGCATCAAGCATCCTCGCAACGTGTTGTCTCGTTGCTGCAGGGCCTTTACTTGTCATTGAACGACCGGGGGAAGCTGAGATCAATCCTTGATAACTGGCCAGTGGAAGACATTCGGGCCATCGTTTTCACAGATGGAGAGCGAATACTTGGACTGGGCGACCAGGGCATCGATGGGATGGGTATCCCAGTGAGCAGAGTCAAGATGGCCTAATGACGTTTTGCCTCTGCTCTTGGATATGCCGGATGGGTCTCTCTTGGCACTAATATGTAGCTTATATCAGCAGTTCAGGAAGCTTCGAGTGTCTCCTCCTTGTAGCTTGGCATAAACACTGCATGCCTCCGAGAACGCTGTTCTCCGTGGTCCTCTATTCCCGCTAATTATTTCATGTTTTTCTCAGCTCGAGTACCTCGCCGAATAACTTCCCTGTTCAGGTTGGTAAGCTTGCGTTGTACACGGCATGTGCTGGAGTGCACCCTTCCCACTGCCTCCCGGTGGCCCTGGACGTCGGAACCAACAACGAGGCCAAGTTGAACGACCCTTTCTACATCGGCCTTAAGCGTCGCCGGGTGAGCTTGCGATTTTTTCTGCGGACGCACCCCTCCTCAAATACTAATTGCGTGCTGTAGCGGTTGGTTATTGGTATACCAAACGGGCGGCCTCACATGTGTAGGTAGCGGTCCGAGTGTAGTGGGGCAGTTTTCTCATACATTGTACCGCATGTGTCTCCCGTGTCATCGCTCCAGTCCTTGGTGTTGTCTTGCCCGCCCCCCCCGACCTTGATCATTTCTCTCGGCAGTTAACTGGAGAAGCGTACGACGCCTTTGTGGCGGAGTTTATGGAGGCTGCCGTGGACAAGTACGGCAAATCAGTCATGCTGCAGGTGTGCTTGAGGGAATTTCATGTTGTAGAACGCAGACCGGCGCAACACCAAAAATTTCTTCGTTGGCCCTGATTCTTCCCGGGTTGTCATGGCTACTGCTGTATCTTGCATTGCACCGTTGACACCCACACACGCCCCACGCCCTGTTTTGATCTCGCTGTGCTGGCCATTTTATCCACCAGTTCGAGGATTTTGGAAACAACAACGCCTTCCGTCTGCTTCACCACTGGCAGGAGAAGGTCAGCCCTTCAGGCTAGAGAATTGCTGCGCGGTGTAGAGTTTTTTGTTGAATTGATTAATGCAGTGGCAGTGGACAATTGTGGCACCCGAAAAAGATGAGGCCATCACAGGTTAGCCGGATTTTATGTTTTGTACTGGTAAATCTCATGGATGGAGGTAGACCCTGCACCGTACATAGTGCCGCGCACTACACTTCTGTTCACCCAGCCCTACTCAACGACCTTCGGATGGGCAGGTGTGTTGTTTCAACGACGACATCCAAGGCACAGCTGCCGTGGCCTTGGCAGGTATTTTGGGGTCCACTGCGATAACTGGAACTGTCGTGAACGACCACCGCTTCCTCTTTCTGGGAGCAGGAGAGGCCGGGGCTGGAATAGCAGAGCTCATTGCGTACGCGATCCAGGTGAGTCGAGGAAATGGTCATGCTACTAGCGGGGCAAGGATACGAATGGAATCCATGAGAACGTGCAGCAAGCAAGGCTGCTTCGAGATGCAGAGAAGCCGTAACTATAAATAGCGGTGGTGTCTATGTAGAGAAACAAGAGTTCCCATATCTCAGCGCAGGCTTACTTTTGGGATACTACTAATCAAGAACTTCGGCATCAGCAGAGTCCCACTCAAGTGAGGTGTATCCCAAGGTAGCACTCGCTGCCCTGCCTACATTGTGTTAATTGTGTGCACTGCGCAGGTCGAGACGGGGAAGTCCATCGAGGAGTGCCGGAAGCAAATTTTCATGCTGGACTCCAATGGTCTGGTGTGTAAGAGCCGACTTGGCGAATTGCAACACCACAAGATTAATTTTGCTCATGATGCAGGTGAGGGTCGGTAGCTCTGTGATGGTCCTGCTCTACCCGTGCCTTGAAGTCTTTCGTTTACGCGTTGCGACGGGCTTCGTAAACGCAAGTGTTCTTCGATGTGTTCGGCATGACCAAGATTGAGGTTCTTGAAGAACTATAGTCTTGAGTCATTTTGCGGTGCACATCTACAACTTTCAATGCGGATGAAATCACGCACGCATAGTTCCGTCACACGAGCGAATGCGAATGCGTTAGGCCTAACTCCGCTCGCAATAATTTCGTACTGAGAACTTGCTGTAACTCAGACCCTTGCGCCCCTGCCCACGTTGCCCCGATGACTGCGACCGTACTTCTTTTTAGAGCACGTCCCCGATTTGCTGTCTGCTGTGAAGGCTCTCAAGCCAACCGCCCTCATCGGAGTGTCCACGCTGGCCAAGTCGTTCAACCAAGCGGTCATCGAGGAGATGTCCGCCAACAACGAAAGGCCTATCATCTTCGCGCTGTCGAATCCCACCTCTAAGGCAGAGTGCACCCCCGAGGAGGCCTACCGGTGGTCTGACGGTGCCGCTGTGTTCGCATCAGGAAGCCCTTTCGGGCCCGTCGAGTTCAAGGGCAAAACATACGTGCCCGGTCAGGTGCACCGCATGAGTGTTTTGTGTAGGTTTGGTGCACCAGGACAAAACCAACGACTTTCCTTGCGCTTGCCGTTGTGGTAGATAGAATGACAATACTTGTGGAAAATAGGATGCCCTGTGCTCGATTTCCAGCGCCGACCCGTCGATAGGTCAATCCTAGCCCGGCGCTTGTCGTTGCAATCCCACGTGGCAGGGAAACAACGCTTACATATTCCCTGGGGTTGGGCTTGCGGCTTTCGCCTGTGGTGCAACGCGCATCACGGACCTGGACATGTACATCGCCGCCAAGGCCCTGGCGGCAACAATACCCCAGGCAAGTGCTTTACTGCTGTGGCCCAATGTGTTGGACGTAGACTCTACATTTCCAACGCCCAACTTGAGGTACTCACTTCATATTCTTGTGCTGTATCCTAGAGAAGACGAAGATCAGCCAGCGAAGTGAATTTGAACGCCCGGTTTCGTGCCGTACTTTCCGAAGGTAACCCGATGTTTCACATTGGAACGCTGTGCTGTTATTTTACGGGCCAAGTGTGCTTCACCCCGTTGCAATTGCTCCCCTGTACCTGCAACTATTGTCTTCCGTCTCAACCTTGCCCTTCCCGTTGTCCGACGTGTTGTTATAGGACCAGTTGGACGCCTCGTGCGTATACCCGCCCTTGAGAGACATCCGTGAGGTGTCACTCAAGGTGGCCGTCGCAATCGCAGCCAATAAGTACGCCACAGGACAGGCCAGCGTGTTGCCGAAGCCTGCAGATCTTGAGGCCCACATTCGCTCTGTTATGTACACTCCGAGGTACTGACTCTTTCGTGCTCGGGGGTCGTTACTCAAGCTTCGCCACCGGCAGGCCGGAGATACTTTCAGGGAAGCGCTTGGCGTGTCTAGTCCCCGCTCCGTACGGTTGTGACTCCGTTCAAGTACTGCAGCCGTACCCTGGCGTTGTTTAGGCTTGGGGTGTTGCCTTGTTTTTTTGCGGCGCCGTGGTTTGGTTACGCTTCTCGTTTACGCTTCTCACGAGGAACCGATTGCTGTCTGCAATTCGCAAGGTAGCGCGGGTTGTCGTATCAACCGACCCCGCATCTACGCATGAGGTACGCTAAATAGTGAACTAGGAAGGCGGCACACAGGATACGTATGTGGAGACGTGCATAGTTTAAGGCTTTCAATTTCCACAAAGGTGAAAACACCGATTGAATCAAGCTGCTTTGGAATGGCCAATCCCGTAGACACACAAGTTCTTGAAATATATCAACCTTACGCCCGGATGGGCAAGCTAGCATGCATCATTGTTCTGGTCAATGGTTCCACCTGACGTACCGCCGTCGCTCGCAGTATCGACCTACCGCACGAACTTGTCTTCTATGCGTAGGAGCTACGATCCGGGGTCAAGGAGGCCCTCTACGATGTGCACCTTCAGTTTTGACGCGAAGTTGAGCGGTCACCTTGCCCTCAACCATGCAAACTCACAACATTTTCAACCAGTGCATGTGCCAGGATCTGAACCCAGCACCTGTACCATCCAGAGAACTCGTTCGAGGATTCCTTTCGGGCAACCTCATCCCACAATTCTTGGCACGTGCGCAACACCCGCGAGAGAGAACCAAAACGCGATTCTTTTTGTTTCAAAGCGACTTGCGCCATGACACAAAACCTCACACCTTGCCGCAATTGCTCTTGGCCACGCGACTACTTGAAAGTATACGTCCAACCACACGATTGAAGGTGTGTCTGAAAGGCAGGGCCAGTCCCATCCTTTCCACAAGACTGCGCTTGAGATACCGCCGGGGTATCATCTTGACCGCACAGCAAACTGCGACTTCTACCGCCTGATTTCAGAGTTTCGTGAACTTGTTCCGTGTTCGCATTCGGAAGAAAACCCGACGCTCAAGAGTCCGTCACGTCTTCTGCCGCTTCCGTGTCCCCGCCTTCCTCCGGCTCACAATGTTCTGCCGCCTCGGCGTTGCTCCCATCCCCTCGGAGAGCCTCGATCTTCTCTCGCAGCATAGCGACGCTAGCACCAGAGAACTGATCCACCACCTCACCTTTTCTCATGAACAGAAAGGTGGGCATCTGAACGACGTCGTACTTTTGCGCGGTTTCCTACAGCAATGCCAGACGGAGTAGGGATTCGGGTGGGGGTTAGTCTGGACGTTCGTGTGGTGGTGTGGTGGACACCGTAACGAAAGTGGTTGCCGTTGCTGCGGGCAGGAGAAATACATCATCCTGGAGATACCACAGCGTCACGTGACTTCTTCCTGCTCTCCTTTCGCTTCGCATTTTCAAAAAACTTGTTGCGAGAGCAGCACCACGCGGGGGACACGCCATTACGGAATACCTACAGATGACAGCCGCTAGCCAAAGACGCCGTTTGGGACGAGGCTGGGGGCAGCACCTGATAAAACACTAAGTCATCCAACATCGGCACTATACTCAACCCCCAGCTGTGTCGACGCATGCCCCCCATGGTTGAAATTGGTATAGAAACACCTTCGATCAAGACTAACGGGTTGCGCCACCAACCCCTGTCAAACCTCGGTATCCGTTACACCCTTCACCTCGTTTTCGTCCACATCGACCTTTAAGAACACCACGTCTGTCAACTCCTGGCTCAGGAGCTCAAACACAGGCGAAATCTTCTGGCAGGGACCACACCACGTTGCTGTGAAGTCGATCACTACGAGAGCACCATTGCTGTTGGAGATAACCTGTTCGAGCTCCTCTTGCGTGGCGACCTGCTGCACCTGCATGCAAGGATATATCAGCGGGTACATATATCTTGTAGAAACGAACACGCTGACAGGGTACGCATCATCGTGGAACCGCAGCGACACCTCCACAACAGCGCCTCGGCGTCCACGACGTCATCTCTGTCGGGCGTGGTCGAGCAGAGCTCCTGTTGAGTGTGTGCCCTGTGGTACAAAATATCCCAAGGGACGTAGGATACCACGTCGTAGTGATAAGAGCCCTTGAAACAATACCGCACCCTGTACTCGGTACGGCGGTAAGGTGTGACCGTACAAGCAGTACGTCGTGGCAACCTTGACTTGGTGGATACACAGGGTGACTCCTGTTCGGACAAACTTTAAGCCGTAAAAAACTACACCCCGCACGCCATGTCGTGTGTCGAGGTACTCTGCAACGAGGAGGCGCGTGGATCTTTTCTGAGTGTGATGACATGTGTCTGTCATTCATGGTAAATAGTTGGTGCCTGGAAACGTAAGGAGGTACATGTAGACGTCCATGACGTGCCTGCTGCGCGCTGCGCGCGATCAACCCTGTTTGTAGCTACGCTTGGTCCACACAATATCGTGCTTGTCGTTGTTGCAAGTACGGCCTTGAGGGAATTTGCCTCTGAACCAAAGAGCCCATTCATCAAGCAGCTCCCCGCAGCGCCCTACCTGTCCCCCTCCACCCCGTAGGTTGACAACGGGTGGTGAATCCCGGTTCCATCGAGAGTCAAAGATCACCTGCTTCGGAAACAACGATCGAGAGACAAGCAACCTTGATAAGCCGTCGTATCGACGACAAAAGCGCCACCGTGCCTAAAGAAGTAGTATTGATCATCCCTGTCACAGGTCACAAGCAAGAAAGTGATCCTATGACAAAGCGCGCGGACGTACGGACACGTGCCGTCTTCTGTGAAACGTACCACATCCGCATCGTCTAAGACTATGCACAAACAATTGTGTACAACAAAATTCACTTGCCTCATGTTTCGAGCGCCTGCCAGCCGCGGGGTTGTATGCACTTGAAAGAGATCGCCGGACGACGAAAGCATCATCTCTGGAAAAAAGCGACAGTACTGCCAAGCACCAAGTCAGGGCTGCGTGCGTCATTCTTTCTTCGAGGCAGGGCAAGAGAGCAAGAGAGAGATGTTTTGCCGTTTGGGGAAAGCTTGTGCGAAGATGACCCCCGCGCCCCCGCGCGGGATAACCGGGGATACGTGGAGAACGCGACGGCGTTTTGGTTCGTTATTGGGGTTGTTGATTTGTAACTGAAAAGCACAAACATGAAAACGACAAAAAACGACTACATGTACCTGCTCTCTCTCTCTCTCTCTCTCTCTCTCTGTGTCTGTCTGTCTCATCCGCATGATACCTCCGACACACGGCTGCACATGCGGGCGGTGTTCTGCAATACATGTTCAACGGCATAATATGGTGACACCACCAGCGAGCGCTGGGCAGTACGATAGCTACACAAACGTGCGCGGGGGATGCCGGGAGCCAGAGCTTGCGGGTTCGGAAGTATGCCGGACGGGAGATGGCGTGGTTGGTGGTGCTATTCAGGGCGTAAAAACAGGTGTGGTTGGCACTTCAACCTCACAATGTTCCGGCTACCGTCCGTGTGTCAAGACGCCGCTTGCACGCGTCCAGGAATCCACTCCCCCCATCCCGTGGCGGGTATCACTCCTTGTTCGTTCCACCATCAATCGAGACGACAATATCAGTAGAAGCAACTCACCCCACAGAGCTGCTGAGGAGGACTGCCCTTCTTTCTGTAGTGTTTTCCCGTCACCTCACTACCCGAGCACCAGTGGTCTATTGACCAGTGTTGCGAGCACCGCTGTGTCATCTACGGACGAGGTTTGTCCCTCTGAAAACAGCAGAATGAAGCGATCGTCGACAGCAACAACGACGCCAAGCACTTGCGTTGCCATTCTAGCGCATGGAGTTGTCGAGGATTCGTCGTCGTGCGACTCCGCCACAGCGGCCCGCACACGGACGGAGGTGGTAGAAACAGCCTTGCGGAAGCGGGAAGCGTTGATTAGATTTCCGGGGCCACCAGAGGTGCATCAGATCAAGTCAGATATGGTACAAACAACAGCACCCAGGGAGAGAAGGGGCTGGTGCCCAGCGCACAAAACGACGCGCATCATTAGAAGGGTGTCAGTTCCGGTACGCGAGGGCGCATCAGGAAGCAGGGGGCGATTCCTAGTGGCCGCCAGAACCCAGGCTACTGCATTGAGTCCCTCGGAGGCGAACCAGGAAGTTCTGGATGTAAGGGCTGCGTCGTGGGTCCCCAAAGAGCCACCACGACAACTGCACAGGCCACGTCCAATTTGGGCAATGCTTCGAAATCGCACCTTAAAAGTAGCGCAACAAGACCCCTGCATCTTCAGAGGGACCAGTAAGAATGAGCTAGAAGGTGGGGCGGATGACGTATCACGCACGAGGCAGAGGCCGCCGTGGCATGTCTTGAATCGAAGGATATTCGGGTTTCGTGAAGTGCCCCCTCGCGGGATGATCATGTTCCCGGAATGGATGATGTTCGCAGCAGGTGTTCCGCCCTCAGGCATAGATGACATAAATCGCTGGGCATTGAGCCTGGGGGGAAACAATCCAGATAACCAACCTTAGGGCGTGGGAAAAAAAACTTTGGGGTATTGCAACGTATGGGAAGGCGGGTGGAAATCGCGGTCCGTACCCGCTTCAAAGTCAACTATAATAACTGCTCCATGGGTTCGACAACAGGCGCCCATTATAATTTCTTCAGTATGTACAGTAGTACCTTCAACACTGGATGGAGTCTTTGCCAAAGCTTGAAACGCCGTAAAACCCAAGTCGCCATGTTCACTGAGCAGGTGTCTCCTCAGATCATCTACCATGATTCACTGATGCTATATTCTACTCTCCAAGATCCATACGAAGAGGATAAAGCATGTTAGTAGTCACATGCACATGCGATTCGGCACGCAACAAACTTCAGGCAATCGTTCCTTGTGTTATTGCGTCATTGTCTCGCAGAGGTCCTAACCGGAGGGTTTGGGCACTACCGTGTCCACTGCCGCCATGATAGCATCCATACTCGCGTGATCGCCAAAAACCTGTGGAACGCAAGGCAAAAGGGGGAAAGGGTCGAGACTGTTCACCCTTTTGCATGCGGTGTAAAGTCAGAGTGGCGGAGAGACCGTAGTCGTCGTTGAGTGTCAACGACGTAGCAAGGGCTTCAACGACGCGAAAAGATACCAATGAGTTTTTTCAAGTTTTTCTCACCGCCTCCCTGTGCTCGAAGGCGATGCCGGAATCTCCGCTCCCTACCACAAGGAGCCCGCCAAGCAGCCTTCCTTCTCCCTTCAGGTTGCCCTTAACGCCCTTGGCCGATGCGCGCTTTGCGTTGCTGATCACGCTCGGTTTCATCAGAGAAGACAAACCCTCCCACCGCATGCCCAGCGCTGCGAGATTGCGACAGTGAAGGAATCTATGGTCAAGGAGTGAATACGTCAATTCTGGCACAACAGACGGTGGAAAACTTTTATCGCGAGCGTCTGCACAATGGTGAAGCAGGGGCACGTACCGTTGAAGAACGCCTTCTCCTCGTCAAAGTAAATTTCGCCGTTTTTGAAGAATCCCGAGAATTCCTCCACGCCAAGCTTCTCGTGGACAACTCCAACGAGTTTCACCCCTTTGGCCGCGAAATCTGGTTGCTTGTTACTCAGATCCTGCGCTGTCACCGGCAAGAGCATGGAAGGTCTCAGATGATGGCAGCTGTGGACCACTAATATTAGTGACGACCTCTACTGTTTGGAAAAACTCTGCTTGCGGTAACGTATACGGCGAATGACACATGATGATACAAGTTAAGCCTGCAGAGAGATACTTGCTTACGAAAGCAAGGTTGCTAAGTGAAAGAAATCGCTGCAGAACACCGCTTCGGCGTACGTGCGTCCAACTCTAAGTTGCATATTCTGGCCTGTACCCCACGCCAAAGAAGAAATTAGTCTTGAGCCGCAAACCAAAATGCCGTTGCCCATGTACGGAAACGTGACAGCACTTACCTAGTAAATCCGACATGGTACTAAAAAAATGTAGCTTGGCTGGCTGCAGGCTGTTGTAAACTCCTGTAAGCCTAAGCTTCAAAAACAGCACGAATGCACGTGTAGCAACACCTAACTAACCTCTGCTTGCTTGGAAATTCAGAAAAAACAACTAGTTAATACTGCTGTGAACTTTGCCAAATTCTTGCCCCTGCCATGTCACAGAGATCTCTCGAGGATTCGCACATGGGAACATTATGTGCTGAACATGGCCGGGTTTCGTTCACTACACATGCAACTCACGCGTACATCCGAAACCTCACCATGCTCACGGCAGAGTGCACATCCAGGCCGCCGCACTACGAAAACGATCGCTGGTTGATCCTTCCACAGATCGCCTGCCGGGATAGATCCCCCCGCCGTTGCTACGGGCGTATCTCTCCCTGCTACCGTCATGCGCTGAAGCCCAATATCCTTGATTTTCTCGGTGGTAACTGGCTCTGAGGCCGCCTTCGCGCTCGTGTTCCCCTGCACGAAACAAGGCAAGAAGCACTTCTTCATTATTAGAGGTTGTTCACCGCACAGATAGGTTCGATCGGTGTACAAAAGACACACGCGTCGTCGGTCCTCCTTCATTTTTCAGAATTCCCTGCGAAAACAAGGAGATTGCCAGAGTTTGGGAGGGTCAGACGTTCCTCTTTCGTCTACAGCAGTAATATTGCATGTGACCTATACTACTTTCACTTCGCCTTTTTCTCGCGTGGGAGACACAACGCCAAACAACATGAGAACATGGGTCATCAACTGCTCTGCGTGAAGTTCAACAACTAATTCTGCAGAGCGAGCCAGAGCGAGAGAGACAGAGAGCACGCCAACGGGAGCAAGACAAACCTGTAGATGGCGTTCGTTGCACACGCTGCTGCTGGCATACACAGATAGGCTCGAGGGGTATAGCTGTCAGCAGTAGTCGTACAACATCGACAACAGCACAGCAGTATTAACATAGTTACATCGTATGCATAGTAGCCCGATTAGCAAGAAACAATGAAACCTCCTCCCGAGACCTGACTGCATGTCCCTCCCCCCTACCACTAAGTCCTTCGTTTTGATATTTGCTGAAGGAGTGGCAGTCTGACGCGAACGGCACTAGTCTATGCATACTGCTGTACTGAGAAAGGAATCACGAAGAATTCCAGTCAGCCGCAGCATCGGAACAAGCCCTGTACGCGTACGTGGCGAAAATCGCACCATCCTATATAGCAGCGTCGTCAATCGGCGGTTCCTGGAGGTGCTGGTAGGTTTGCCCGTGTGTCTGGTACGTTCAGCAGGAGGTATGTAGACGAAAAGTACAGAGAGGGTTGCCGATGTGCCGATGCGCCGATACGCCGATACACATCATATCTCCGAAGTTGAGATCAGCCAAGGATCAGCCAAGATCAGCAGTTTGGGGGGCACGCGGACAAAATCTGACAGTCTCGGCCGCCCCCGAGGTCGAACTACATACAGCAGTATTGGTATCATAGGGAACTGCTGAACTGCTGTGCACGTATGCACTTGTTAGTGGTTGACACGTGTGTAGTATGTGTTCCTCCTGCAAGCTGATGTGTGCTAAATTATAAGTATACAAGTGGCACCGTGGGCCGCCGCTGGGGACAGCAGGTGTGGAGTGCACAGCTCTCACGAACTCCAGTGTACGGAACGTCCTGGAAACGTATTGCTGCCCGTTGCATGTTGATACGGACAACGCGACCTCGCATGGTTATACCGATACCTGCCTACATGTAGCAGTGAAATGAAGAATCGGGAGCTCAACACATGGAACACGAGGCAATACGGTTCGCATGACCTATTAGGCGAAGCGGTGTGGAACGCTCTTGCATTTAGTTCTCGACTGTGATCTATCTGTGTGTATCCCGCGTCATTGTTCTGCTCGAAGGACGAACAGAGACTCCCACAACACACCAGATGTACGCAACCATCACATAGCTTACGGGCACACCAGATGGCAACGGAGGTTCTGCAGATTTCGGAGAAGACCATTTAACATCACGTCTCATTTGTTTCCAGACGTGAACGTGCAACATCTTCGAAGAAACCTACCAGCAGCACACCAAAAGCCCGATACACCGCAGACTCCAGTGGTTCTCCGTCTGTGGAATTACAGCACCGATTCATGACCGAAAGTGTCCGCTGGTGCTTCTCTACTTTCGCTGACTGTACACAAATAATTCGAGGAGGTCCAGTCAATCTTGGCCTCTGCCGGATGGCAGACATCCGTTGGCCCAAGCGCCCAACCGAACAAACGTCTGATACCATAACACGAGATACAGCAGGTAACCAAACTATTACAAACGGATTTACTTCTGATGGGGGTTGGAACTCCACCAACTCCGCGAACTACTACTAGAAGAAGAGGCCCTAGCGTCGCCACCAGGTGGCAACGAACCCCCGAAGCTTCCCTGGTGCTGTGCTCGCGTGCTGATGTTCTTGGCAATCACTGCAGCCTCGTCCTCTGACAACTTGAGGATCGTCGTGATCACAGGCAGTAGTCTTGCGTGCTCTGACGGCTCCGAGGTACGGAGTGCGCCTACAACACAGTTCTTGAGATATTCCAGGTTGATGGCAGCATTTCGACCTGACGACAAGGGGCACAAGAGACGGGGGCAGCCGTGAAGTGTCAGTTGTTAAACATCGTGCATACCATCAAGCACAAGTCACAGCGGAGCGAGCGAGCGCCCCAAGCGAGCGCTCCGTAAACATGGATAAATTGAGAACACACCACCGAACTTGCGACAAACACGGACGAAACCAACCCTCGGGGGAGCAAGCCTTCATGTCTCGTTTTCATACCAGAGTCTAGATCCTGAAGGCGCTTCTTGTCCAGCAAGGCTGCGTCCAGCTGTTTCTCCAGCTGAGCCTGCTTGGCAGCCTGTGCGTCCGCAGCAGCTCGAGAGGCCTCCAGCTCGCTGAGACGGGATACGGATTGAATCGACAAAGAGAAACGCGTTGTCGGAAACCCACCGATGCCTCGAAATCGACACGCTGATTGGGCTTAAGCTAAACCGTTAAAAATTTCGGACAGCCTATCCGGTATAGATGGTAAAAAAGGCACGTCAGCGGGAACAGACACAAGGCGCGCTGCAGGCGACGACGAGTACCTGATGAGAGATCGCATCTCAATCTGTTCTTTGGACATGCGCTCCCTGAGCTGATGAACATAGAAGAGTTGCTCCCCCACGCTTCCTTGTGCTACATCTGCTGAGTCTGCTTCGCTCGGCATGCTGCTGACACTCTCCCCCAGACTACGCCTTTCAGGCCATGCCGCTCCAGTCGCCCCGGTGCCCATTCCTCTCCGCGGGGTGCCATTCCGAGAACCGTGCTTTTCCTCGTCCCAGCCCATCGAAAGTGACGAAACTGCAGGCGTCGGGCTAGACAGGTTCTTGCCCATGTCAGCGTTCACGTCAACCTTTTCGGGTGACTGCGATAAGGAAAGTAACGGAACAAATTGTGACGCTGTGTCGTGATCAACGACTATCATGTCAGCGTGGCACATGTAATTATGTAAACCGACTAATTAGGAGATCCCAGACAACGTACACCATCGGCAGTCATGTACGAATCATTCGCGGATACCATACCGACACTCTGTCAGCTTTTGTGACATTTTGAACAACGCCGGAGCAACGGTGACCGAATGTTCTCACATGTTTTCGACGCTGGCGGTTTTCGGCGTCTTGAAGCGCGGCCTCCTGGTCTGCCAACCGGGTTTGCAGGGTGGATTCGGTCTCTTGGGCCGCAGCGAGTGCCTTTTGCTGTCGCTGCAGCTCCTGTTTGAGGCTTTTACCCTGTTTAAGGACGCGCCAGTCAATTCGAGTGCGCACCGGTTACTACGAGTACGCAACTCAACGCGAGAAGCGAAATTCATTTGGACCAATCTCCTCTCTATAACGAATATGGCACACAGAGTGCGGTGGACATAGTCGCGACCTAAAGCAACGGTCTACAGTATGCTGTACGCCTTCAGTCATGCAGCACTTCGTCACCTGAGCTTCCAGCCGCATGACCGAGGTGTGCGCATCCCTTCTCTCCTCTTCTTTCTCTGACACTTGTGCTTCCAAGGCAGCTGCTGCCGTCGCCATGTTGCCCAGCTCGGTCGCCTGATTTGCTAGTTTCTCCTTGAGCTGCCGTGTACATGTCAACATGCGAGGACGGGCCAAGGATTCATCAGGTCTCGCTCGAAGCGCAAACTGGCTTCCGGGGTGGACTGGGCCTGTTGAACAGCGGGGGAATAACTCAAGTGTTCCTGCATCCAAGGACCCAGCTGAAAACTACACCTTTTATCTTACCGCCATTGTTGTCCCGTCGAAGCACTTGCAAGCCCAGCAATACAGGAACTGCATTGGTAGCAGCCCATTGCAACAGCAACATGTGGGCCAGAAAACTAACGGGAAACGGAACACGTGCAATCACCGACATCAGCGAACTTTATACGATTCACCTCAGCAACCTCTGCGCGATGAACCTCCTCCAGCTGCTTCGATTGTTCCCACAAAGGGCGCTGCTGAGCCACTTCATCAGAAAGCTTGCTCATCTCCGCCTGGTTCAGAGAAAAAACACAAGGAAGACCAACAATGGTCGCTGTGTCGGCCCCGGTTACACAACGGTAAATGCAAATCACTACAAGCCAAGTGTCACAACCTTACCCTGTACCGAGGGAGATGTTGCGTGATGCCCTTACTCGAAACAAGAGAATAACAGTACACCACCGTTCTGTAGCTCGCCCCATCTGCACCGCACTAACCCGTGATAACGGGCTATTCTTGAAAATGCACACACACACACAAGCCCGTCCCGTCGAAAGAAAACCGGGAAAACGACACAACAGGGTATATACCCTGGTCGAAAAGCGACACACCTGGGTACACAGTCATTAACAGCAGTAAATGCACTCATATCATTCGTCAGCGCCCAATTTCACCCCGGTGCCTCCGAAAAGGCGCAGGGTATACCCTGCCGTGACTACTTTTCTCAACAACTGTACCCTGTTTTCGGAAATGTACCCTGACCTGACGGGAAATGAGACCCTTTCATCAATCATTTCCCCCGCAGGAATCTTCCCAACTCCTTTTCCCCTCCAACCATGGGATACCAAACGGCGAATCTTCCCGCCGAATAACAACCATGGCAACGGGGCAGGAATCAGTTTCCGGCCCCTGCGAAACAACACCAACCATCAACTATTCCGCTATAAATCAACAATGACCGGGCAACACCCCAGCACAACTGTTCCGTTTGGAAACATGGACACACGCGTACAATACCCCGTGGACTACTGCTTGCTTCAGTCTATATGCGAGATGCACGGGTCACGCTATGAAAGCGAGACCGATCCAGCATGGTTGACATGCATATAGATGCATGTGTGCATGCGTGTGTTGTCTGTCGTGTCTCAACTGCGATGTGTTTCTTGCTTGAACTAATGCTGTAGCAGCAGCGGTCACGCTTACCAGCCAACCAAGCCAACCCATCAATCAATGTAGTAAGAAGACGTCAGGCTTCAGCGGGATGAGCCGATGAAATACAACGCGAGCACTCTTTCTTCTCTCTACCGACAGGGAGGGTGATTGAGTTGGACGACACGGCAGTGTCCTGCTGCTAGAGTAAGGATAAGACTCGTGTGTGCGTGATTGATGTCAAGGTTGTGTCTGTGTGTGCTGGTCCTGCCTCTCCCCTCCACCCTATCTGCGGGCGCGAGCTCGCCGCCAGCACAGCGCCACAAATTGGCACATACATGCGTATATGCATGTCAACCATGCTGGATCGGTCTCGCTTTCATAGCGTGACCCGTGCATCTCGCATATAGACTGAAGCAAGCAGTAGTCCACGGGGTATTGTACGCGTGTGTCCATGTTTCCAAACGGAACAGTTGTGCTGGGGTGTTGCCCGGTCATTGTTGATTTATAGCGGAATAGTTGATGGTTGGTGTTGTTTCGCAGGGGCCGGAAACTGATTCCTGCCCCGTTGCCATGGTTGTTATTCGGCGGGAAGATTCGCCGTTTGGTATCCCATGGTTGGAGGGGAAAAGGAGTTGGGAAGATTCCTGCGGGGGAAATGATTGATGAAAGGGTCTCATTTCCCGTCAGGTCAGGGTACATTTCCGAAAACAGGGTACAGTTGTTGAGAAAAGTAGTCACGGCAGGGTATACCCTGCGCCTTTTCGGAGGCACCGGGGTGAAATTGGGCGCTGACGAATGATATGAGTGCATTTACTGCTGTTAATGACTGTGTACCCAGGTGTGTCGCTTTTCGACCAGGGTATACCCTGTTGTGTCGTTTCCCCCCCAAAAAAAACAACACATAGCTGGTCTTGCTCCGAGTTGCACTGTGTAGTCTTGCGCAAAGTAGTGTGAGCATTCACCCGCGGTGTGCAGCGGTTCCACCCCCCCTCCCACCCAACAATGCGGTAATAATCAAGACAACAAGCCTACATGATGTGACCAACCGATGACACTGCCAGGCAAACCGTGGCGATCAACCACCACCCACGGCTGAAATAATCCGCCTATTCATACCTCGAGACGTTTGTTTTCAGATGCCGTTTGGCTCGTTATCTCGTTTGCACGCTTCAGCGCTTGCTGGGCTCGCGTTCGGTACTCCTCCAACACTCCTGTCGTTTGCGCGCGCGCTGCTGCAGCAGTAGCCTGTGCTTCTTGTGAACGTCGAAGTTCTACGACCTCTTGCTCCAAGCGATCAACCTGTAGATTGAAGCAAAGCAGCATGTGAAAGGCCAACCACTCAATAGCGCATATACGCCAACCAAGAAATGGAGAGCACCAGACGCAGTCAACTGTACCGTTGTCTGGGAAGCGAATCAATCGTTCATGGCATGCCTATCACATGCCGAACAGTATCGCACTGGACGTGTACCCGTCTAGAAAATCCAAAGTACCCGTCCAGTCTACATGAGATACGGAAAATCAAACTAAATTCGAATGCGACCGAATAATGCATTCTTACCACCCTAGGATAAATGGCAAAAGCAACCGCGAATAAGCGGCCATATGTGACATTCACAGACCGCGTGGAAACGTGTGCATGGAACAAAAAAAACTGCCTTTTGAGCTGAAATGCTTGCCTGCCTCAAGAGAAAATCTCGCTCTTGGGAAACCGATGTCACCACTGTCACACGCTCCGCTCCCTCCACGTCAACCCGTTCCTCAAGGACCGCCTTCTCGGCCTCGATGCGAGTGACGTTCTCGCGAGCCTCATCCAGCTCAGACTCTATCCTTTTGCTTTGCGCGCGCACCTGTTCGAAGCCATGGGCATCGAATACCACCAATCATTCAAAGGCGTTCGCCGCGAGGATAAGCACACATGAAACAGCGATAATGTAGCACCAACGAGCGTCTTGAAATATATAGAAGAATACCTCCTACATAAACGCTCAAGGGGTTTCCCGCTTACTGAAAATGATACATCGACGGCAGGTATACGCCCACCTGCTTAAAATTGCGCTCGAGAGCCTCGTATTTGGTAGCCCACGTTTTTTTCTGGTCAGTTGCCTCGCCTGTGTTCTTCTTCAAGGCTACCATGTCGTCTCGCTGCTTGCTCAGCTCCACCTCACGCTCCTTCAATTCAGCCAAGCATGTGTTACGGTGCATTCGCGGTACATGTGCAAAGTGGTTTTAAAACGAGAGAAAATATCGCGTCATGGCAGGAAATACATGCGAAACAGACTCAGTACAATACGCATAGTTCGGTCGACGATGACAACAGCCAACCTCCGGGTCGTGCTCACACCACCGGCAACATGCACGGGTGGCGCATCCATTGCGACATGGCGAAACGTGGGATTGCAGGTTGCACGTTCGTGCGTGTCTCCGGACGTGCACACGCTATCAAAGGTGACAACTCCCTTCTGTGGAACAAGGAGGTTGCCCGTGCGGCGCTCTGCGAGGACCACCGCCCATACCTGAGCGATGCGTTCAACTGCCGCCAGTTGACTCTCCAGGTCCCGTGCCATCTCCCTCGTTTCCTTTCGCCGTGCATTCTGCAAGTCCAGCTCCGCTTGTTTCCGGTCCCTTGGACCAAGTAGCAACAGGGACACAGCACGAGAGGAACGTGAAAGCTATTCAGTTCGCTACGAAGGTCGCTTGGACCTGACGACGTATTTGACAGAAACCACAAGTAGTCACCTTGCATCCTACCCCACACAAGACATTGCCTTCCTTTCGTTGCAAGGAGCGCACGGGAAAATATGTAGGGTGCGTCTGAGCCACAGCTACAAATTTCTTTGCAACACCACAGCCATGGCTTACCTGTCCTTTAATAAATCCCGAATCCTGGCCTCAAGCCTTTCCACTTCTTGCCTCCCTTCCTGCCGCGCTGCCTCTTGTCCTTCTGTTAGGCCAGCTTGCAAATGCCGCAACTTACCTTCCAACGCGTGTCTGTCCTCTACGCCTTCGTCAACCTGAGGTGTGTGATCGTCAATCTCAAAGCGTAAATGGATTCAAAGGTCGAAGAGCGGCCCACAGCCCTGCCCTGTCACGTGCATCGCCTAACGGGCGTAGAAAAACTCAAAATTGATGGTCCGTTGGCAAGTTTACCTTTGCTTTGAGCGCAGCCGATTCCGCTCTCAAGGACTCCACCACCGTGCGAGTGTTGTAAAGTTCTTCCTCGAGTGCATGGCTCTGCTCTGCGGTCCTCTGGTGCGCTGCGTTGGACTCTTGGAATCCCATCCTGGTTGCGTTCACTTCGTCACTGCACCAGGCGGGAAGCGTGAAACATAAAACGCGTGTCCCAAAAACACCGCTGCCCAACCACTCACACAACGCACGGCAAGCGCCACAGCGTATTGAAAACACAAGATGCCGGGCATGTTCTAGCGGCACCATTCAACACAGTCGTATTGATTGGACATATTATCACGTCATCAAACGGACCTCGGCTGACGCCCTTCACAGCCAACTATTAACTCCGATTTGCGATGTGCACACCAGGGGATACCTGAGTTTCCGGGTCGTATCCTGTTCTGTCGCGAGCAGTTCCCGCAGCAGCTGTACCTCAGACCGACTCTCCCGCAGAGCGCCCTCTAGCCCGGATGCTGCATTCTTGACGAGACTCAACTCTTGTCGCATCGCCACCACTGTCAGAGGGCCTGCGGTAGTAGTGTCTTCGGCTGGATCAACCACTGTAGTACCCGCCACTCCCGCCGTCGCGGCCTCGGGCGAGTTCTGGGGCGATGAACCGTCTTCTATACTTTCGCCGTTTTCTTGGTGGTCAACGCGACGCTCACCACCCCCGTTGGTGCCGGTGGGACCTGCAGCACTACTGTCATTGGTCGTGTTCGTCGCTACCCCTTCATCTGTCGCCAAGCCAACGGCCTTCGCCGCAGCAGGCTTGCTACCTTCAAGGCAATTCTGGAGTTTCCCGGACGAAGAAGGATCGGGTGTCGGCGCGTTCCCTAAGTGGACGTCTTCGGTACCGTCCTCGATTGTTCTACTGCAAGGTTCGGAGCGTCCAAGTGCCGCAGGAGTATCCTGCGATGAATGGAAAGTTGAATCGTGGGCAAACCAGAGGGGAAGCCAGAGGTCTTGTGTCCGACGGAAACACAATTTGCAATGCACATGTACATAATGTGTACAGCAGCGGGGGATGCAAGATGAGATGCGAATATGCCGTTGTACCTCCGCTATGAAAATATATCATGGTTTCCTTCGAGGCGACACTATGACAGCCACTGTTCCAATCTCGTGCTTACGGGCTTTCTGAACCAGAATCCATATCTCGCACAATAACACAATTTCGAAACCTGTACTACGGCTGTCCCCCTAGGAAAATTTTATGACGATCAACCGCGGATGGCGCCTAAGCAGCTACGTACTATATCGAGCACTACAAGAGAGTCGAACAATGGCAGAAGGCAGAACATGCGATCTATGAGACGCAGACATTTTGATGCCGAGTCGCGTATGCAAAGGACGGCGCAACATCTGACTCATCATTCAATACACATGACACCTGAAGCTATTTGGTGTCCAGGGACAAGGCAGGAGATTGTTCTAAGCTGCCCCCCTCACCGTATTGTCAGAAAACCCTTTCTCAACGGGGCTCGATGAAGCACTGCTATCCCTGGCGAATGTTGAAGGGCCGCTGTTCTTCTCTCCGCCAAACATTTGCCCTTCTCTTCGCTCTTCCATGCCCTCCTCAGCGGCCTGCGTGCCTGCATTCTCCCGTAGAGGTTCTTCCGCTTCGACCACGACTCCACCAGCTTGTCCGTCAAAAGTGCTCTGGTCTAATTCTGAGGGTGAGGCCACAGCCGCCGGCGATATGCCTGCGGGTGCGGCGCTCGTCGCCTGTGGAGAATTTCCGAGATGAGCCACATGCTTTTGCTGTAAACCACCCACTCCTTCCCTCAGCGCATCAGTAGCCCCCGCGTTATCCTGATCCCAATTCCATTCGTTATCCTCTACCTCCGCCGGTTGCGGTGGTGGCTCTTTGGTAGGAGACTCCGTGTGCTCCGTAGGATGCTGCTGTTCCGGTAGTACAGGAAGACGCTGTTGATCGTCTTTCGAGGTATTTTCGTCATCCTGGTCCTGCAGTGCATCTAAGCTGAACCGTTTGAAACCTTCCGCGAGGTTGTCGAATCCACTGAACATCGTGCTCCAATTTCCACTCCCTGTTCAACGTTGCTCTTGGTTTCGAACACGCGCACAGACGTGGGGGCTGCGAGCAGAGTTTGCCTGTGGCAGCACCACAGCAGCAGCGTATGTACGAGCCGAGCAGCAGCAGACGTGACGTGACACACGGAACCCCCCGCACCCGTACATACCACACCCTAGTAGCGATTTAAAATTATCCAAAATGTCGACCCCCCACGGCACAACACCACCGCCGCCAGGCCCCCCACACCACCAGTACCGGACCCGTTCCTTGTCTCGTTCTTTGTGGTATATACGTAGAAGAGACTAACGGGGAGTGATCTTCGCTACCCCGGAGTGCACAGGGCGTATTTTCAGTTAATACATTGACGGCCATGGCGGACGCGGCGATGGTGAGTCTGTGCGGTTATTGCTTGCCCAACCACAGCACTGGCCTCCCTTCGCCCCCTCCTCGCCGCGCCAATTGCAACCCATTGATTGCCCGTGTCGCGCTGCCTTCACTACATGTTGTCGAACTCTTCCGTTATCGTGCTATCAACCTTACTAGGCGGAGGTCGTGGCCATTGGGGAGGGAATCAGGCAGCTCAAGGCGGCGAAGGCGGACAAGGCGGTCATCTCCAAGGAGGTATGTCGTCCCCGTTGTCTAGGTAGTAACCTCGGACCTTCGAATCCCGGCGTAACAGAGCTTTTCTTTCAAAGTGATTTTTTCTCTCGCTTCCACTCCTAGCCTAGTGGATAGCGCTTGTTCGTGTGTACACGTGTACACAGAGGGAAGAGAGTGCTGAACTCTTCTCGCATTAAAAATCGAAGGCAACGTATTGCAGGAGGGCAGGGTAGAGAGGGGCTCTTCTGTGTGACCACGGGTTGAATCGAAGACAAAAAAAAAAAGAAAATGATACGTAAACTTACGCTGTCCCATGGCAATCTGATATCATGGCAAACTGGCCGCACGCTCAGTCAGTGGTGGCGCAATATCATGCTCGTATGCATAGTATACGTTGTGGTGTTTGATGCAATCTTGCAATCGTATTGAGCGGACTTGGCCTGTTTTCGCGCGGCAGTGTGAGGCTCGGTGACTGGCTACTGCTGTGCTCCCGTTCATGCACCGCCTCATGGGTGTGTGTCCGACGTCCTCATGTCCTGCAGGTGGCAAAGCTTATGAAGACTAAGCAACACTACAAGGAGGTCACCGGCAGCGACTACGTTCCGCCACCACAGGAAAAGAAGGCCAAATCTACACCCAAGCCGCAGGTGCGTGGATCCAAAGCAACGGTAAATAGGCACGGCTTTTCCCTCAGGAATTTACGCAATTGCGATGGAAATGTGTCCACCAGCGCTCGTCTTGCCAGTTTGCTTCGCTTGCGTGACCGCGAACGCGAGGACAGGCGGGAGATTATGCGTACTCAGGGCGTGTTTCAACGTCCCGTTTCTGGACAGGGAACAGGGAACTCGGAATTATTGTCTGATTGGCACAAAATAACGTTCTGGGAACAAGAAATGCCACACACGTTCCCTGTTTGAGGTAGTTACGCCGCACAATAATTTTCACTCCCTCGTTTATCAAAATTAGCCAACAGACCATAGGGAACGTGGAATACGGGCTCTTCGGTGGCAATTCGGACGTGGTGGGATGTGTGTGATGAGTCTCGGGCATGTGGCTGCCACAGGCTGCATGCTACCAGTTCAAGCTGTACATAAGCATTGCCGCCATCATCAGGTGTCTCGCTTGGACTCGCATGCAAAAAAACCGGCGGCGGATGGTCGCGAGGCCGTTGTATGGGGCAACATAAAGTGGCAATACACCACCTCCTCCCTCCTCTACCCCCCACTCGTCTTTCTGCATCCGATGGTTGTATTTGTTGCCTTTGAGGACATGCGGGCCGCACGCCCGCGCTCAAGTGTTCCATGTTCCCTGGAAATGAGGTGTATGTTAAGACACAACGACACGGGAACAGGGAACAGGGAATTCCGAATTCCCTGTTCCCTGTTCCCTGTTTGGTCTAGAGCGTTAAGACACACCCTCAACGTCATAGATTGAATGCCACTGTTGCCGCTCCTGTGGGTATCTTATCCTCTCTTGCTGCTTTGCTACACTCGTGCGCAACATACGCAAAGATTTTAAGGTAATCAAGCTTTGGTGAATTTGCCGGAACGCCGACACGCCGAAGAGTATCTACCATGCACCTTCGGGTACTTCTTTAATGATGTCTAGCGTGTTCAAGAGGACGCCGTGCCTCACCGGAAGCCGTGAAGTATTTTTGATTTAGTCTCCCACACCGCCACCTACGTTGGTGTTGGCAGGACGCTGTACCGCCGTCGTCTTCAGGCCCGAGTAAAACCGCCGCCAAGAAAGCTGAAAAGGCAGCTAAGAAGGCGGCGGCGAAGGGTGCCAAGTCCGCGTCGGTGGCCGGATCGTGTGTCTCACCGGCAGCAGCCCCGGCGTCAGCTGCTTCAAGATCGTCCCTCCCTTCCATGTACCTTGGCAGCGATGGGCCCGGCCCTCTCAAGGGCTTGACCGCTGCAAAGTTCTTCGGGGTGGAAGTGGAAGCAGCCGACACCAATCCGGCAGGTGAGGGAAAACGTTGTTCGCGAGACAAGAGAGGAAGTAAACTTTGAGGAACACACCGCCAGTCAACGAATGTTTGAAGGCGAAAGCCAACGATGCAGCAGGATCGTCCAGCTGGGAGGGGGTGTTTAGGTTGCGGGAAAGGTCCCATATGACCGAGAGTGTGTGTGTGAAAAGTGGACAGTTGTTCCGAGTGCTGATGTCGTTCTCTCAAATGTTAGTTTTTCTGTCGTCTCCAGCCCCTAGGGTGCTGCATGCATGGATGATGCGACGCATATGCTGTTGTGTGTTGTACGTGCCTCGTTATGTTCTATGCTTGATCTGGAATCTGACTGAGAAACACCAACGGCCGTGTGACGCGGGTGCATCTACCATGTGCTTCATTGGTTTGCTCAGGTGAACTATCCTCTGCATCGGGTTGTGCGGTCTCGACCGGGACATCCGTGATATTTGGGGCAAACGCGGTGTGCCGCTACTTTTCCTATAAGGGCAAGTCTTCGTCGCCGAAAGGGCCGACGGCAGACCCTGCCGGAGCTGTTGAGGAGTGGCTCGACTGGGAAACAGGGACGCTCGCACCAGCAGAGAGGGCTCTCGCTGCATGGAAAGAGGCCGGCGGTTCCGTGCCGACCGAGGCTCTGGCCGCGCTGAAGCACCTGGAGGACAAACTCACCGGAACATGGTTGCTTGAGGGGGTGAGATGCAGTGCTGCTGTGCGTTGGAACTATCGGTAGTATTTGGCCAAAAATCAACGGTCGGTTGCTTAGAGCACATCACTGTCGAAAGGCGTTGCCACTGCGTAGCGTTGGCAGTGCTGTCTGGTTCCAACCTCAAGTGAGCGGAACGGTGGAACGGGAATGCTTACTATATATATTACCAGCAGGCCCGGTTTTGATGGGTCGAGTTGTCCGTGTCGGCCGCTCTTCTACGCCCCATTGCTTTGACCCTTTGTTTCGATGTCTTCATCCTTCCATGCCTTGAACAAAACAGGACGAACCGTCTCTTGCGGACGTAGTCGTAGGTGTTACGGCGCAGGCGGCCATCACTGCTCTTGGAGAGGCCGAAGCAACATCAACTCTCGCCAAGGTTCTGGCCTATGCGCAGCGGGTTGGGGAAATGCCCGCATGTAAACAAGCAGCCAGCACCATCGATACCTTCACCAAGGCGAGTGCGCGCGAACAAAACGTCAACAATACGTACGGTAGACACGGATGGTCTCTCCGTTAGGCGTCCCAGATTCTGGCTGCAGGCCACCCTGGTACAAACTTAGTGCAGCAACCCGGTCTCACCAGCTCTGAATCATGGATGAAGGTTCATATCATCCCTTACTTCTCCCTTGTTGTATGATACCCTCTAGGCATCTAAGGGCGTCAGTCTAAAGGCTGGCCTTCAAGCGTCGCTTTTGGCCATGTTTGATGCGGCCATGTTCAAGGCGTGGCCCTTGGCAAAGAGTGCTGGAATCACCTCTTCCAGCGTGAGAAAGTGCGCCGATTACAAGAACGGCGACTTCCAGTGCAATGCTGCGATGGCTCTCTTCAAAGCCCTCAAGGTGTGTGGGAGTGGGCATCGAAGAAAAGTAATTCCTTGGTTCGTGTCAGGCCCACGCCTTGTTCTCTGACACTTGACCGCACCCCGTTTTCTTGTGTTGCGCTTCTTGAACGCCTCTACAGCTCTTGCGCGTACCACATTGTGAACTTGTTGATCAACCATGAGGGCAGATCGCTGAGCCCGATGCCTTTGTGTTATCATCATCCACAGGGAGGCGACGGGGCACCCTCGAGCCCCCAGGCTGCAGCGTCGGCCATCGTCGCGTCACTTCCCGTGAACCCCCTGGTAGACACGACATCTGTGTCACCTCAAGGGTACATCAATATCCGCCTCCGCCCGGCGTTCATCAATCAGAGCATCGCGAAGGTCATCAAGGTATGGTAAACAAGTTGGACAATTGGTTTATGATCTGTTCGCGGCGTCTCTGTTGGTTGAGGCATGTAGGGCTCCTTGCAAGATAATGATATGGTACGTCCAGGAAACTGACAACCCGTGTAAGGAGAGCAGAGCGTTCATTGCCTGAAATATGGACACCGGATGTTGTTCCGTCTGGCAGAATGGACCGGCGCCGCCAGAGGTGAAGAAGATGCGGGTGGTGGTGGACTTCTCAAGCCCAAACATCGCTAAAGAGATGCACGTGGGGCACCTTCGCAGCACCATCATCGGGGAGGCCATATGCCGCGTGCTAGAGTTCTGCGGCCACACGGTAGGTCGTTTTGGTTCGCTACCCATCCCGGTTCCTAGCGTATTGTTTTTGTCATGTTAATTTGTGAAAAACATGGATGATGGTTGTCCACCATCAACTAATCGAAATGGTGGAATTTCAGTGGTAACAGTAGTAAACATACCTTCGTTCTAGCGAGAAATGGAGGCACACCTGCAGTTCATCGGCACTTTCATGCACCGGTACCCGCGCCCTCCAGGTTTTCAGACATAACCATGTCGGTGACTGGGGGACACAGTTCGGCATGCTCATCAACTACATGAAGGAGGCCTACCCGAACTTCCTCACTGATCCTCCCAACATCACAGACCTCACAACCTTCTACAAGGCGGCTAAGCTTCGCTTCGACGAGAGCGAGGAGTTCAAGGAGGTAACTTTTTTTAAATTTTTTGCAGACAAACTGTTTTAGCTTCTACGGATCCTGATCGCACGCGTGGTCTCCCGCACTCGGCCTTTGATCGCCGTTCAGTGCGATTCCGCGTAGTACGGGTTGATGCTGCAGGCGCCGTTGTATCGCCACGCGAGTCTCAATGCACCAGCGCGGCTTTCTTCCTCATCCTCGAGCTTTCAAGAGATAGATCAATCGTGCAAGGGGTAAACCGAGAGCCAACGATACCATTGGGATTTCAGTCTTTTTTGCCCGACGATCCAACGTTCTATGCATATGTACTCCGAACTCCCACTCTGCAGGCTTCGCGCAACACGGTGGTGGACCTACAGTCGGGCGACCCGGCATGCAAGGAGGTGTGGACATTGCTGTGCGACATTAGTCGCAAGGAATTCCAGAAGGTGTACGATCGCCTGGATGTCACTCTGGAGGAGCACGGCGAGTCGTTCTACAACGACATGATCCCGTCGACCATAGACATGCTGGCCGAGGCCGGCCTCGTGTCAAGGGATGATGGTGCCGATATCGTTCGGCTGGAACACTTCACGTACCCCCTGATCGTGCGCAAACGAGACGGTGAGCATTTAGTAGTGCGTGTGGAGGTCCCTATCCGTCTTAGAGCCTGTAAGAATGCCGTCTACTTTCAGCACGGTGACAACTTGTGCGTTTGGCGGTGTGTTGTTTGTGTTAGTAATGATGTTGCTCTCAAAATGCACTCACATGCCACTCAAGCCCACCATCAATATTTTCTACAAGTACGCCATGGTTCAAACCGCTAAACTGGTGTCCCGGCACCAGTTCCCAACCGTTCGTCAAGTTTTGCCACGCATTTGATATTGGTTGGTATTGAATATTGAACATGGCGAGGGCAATCAACTGACATTACCCCCGTTTGGGCCCCCTCGCTCTCACGCTTGCCCCTGTTTTTATCCAATTCAAGGTGGTTTTGGATACGACTCCACGGACATGACCGCCATCCGGTACCGACTAAAAACGCTAAAATGCGATTGGATCATCGGCATCACTGATGCTGGCCAGGTGAAATCACGCCCTTGAAACGTAACGCAGGTTCTCATAACTGCTTGTCACCTGTTGTTTTGAAAGTCTATCCCTCTGCATCTGACGCAAGATTAAGATTCCAGCAGATTGCTGTGCCGTATCCAGCCTCTCAACACGACGGCAGTGCCTTTCTGCGAATGCGTCGTATTGTGAAGTAGGTGCATCTTCTCTGATGGAGTATCCTCGGTTGTTTCTTGTGTCACCCGTTCTCAGGCCAGTCATTTCCACATGTGCTTCGATGCGGCACGAGCAGCTGGATGGGTTGACGAAGGCACCAAACTAGAGCACTTAGGCTTCGGCGTTGTGCTTGGCCCGGACGGAAAGAAGTTCAAGACGCGTTCGGGGGACACGGTTCGATTGGTCGATCTACTGGATGAGGCTGTGCGACGGATGGCGGTGAGAAAGTTAAATTTGGGCGTGTCCGGGAGCAATCGCACAACAAGATGGTCATGGCGTAAAAGAAAGAGATGGTTGCCTGGTAAGGTCCTCATTCTATGTTTAAACAAACTGTGTCACATTGGTTTTGAGCGGTAATGGCCCTTGTGAGGTCATTTTTATGATGAGTGGATTTACCTCGATAAAGTGAGAACACGCGGAACGGAAGTGACTCCACTGTGTTAGGCGAAAGAGTTTTTCGACGTATAGTGCCGCGCAGGCAGACTGTGGTAGATGGGTGCGTGTTTACATCCGCCGGTGTGTACGGTGCTTTACGCAGGCAAGCATCCAAGAAAGGATGGATGAAGGCAAGATGACGACTACCAAAGAAGCTGCCGCAGCGGCCGCGGCAGAAATTGGCTATGGCGCTGTAAAGTACTATGACCTCAGGCAACATCCCAGCACTTCGTACGTATTCAGGTACGGTTGTTTGGCCACTACGACGAATTCACGGGCGTGCGGCCGCACAAAGTCTCCACTCACGCTCTTCTTTTTTTTCTCGTGTGTTCATGTGTGATTTGTGTCGGGGCCAAGTGCACGTCATGTTAGTAGGTCAATGCGACCATCCCGTCCCACATGATCGGCGTTTTGGTTCGGACGGGATTTTGTTGGGTTTCTGAAAGATTATCATGTTGGCAGGCATACAACATTTGGGGGCATACACACCATATTTTATCAGAAAGACCTTTAACAAAAATATGCAAAGTTGGCAGTTCCGCGACGAACCCCCCTGACCGACTAATTTGGAGAATCCAGCAGCTGCTTCGCTGGACTGACCGCGCACAGATCAATATATTGCGAAACGCAATGCCCAACTAACCCAGTGCCTAATCTTTCCCGAACAGCTACGACCGCATGCTAGACACGAGGGGTAACACGGCGGTCTACTTGCAGTTCGCCCACGCCCGACTGGCCTCCATTCTGCTCAAAGCGCAAGATGAGCTGCACGTCGACGTAACTGCTCTCAAGGCTTCGCCGGAGAAGGTGTCGGTAGAGCACGAGTCTGAACGAGCGTTGGCGTTCGAGCTGCTGATGTTCAGTGACGTCATAGAGGTGAGGTCGCAAACAACACTTGTATTGCCGTCCCAGCCAAGGAGGTGTTTCGTAGGAGCTGCAGGTTTTACGGCTTGGGTCCTGCTGTGTTACGATGCTGCTATCGTGGGTGGTGCTTCGATCGACGTCACCCGCAGGCCCACCCGCGCGTACTCGTCGTGTAAGTTGTCTGTATCCCCCGAGCATTTATTAGTCATAGCGTGGTTCATAATGAGCCGCGGAGCGCGAAGCACGACCGTTCTTTTCCCTCCGTCCGAGGAGGGAAAAATCAGGCTCTATCTACCAGGGGTCCAAGTTTCAATTATCGACCGCCTGGATTTTCCATGCTTTTCGACCAGCACGAGGTCTATAGAGCGTCGATTGACGATCTGCTGGCATGTGAGGAACAAGAAAAATGGGATTCTCTTCACCACACCGATTTGCCGACTCTCGCCACCTCAGCTTCCGTTGGTCCTGTGGCCCCATGCCCTCTATTAGCAGCCGCATAAGACATTGCATACGCACAACTCGCGGGGAATAGCTTTACAAATGCTGCTGCGTCACAGCTGCTGCGTCAGAGAAATCACCGAAAACCAATTCGTTCGGTGGGGGAACGTATGCATGACGTCTACCGGTGACGTAAGACACCACACCCGCTGTACCGATTTTAAAGCTTGAGTACAGTCGAATCCTCTATAGGGACACAGGCAACCTCAAAAGCAGGGTTGCCCGCAGATATACAATGTTGAGGGGGGGATACCGGCTTCTTGATGTGGGACCCCCAAATGATGCTGCAGCACACCTTCGCTGCACGCTACACTGCACGGCAACCGGTGCTGTGCTGCGTAGTGCTGCTGCTGCTGCCGCCGCTACTGCGCGAAGAAAATTTTGCTTGGCTTGGAAGTTATGCCTGGTTTTGACCTTTGGGCAGGAGGGATGGGATCCTTTCTTTTGTTCGGTATATTTCTCTGGCGTTGTACCTTCCCGACAGGTGTAATTTTGTTCCATGTATAGTTTTGCTCGTTCCCTGTTTGGCAGGTAGCTTATGGCAGAGAGGGTGTATGGTATCAGAGTTGCAACGACGGTTGGTTACGTTTTTTTTTGTGGTAAAGATATATATGCATGTCGGCAACATTTTCAATGTGGGGACATCTCCAAAAAAATATTGGTAGATGATAACGCCAACACACACAATGACAACAACAACGACGACAACACCCTGTTGTTGTAATTTAGTACCTCGTCCTGCAGCACTATTCCCACTGCTCGAAGTATTGCGTGAGGGGTGGAGTGTTACAATGTAAAGGTTAACAGCGAACTACGTGGTGTGTAAGTGCGTGCAGCTTTCATCCACCACACCACGTTGTGATCGTCAGGTTTATGATATTTTCGTTTCGTGCTAGTATCCCTGCTGCAATCGCGCATATTATGCCGTTACGCCTCCGTCGATCCCGGGGATGGTGAGTTATCACAATCTTAGGGACACATGCCCCGTGTAAACGACACTTCAAAAAAAAAAAACGATGGGTGTCCTTAAAGCGGGGTCGATTGTACTCCAGATCGAAGAGGATGCGTACACCTAGCAAGACTTTGTCGGAAAGCTCTCGACGAGACGGCTCCCACACCACCATTATCGGTACCGCCACTTGTTGTGGTGTGGAGCAACCGAGCTTTGAAATTGGTCCAGGGGGTGTGGTATCTCGTGTCATCTACGGTACTGCTGTATGTATGCACACGCGATAACGGCCGTTAGTTGCAGGAGCCTTCTTTTTTTTTTGTTGATGATCGACTGCTACCCGCCACCACATGAAAGCATCGCAGATAGACTACTGCGAGGTATTGAGTCGGCTACCCCGCCGCTCATTACCTCGCCCTATTCAGTTGTGTTCCAAGTATTTTGTGTTTGCTGCCCGGCAGTTGGATTTCTCGCCGGCGTGCTTCGAGCGTTGGTCTTGCGTAGATGGCGTGTGCGCTGCGAACTTATTTCGATCGATCGATTCTCCTGTATCAGGGTGCAACCCTTCGGCCCTATCCTTGTTGTTGATACTGTTGCCGTCGCTTTATAGAAGCCGAAATCAAATCGTTAGACTAATCAGCGCTGACTAGTCTAATGGTTTGATTTCGGCTTCTATGGCTTCGTTGTATGCACCGAACACATTTTTTCTGACCTCCACCAAGTTGTCATTGTCCATTCGACCCCGTTCATAAGAAAACAAGCGCAGATATCGCAAGACTGCCAAAACAACGCCATGGTCGAAATCGAAGGACGGCAGAGAAAAATAATAATGCTGCGCTCGCGAAATGAAAAACAGTCACAACGCCCTGTGTTCAGTGGCACAAAGAGGGCCCTGAGTGGGTCAGACTCGGCAAGACAACCAACGCAGTATCTAACATATATTGTAGCGCTGCCGAACGAAGCGAGGATGTTTTCGTCGAAGGGGAGCTTGACAAGTCCAATCATACAGAAACGAACGCACGTCTTACATGGTTTTCTTGTCCCCTTTGCTTTAGATTATATGGGACTTTCGTGACTCAGCCAGTCACCCGGGTTTTTTGTACCCTTTTGCCGAAGATTTATTTAGGGTTTTCATGACTCAGTCAGTCACCCCACCCCCGTACCCTACGAATCCAGGTGTAGAGGTCATTGTGCAGAATCCACCTTCGTGCGTGAAATATTGACGAGCACAACTCCCGCCATTTATGCAAGATCTCACCAATTCTCCCCCCTTGTTTCTTTTGTTTCTCTAGGCATGCTTGGCTGATCTTGGTCCCAACCGCCTGTGTGAGTACCTTTACACTCTCGCCACCAAGTTCACGGACTTCGTCACCAACTGCCGGGTCCTGGGTTCGGATGAACAAACCAGCCGACTCTTGCTTTGCGAAGCGACGGGCGTCACCATGAGGAAATGCTTTAGCCTCCTGGGTATGAAGGCCCTAGACCGGATTTAAACCCGGCCGTTCTTTGGTGGCGGTGCGAGGACACCCACGACCGTTGAGCATCGTCCACATGAGTTACCGGTGTGACGATTGTACACGTAGCACGTGTGAACACTTTGAACTTGAGAAACGAACTGATTTGCGAGGCGACGAGCATCATTTATATTTTGGATTTGCTTTAACCTCCTTGGTATGAAGGCCCTAGACTGGATTACACGCGGCCGTTCTTTGCTGATGGTGCGGGGATACCCACGACCGTCGAGCACGTGCACATGAGTTGCCAGCGTGACGATTGTACACGTACGTGTGAACACTTTGGACTGAGACGGTACATGTATCGAGATTGTTGTTGGATTTATTACGTTTGCGATAGCTTCTTCGCAGATGGGGAACTCGCCCCCCTCTCCTCCCGTGTTGCGGCATGGTTGACTTGCTCAGGTTGTCTGTGGAAGGAGAACACAAGACAATCTTTGCTTTCTTGGTACAGCAGAGGCTGATTACCCGTGACGTTTGTTTCCTCCGTTTCGAGGATTGCGACGCTTGTCTGTATTGCTAAGTGGGTAAATTAATGACCGCTCTTGCGTTCGCGACCGATCGGCGCGTGGCACAAGCCGTGGTAGTAGCGGTATCACCAGCAATAATAATAAAACAAGGAAAATGAAGGAGAAAGGGCTGGGACAACGTTAGGGTAAGATGGGTCCTTGCATGGGGACGCCGATCTCTGGCCAAGCAAGCAAGCGTGTTTCGCGCGCCGCTGGTGTGGTGTTGGGCGGTACGGGGATGATGGTGAATACGCGCACTGCTGTGCACCTGCTTGGAGACGCTCTCGGTCGATATACAAGTCGTGATCCGTGTGTGTGTGGAAATCCTCTTCATAAAGGGAAAAAGTCTCCCCGACGTCCGTCGAGGACGATTCCCTCTTTTCACATACAATATGTTTGAAGATGGATGGCGGACGAACACACAAAACAATATTTTCGTGGCTCGACACGTACGTATGTAGTAGCACAAAGTCTGAGACTCCCGTAAACGAAACAGAGGATGACAAACGACAGAGCGGGGTGAGATACATATTTTTGTCGACCCAAAACGTTACACAAAGACCTTAGCACACAACAACAGCTGCATACCTATATATATATACCCTGGAACACAGCCGCCCCACTTTTAACGTGTTGTTTTTGGCATCCCTCGGGCGTTTTTTCCTACCTATTCTACTTCGTATCTTTGTTCCGATTGAGTGAGCAAAAACTAACTCTTCCCACTCACTTGCTGTAGAGACTTCAGCTAAACCCCTTCGACTACTGCTGCCTGATGTGGTCTGATCTCGATGGTAGTGAGGTTAGTAGGCAGCCTATCTATCTTTGATTTTTGAGTACAACATATATATATATATATATTTTTTTTTTTCTTAATATGACACAACGAATCCATCTCTATCATAGAAAAGAGTCTGAGACAGATTAGCAATGAATTCATAGCGTCAGAAAGTACCTGTGTCTACGGTTTCCCAGACAGCATAATATTATAGGGACATCTCCCCTGCGAGTAACAGGCTCAACAAGACAATTTGGTAACTGTCTTGTGTGTCTCATATATGTTATGTTGGGAAGGTGTAGAAGAAATGTGTAAGGTACTGGTCGGGCGTTTTGTGTGTGGCACCCTTGTTGTAGTCGTAGGGCATGTAATCTCCCTCAGTTTTCAAAACTATTTTCAATGTGTTTTCGAGAACCAACAGAGGGAGGTGCACCTAGCTACTACCTCTCCAGGTACACTAACAGCTACAATTAACTGCTGCATGCACCACTTATTCTACATATGCATGCTAAAGGACCATGATGATTGACCAGACGACGAGCGGTACATAACATACCGGCCACAAAGGTCTCTTGATGTAAATCAGTATAGTTAACTAATCAACCATGCAATATACCCCACAACCTACATTGCAGCTAGCTGTGATGATTGGATGGTGGTTCCAGTCCCTGCGTCGAGAAAATGAATGGACTTGACCTATCGTTGTAATTTTCGCTTTGTGAATTTCAGATCATTATTTTTTGGATCCTCTCTGTGGAGAGATTGTCGGCGTGGACGGGTAATAAGGCGAGACACAAGGAGACACTTTGATAGACGCTGTAAGATTGGAAGATAGTTGTTGCCAAGGGGCTCAGTGGTGACGCGTTCTGTACAGAACTTAAGCCTTACAACCACCGGTTACAATTAATTCAACGTACATCCACAGTGTGCAGCAGCTGCTGCTGGTTGTATTTGCACGAGCTCGCGCATACAACTTCTACACTGGCTTCACTTGAGGGACGTGGAGATTCCCCCCGCCCCGTTAGTTCCTCTGTGCGAGAGAGATGTTGCCTTGTTGTCTTCGCTACCGTCCCTCGCGGGAGCTCATGATTTATCTATCCCAATCTGATCAGCCAGGTGGTCCCAGATAAGCTACATGTGCGTCCACGTTCAAATGCTTCACCAACAGACCGAAATATGACGTTTTCTAACTCTTGCGGTCTGAAAAAACCCAGGCTATTCAACTCCCGATTCGTACATACGCTTGGGCTCCCCAACGACCACCACGAATTTTGGTGACGGTGTGCAATATCATCGGACGGAGACAGGTCGGGCATTTCATCGAGAAGAGCCGGTGTGTGCGGTGGGGGAGCGAGAGCACACACTTGAATCCGCGCACACTCGCGAAGGTGAGGCGTGAGAAGGTACCAATCCCCTGGTGCGATGTGTAAGGTGCGATGTGTAAGGTAGGTGATGTTGGTGATGTTAGGTCGCCTGAAGGTTGGCAGCTGCCCGGAAGCAGCAGCGGCTCTATTTTTGCTCTCTCAGCGCCGCAAAAATGAAAATGTCGGGATGTGCGCACAACAGGTTTGCCCCCCCGACGTGCGGGTTCCATACATTCGTTTCTGTTCACGACGGATCCGACCAACCCTCTGCCGTTTGTCGACGTCTGGTTTGTGTTGTGCGCAATACAGCTAGGATGGACGTGAATGGGTTGGGAGAAGGGGTGGAGAGATTGAATTTAGGGGATGCTCCGGAAGCCGGTGCGCTGGCAGCTGCTGTTGCCTCGGCCGCCGTTGGGGCCACGTCGTCGCCTGCTTCGGCTTCAGGGTTCTCGAAGGCTGTGGAAGAATCCTCCTCCAACCAGGGAGGGCCTCAGGCACCGGGGATTGCCGGTTCTGTTGCTCACGATAAAGACAACGACGTGGAGGGAAAGCTCTTCATCGGCGGGATATCGTGGCAGACAACAGAGGAGGGCCTCAGGTGTGATTTTTTCGTTCCCAAAATCCACTACTCTGGGCGTTCATGATATGCTCTGGCAGCTCGACTGACTAGGTTTTCCCGATGCTGCTGTTGTGTACTTACCCTACTTGGTCTGTTCCTTCATGTGCCTGTGAGCGGATACCAAAAGCACGCACAACCGCTTTACACGAAACACGAAATTCAAAAATCGAGGCAAGCACCCTTTTCAGAATTATCTTGAAATTTGAGAAACCGACGATCTTAAAGTTCCGAGAAATCAGAATGTACGTGGAGTTTTGTGGCCCCATGTTTGCTAGGTTTTACCTACGTCACATCGTCAGATCCCCCCTCGTCCACCCGCCAGGACACGTCAACAACGACCTGTTACATGTTGTTGAAAATGTTTGCGCAGACATCATTTCGGGAAGTACGGCACGCTAGCGGACATTGCGCTCATGAAGGACAAGTACACCGGGCATCCGAGGGGGTTCGGCTTCATCAAGTTCGAGGATATAACCGGTAATTCACTCAACACAATTCTCGAAAAATCAGTTGCCCCGCCTCCAATGTGCCCAACCTTGCAAATTCTCCGCCTCCGATGATGTGACCAATCTTATTCAGATACAGAGTGCATTACCCATGTCACCCAACCGCTGGTGGGCACCTGGGCAGATCGTGGGATCAGAGTCATGGGCCGTGGGTTGTCCCATGCCGTCTGCCAAGGCCCTGATTCCCACGCAACTAAGAGCGCTTCTTCCTGTTGGCCTGCTGCCTACGTCGCGTGCTTTACGTGCCATCACACATGCACAACAGTTCTCGATGAGATTTTGTCTCAGGAGCACAAGATTGACGGCAAGGTTGTGGATGTCAAGCGCGCAGTACCCAAGAGCGAAGCGCCAGGCCCATCCTCCAGGTACCCTTGTTTTCTTTTTTATCTAGAGAGAGCTGCCGTCCTATAATATACCAGGATGCCTTGTGCAGTGTTAAGGCAGGTTGAGAACTATGGCAAACCGTTTGATTGCTAAACATCAGGGAAACTTTGGGGGAAATTTTAAGTTTTATTTATTCATACGTATGCATAGGTGTAAGGCGAATCCTCGAAAATTTGTGAAGGGTCGGGTAGCTGGTTCGAATCCCAACATGAATGCTTTTTTTTTAAGAAACAGCGCCTGTGTGAACGCCACCTCCGACTGTCGTAGATTGTGACGTCAGATGACCTGTCGGAGATCTACCTTCGGGGTGTTGCCATAGATAGAGTCAGTGTATAATGGACGCTGAACCTTGCTGCAGCAAGGTCGCTCCCCTCCTGACACTCAACACAACTATCCGTACTCGTCAGCCTCTCCACCAGAGGTTGAACCGGTGTGTATCCACACCACACATCCCAAAGGGAACTTGCTCACACGCGAACCTGGAGACAACCGTCTCATAGCGTCTCATACCTGTTCGCGATTGAACTACTGTATTTTTCGACTCAACTGCTGTCGACGAGTGACAAGAGGATTCCATTGGAGGATTGCTAATTGAACTTGGTGCGAACAGGAGTTGAATGCAACGTATGCATACACGAGGTAGGTCGAGGATCTCAGGGCAACGAATCCCTGTTGGACGACCCCATCTTTACTAGAGTTGCTCAAGGAGGAATTCTGACAGGCGTTCATATGTAGATTGACATCATCGTGGTGCTCCATCGCTCTTGGACGTCGGCCAATCAAGGGTGCCTTTGCAGCACTATTTGTCGTGCAAAATCCATACACATCGAGCTTGTCCGGATGGGCAGTTCGTCTTCCGTGTGCCCTGGCGGCGGCACTTGCCTCATGCTGTACGATAGTACATACCTAGAGCGTAGCCCAGATCAAAGTCGCGATAGGCCCTCTGAGCACGAGGGAGGCATTCTACGGGTTTCGCTGAGCAACCACAGCAGCGTTCAGTGGGGCATTTACTCCGGCACATGTGTTTTGCATGGGGTGAAGCATGCCCTGCAATACCACGGAGCTACACACCAACTTGGCCCGGCGAGTATGCTACAACAGAGCGAGACGATCGTGTTGTCGCAATGACGTAGATAGTTTTCGTTTTATTCTAAATAACATTGAAAAGTCTTTTCGTCTTGTGCATACGCGTTTTTTCGGTGTAGCCAATCTGCGATATATGAGACGGATGTCTCCAGGTTCACATGTGGCTTAGTTCCCTTAGGGATGTGTGGTATGGATACACACCGGTTCAACCTCTTGTGGGAGAGGCTGAAGAGTACGAAAGTTGTGTTGTGAGTCAGGGGAGAGCGAGCCCGCTGCGGCAGGGTTCAGCGTCCATCATGTACTGACTCTATCTGTGGCAGCACCCCAACGGTAGATCTCCAACAGGTCATCTGACGTCACAATCTACGACAGTCTGAGGTGACATTAACAGCACCCCCCTATCTTCGATCTCGGGGCCCGAATCCAGATTGAAAGATGCAAGAATGACATGGATATCGCAGAGTGCCATAATTGCGAAGTACCGATGAGAAACATAATTTGTTGACTTGGTCCGTAACGTTTGGCGACTGCCATCATTCAACTGACGTCACAATCTACGATAGTCTGAGGTGACATTCACAGATAAGACCGAAAATAAAACGGGAAGGGACAGGGGCAGGCTCTTCCACACCGCTTTTCATGGGAGCATGAAGTTGCGAGAAAAAGTTAAGGTCATGTACGCTCTCTATGAGAGCAACAAGTTGCACAAGTTGCGCAATAGTGTGGAAACTTTTGCGCGCGATCTGGAGCAAAAATTTGCAACCTTTTCTCGCGCCGAAAAAGTGTCGAACATTATTAGTTTCGCTGCGAGACTTCCGCCAATCCGCGTCAAGCACCTGAGGTATTTTCTTTACGCTTTTTCGCGAGAAAGGATTCAACTACCCCTTTCCGTTCTGCAAAACCCAATCCCTTGCCCTTACCCCCGCCCGCGTTGCCGGCACCCTCTGCCCAGGTCCAGCAGGCCAGCGGAGACCAATAAGATATTCGTCGGAGGCCTGGCCCCAACCGTCATGATGGCGGAATTCAGGAAGTATTTCGAGACGTTCGGTGGCGTTGTTGATGCTGTCGTCATGTTCGACAGGCAGACGCAGCGCTCGCGTGGCTTTGGCTTTGTTACTTTCCAGGAGGACGCTGTTGTCCACGACATTATGATGGGTACGCACGAGATCAATGGCAAGATGGTTGAGGTGAAGCGTGCAGAACCCAAGGAGAACCGCAGCGGTCGTGCCCCTCGTGGAGAGTTCGCAGGTGGTTCTTCCCCTGCGCTAGGGGGTGGGGTCGCCGCGCCTTTCACAGGCACGAGGGGGCGGGCCCAACCGTTCGGTGCTGGTGGCCGCGGCGCGGGGGCTGGCTATGGGGGAGGGGGCTCGTTCCCATACAACAACGGTGGGGCTCCCTTTAATGGAAATGCGGCCGCCTCGTACGGCCAACAGCCAGCGTACGGTTACGCCGCGGCGGGATATGGGTACAACGGCCAGATGTATTCCGCTCCCACCCCCTACGGCTACAACGGCCGAGGGGCTGGGGCTGCCTACAGTGCCGAAGGAGGGACGACGGCAGGGTCGTTCCCTGTTACCCTTCCGCCCCAGGCGGCCTATGGGCTCCCGGATGGCCAGGCGCAGTATACGCAAGCAGAATATGCTGCTGCCATGCGCAACCAGCAGCAGGCGCAAGCTCAAGTGCAACAACACGCGCAGGTACAGGCTCAGCAGCAGGCGCGGAACCCCGCGGAAGGAACATACGGCAGCCAGCCCTACTAATGCATTGTCAAGGGCTTGAAGAGCCCCAGCGTCACCCCTCTTCACGTTTGAAGTTTGAATCAGCAGACTGGGTCATGGGGGTCGAGGGGGTTCAGGGAAAGGGGGGAGTCTAATGTACGATGGGGAAGAGTGAGCTATTAATGCGATTGTTGCTACGTGGCGCAATTTTTTTCTCAAGATGAGCCCCGAGGTTGAGTCTAACCCAGAACTGCTAAGGTTTACTGGCGATGTTGCGTTGTGCCAGATCGTGTTCGGTTGCTGTTGAACCAAAGAACAAAGGTGTTCTGTTGTAGTAGTTGTACACGATCGATGGTAGAGTGTGGCATGAAGTTTCAAAGTAGAACGAGTTTGGTGTTTGTGTTCTTTTGGGTGTGAGTAGATTTGAAAGGGGTTTGTCAGCCAGAGCTGTGATGTACGACGAAGAGGCGTGGCCGCCGCCCGACTCGTCCGATCGAGTCTCAGACGAGACTGATCTGCAGCGAAGGGGCGGCGGTATTGCGCACGATCGCGCACCTTGGTGCAATTTCGCTACCCCGAAATGGTTGTTTGCTGACCTGGTGCGTTTTGCTTCTGAACTGCTGACGTGCTTGCGATGTCTCGTTTGATTTACTCATGTCTTGCGTGCGCCCTACGCAGTATTTGGTGTTGACAGGACAAGACAAGGACAGCATACTTCACGTAAAAGTCGGTAGTTTTTCGGCAGTGCGAAGTTGCTTCGATCTCTATTTATTTTTGTTCCTTGATTGCAGCTCCTCATGTGCCCCGCGCGAAGAGCATGGTAGCGCCCTTACGGCAGCCGCGAAATAATTGGTAAACAGAGCATGGTGGCGCTCTTACGGCAGCCGCAAAAAGAGGAGTGAGCGGATGGATTTTGTCTTGGAGGAGGCCTCACCGCGTTGCCGAGTAAAACATGCATATCTTTTTTAGTCTGGCAGTGACGGCGCCTCCTCACCGTCACCTCTTTGAGGGAAGTAGCAGTGCCGTGCACCCTGAAGGATTTTACCCTACCCGTGTTTTGGGTGGGTGCGATTTGAGATAGTGTTTTGTGTCATGATCACGTATGCATATATATATACTCTACGCTGCTTTCCTTTGGAATAGACCCAGGTATGCTACATAAAAAAGCCGACTGTTCCAAGTGTGGTCTGCAGGGTTTTAAATTCCGGGTAGGGTTCTGCTAGTTTCACAGAACTCAACAGAAAAATCGGGTAGGTGAGCATGTCGCAGAAGAAGTTTGTGTTCACAAAAAAAGTATACCCGAACCCGTATCACGGCGGCATCGTTCACCAGGTATTTATTGTTGCGTTGTATTCCCCGAAGGTTTTTTTGTACCCTTCCTTCGTGGTATTTGTACCTATTTTCTACCTGTACTTGGGGGATGGTTCCACTCTGAATGTACTGAGATCGCAGATGTTCGGCGTAGGGTCTTGAACTCACATACACACGATGCACAGGTTAGTACCGAACCCCGGGGTTCTCCTTTTAGGTGCCCCTTTGTACATGCCCATGTCGTGTTCGTTTGATGCATGTACATGTAGGCTCGAGTGGTCTGTCTCATTCGGTTGCATGGGGTACACATCTCTAGCGACTTGGTCTGGTACCTCCGATCACCCGAAGAGAGGGGCCCCCGGGTCGAGTCCCGTGCTGAAAATATCTTCATCTGCATGTAAAAAATTCATATATGCATATTTTGCATTCATTTTCCCATGTACAAGCCTCGTATTGCGGCCATCGATAGAACGTAATCTATTATCCACGACGCCACGTCTAACTGCTGTGTACTCCTATGTCAAACCATACCAACATCTCTTTGCCTGTGTGCCCCCCGCCCCCGCCCCGCGCGCGGGGGTATTGGGTCCGGGTATATGCTTAGGGCATCACGTCAACACGCAAGCGTCATACACGGTTCATGGCGAAGGCCCGAGAAATGCGCGCTATCTGTCCTGGCGGCTGCAGCGTGTAGACTAAACCAACAACAGTGATTTCGTCCAAGCAAACACCTCAAACTCCTACGAAAGTGGGAGTCGCTCATATAGCCTACAAGCTCGTCGAAAGTACCACTACATGCCACACTACTCTGCTCGGGTCATCGAAGAGCGACAGCACATTCTTCCAATTTCTGGGTCAATTCCTTGTGAAATTCTTCCTCTGCTACCTCGAACCCCTCCGGAGGCGATGAACGGCATTGCTGGGCTAGGCCTTCTAATCGTCGTTTTGTGTCGAGCTGTGCAAATTGATCCCTGCACGAGGGTGTAAAAGACTGAACAGCTTCGATCGCCTTTTCCAGCGCAGCTGGAGAATGTGCATGCTGCAGCGCTTCATCTACTCGGCGACACCAGGCCCCGCCCGACGAAGCCGTGGAGCCAACAGGCATCGTGGCTAGAACAGCTGCCGGCGAGCCTCTCGCAGCCTCTTGAAGCAAATCTGACATGAGGGTGAGGGTCTTCATTCTAACACGGCGATCTGATCCATCTGCACCGTACATCGCTGAAAGCACGGCCTCTCCCATTCGCGAGCCGAACTGAAGCTGTACATCACCACTATTTGTCAAGCACGCTGAAAGTGCATAGACAACTTTGCTTCTCAGAGTCGGGGTCGTGGCGGCCATGGCGTTTTCCAGCAGAAGAGCCAGCACCGAGGGTTGGGAATCAGGACCGTCCTGTTTGTTATGCAGCAGCGTACGCAGACAAGATGGCAGCCCGAGGAATATGTGTTGGCTCTCTCACACGTCACACACACATCGATACTGTATTTAGCATGTTTTTTGTCAGATTCGGGAGTGGTTAGGATTGTATCTGGGTCTTCACATTTGTTTCTGTGCTATTGTGGGGTACCGTGTGACCACACGGCGGTAATACAAGAGGTCGAGACGGCTTGTCACTTGGAAGACAAGGACAACGATAGCAAAGCGATGTGTCCTGTTAGAGATTCGAGGGAAGGGTATTTAACGTATTTGCGCAGCGCGCGTAAGGATAACTCCCGGCCACACTGCGCCCATTCGAATCTGCTCCAAAACGAAATCGGGCTGCTATCTTGGATGGATCCGTTCGTCTGTTTCTCCAGATGACACATCATAGCATCTGTGCACGTCATGTTGTGACTTGCTTCCACGTCAACCGAAACGCGCGGAATCACTAGGAACTTGATACGTTGAATTTCGTCCGTTGCCTCTCGCTGCAATGTGTCAATAAATATTGGTTTGGTGTTGAACGCGTTCATTCAGAAGATCGACCGTCGATGGACATAAAAGGTAGAGCTTCACTATTGCAAGTCATTGGCACCGCAAAGAACTGTCCCCTCTCGCAATCAATCATGTTCCGCAATGTGCAGTACTTTCAGACCTGGGCACACCATGTATATATGCATACAACCAACCAAAAGGGCGGCAGGTGATAAGGAGATACAAGTCTGCTGCTGTATGTATGCGTGAAAAGTGTGTGTGTTGTCTACCTTGATTGTACTTTCTTGACGAATTTGAAAATTTCTCATTTTGTGGAGGACATTCGAAGATGAATGAGCCGCAGTGACTGAGATTCTTCTCACCAGCCAGCCCCAACTATGGTACTAAACGACAGAAGAGGGCAGCCATCGTGTCAGGATCCTCACGAATAAAGACAGAACCGCCGTGGAAACCGTGTGCGTACAACCTTGTACAATGTCGGAATCGTCGGAGAGGAATTGCCACTGGTGCGAGATCTGCCGCGATAGTGGACGCTGCCAAGACTCAGTACGGAATGTGTCATCGTACTGATCTCCTGAATACATAAAATGCTCCGAACTGCGCTTCTACCAACGGTATCGCCCCTCTTCCGCTCCAAAGTGGAGGACTGTTTCATTCCAACACGAGGGGCGACGCCTTCGTGCCGCTGCTTGCCAACCTCATACTCCCATGGCTGTTCTTGGTGTTTGTGCTCACCTCTAACGCCCACAGTTGATGTTCAGGCTCATTTTTCACCGCAGTGCCGACTGCCCAGGCTGCTAGTTCACGAACACCTTCTGGTCGCGAACAGCGGAGCATGGAAGCCAGCGTGGGGAATCCTCCGATAGTATGGAAATCTCTAGCCATGTCGATATCCGACAGCAGGTCCTCCAGGTCGGTGAGAGCGCCAGTCAGGGCGCCATCCGTTGCGTCGGCGTTGTTCAGGATGTCGATCCGTTCCATCAGTAATTCGTTCACCTTAGGCATCGCGTCGTAAGCCTCGCGGAGTTCCTGCTGCCGTACTTCCCATAGCCCCTGTAACTTGGCCAACCGCTCCGCAAGGGGCTTCGAGCGCAAAGCTTCCACGTCTAGGTCCATGCCTTGGCGCTCGCCCTCAGGGATGGACTCCAGGGCCGCGAGCATGCGGTCAGCTCGAGCAGCATCGTTGTCTTCGATGGGATAGTCATCTAGATCGGCGATAGACGCCAAGGCCTCCGTGCTGAGGTCGAAAGGGTTCCCCTGTGCATCGTAAGACTTGACGGACAAGCAAAGGACGACGAGTTGGTTTGTCGGCAGACACTTGGCGCCCTAAGAAGCGACAGACAAGGACACACGAGGCACGTACTTACGGAGATTGTTCTACAAACGGCTGCTGCAGCAGTGTATTGGATGCCAATCGGCACTGCGGTACGTTGCTGACAAAATAGAAGGTGGCCGAAACGATGCAGTTGGCTTAGCGCAGTTGGCTGAGCGATGGTTGTTGCATACCCCGCCCCTGTGTTGATCTTAGTCTCCACTTTTTCTTTCCTCCGCCTTCTCACCATGATCGCATCGTCAGTGCTTTCCATCGAGACTAAGCTCATGGCAATCATCAGCACCATCAACCACAGAGCGATGCCAACTCCATATCTTCGGTGGGCTGAACGTGTCATTCGGGAAGTGCGTGCTGCCTCTGTCTTTTTCTCTCACGCGCGTGTCTGGTGTGCCTGTTGTGAGGGGGGCGGGGGGTCGTGCGGCGGTGCACTGGAGTTACAGGAGAACGGGATATTGGAATGGGCGAATTGGCGAAATGACCAATAGAATCCCGCCGCTTGGACTGGATACATGGACCAATCAAATTCTCGCCGCTTTGACGCGCTGCTACCTACTCCGCTACACGACGCAGCCTCCGTACCGTCGTACGGCGGTACTCCGCCTGCTCCGTACTCTACGTGCCATCAACGAATACACGCTGCTGTAACAACAACACCAGATTTTACAGCAGCCGCACTACAGCACTACGCTCCAGATAGTCTAGATGGATCGATGGTGCGCATTTTTTTTTCAGTGTTCGTCCTACCTACTTACTTCTTCTGCAGCAGTATTATTAATAAAACTACAGTAGTATCCTATCCTGGGCACCAGTCTCCATCATCAGGACATGTCAGTAGATAAGTACCAGACCAGCCGAGGCCACCGAGAATAGAAGGTAATAGGCAAATATTATGTGTGTTTGCATGCTTACGTTCGATTCTTTGTCCGCCTACCTTTCTCTGGTGCTTGCCTTCAACGTGGGGTTCGCGGTGTTTCCGTGTCTGTTTCTAAATAGCTTGATCGCGAGTACCTACCTGAAGAAATAGTAGCTACACACATTACATATTTGCAGTAGGCAAACGCAAACCCGCAAACTACAGCTGCTCAATCAAATAGAACACAAGAGAGTAGACTAATACACTAAATAAATAGCCGACTGAACACCCGTCCGTGGCAACCGGTCTCCTCTGTGTTTTTATTGTTGGCATCGACCGCGCTAACAGGTGACCAATGAAAAGACGTCAGTTTCAGTGCGGTTGAAAACAGAACATATTGATTCTACTGTAATAATGGTCATGAACTGGGATCCCGTGAGAGAGCGTCATCGGGGAGGCTCCCCGGATTGAGAAGACAGAAGCGGTGGCAACAGAAGAAAACTGCACGTACGTGTGTTTTGCCAAGAAGGTACTTCGCACGCGTGTTCATTTCGGAGGTGAATTTCATCATCCATTCTCCTTGCATTCACGACCACACTCTCGTCGCCAAAATTTCAAATTACCAGTCAGAGTGATATTCTTTGGCGGCTCCTCTCTATTCTCGCCATGTATGATTGTTGTGAGCACAAGGTCACCGGGCTCGAAACTCTTGCTCTGTTCTTCCACGCCATATGTTCCTCCTCCAACATCGTTTCCATCCTTCTATTCTCTTCCCTAAACAATTCCTCCTCTTCGTTTAATGTGTTTCCCTTCATGCCACCCATCCTCCTTTTCGCTCGCACTACTGAAATCCAAACCAATTGGCTGTGGTGGGATCTGTGTGTGTTCTTCCCTTCTGTTGGCACCGGTTTCTCGATGTATGCAAGGGATCCCTCCAGAGTGCGGCTTAGGAGAACACAACAGTGTCATCAACGGATGATGATGCAAGCAGGCAGCAGGACCGGCCCCCAGCTGGCCACCAGTTGCAAGTTGTGACGTTTCCCAAGCTTAACAGCTCAAACAACTGAACACGTATCTTGACTCGAAGAGCCCAGCGAACCCCAATCAACCATGAAGAGAAACGACATTTTTTTTATCATCTACACTGTGGAAGAAGTAGTCATATGTTTGACGTATTAGCAGGGGTCACACAGGAGTTTTTACTTTTGATGTTTTGCTACCTTTTTCTCCTGCGGTTTTAGCCTTGTTTAGTTGCGAGAAGAAGGGTTCAGCCGCCCCTTTCCCTCATCGACCGCGAATAGAAGCGTGTAAATACTCACTTATTATTTGCTTTCCACCCGAAATTGTAGAGTTTTTTTCACTCTCTAGAGAGAAATATCACTTCTCAACCTTCTACAACTATCAAATACTTGAAAGTATTTTGCGAAAACATAGACATAATTGAAAAGAAAGGAGGTATTTATCTTTGGCAGACTTATTGGATAACTACAGCTGAAGTTCGTACACGTTTGCAGAATGTTGCCATCAATGGCGATTACCCCCTCCCGTAGGACAGAGCCTACAGAGGGTTGTTTGAACCGAGCTATACCACCACTAAGAAAATCAACACAGGTTTCGCACAAATATCGTGGATGTCATTGTGAAATTACGGAGAACGTACAAGCTTCAAATCGCAGACGTTCGTTGACCCAAGCTTTTTGAAGTAGAATTGTGTGTGGGTGTTTTATTTTGTTATTTTATTGTGTGATTTGGTTGTGGACGGGCGATTTATTCGTTGTCACCCCTTTGTTATTTTTGTTGGCAATGGCCTCGAACCTTTCGACATTCGCATACTACCCTGGAGCTCTATTTGACCTTTTTTTGCTTTGCCCATCACCAGCATGATGTATTATCTGATGTTTCAGGGTGCGGGTCCTTTCCAATACCGTGGCTTCAGTGCACACGACGGAGAGCAGGCGATTAACTGCTGCTATGGTGACCAAAAACCATACCAAAACCGACCGTACGGAAGAGGTCACAAATAACAGCCGTGGACGTGATCGGTTATGTCAAAAACAACACAATTTCAACAAAATCTCTGGACAAGTTGTACAAGGTTAAGTTTCACGCGGAAGACGCTGCGTACACCACCGGCAATGGACACTACTAATACCATAACAGCTAGCCGGATGCCCACACGATTCCCACACACGACATAGATAGCAACCAGGATACCTAACTACAGAAAGAACGGCCTTTAAGCACGTAAAACACGAGGGACCCATAAGCTCAGCAGAGAGGTTGATCCTAGCAGAGAGAGCCAACCGCTGTGTTCAACCTCGTACTCCTGGAGGATACAGCTCTCGGAGTCTTCTTCAAACGACATGCACGATATCGAAGCCTCTAGGTCAATGTCGCCATTCCCATCCACGCGACCACCTTCGCGACCGTTCAAGCTGAAAAACTTAACAACGCGTCCATCCGGAGGTGGTGATGGTGGTGGGTTGGGAAAGACATCCAAGGCTAGATCTCCAACAATGCTCTTATGATACCCACCGACGAGTACCGCCGTGTCCAAAGGCACCTCTTTACGCCACTGTTGGGAGCGGCTGTTCACGAATGCCCTCACAAGCCACGCCGAGTCGTCCGATGCGATGACGGTTATACGACGCCCGGTGTTCCGATCCGAGTGCAATCTGAGCGCTAGATCCAAATGATTAAATGGCCTATGCAGAGCGTGCACGATCAGTTGTTCCAGGACTCCTTTCCTCGCAGCTTTGCGCAATGAATGTACCTGGTGGTTTCCACAGGACTCGACGAGATCACAACTACGAACGGCAACAACTGCAGAGTGCACCTGCGTTTTACCCAGCGAACAAACACATCACTATTGGCTGCAATCTTCGCTGAACGATGGTGCTTGCTCGACACAACCTGGTGCAAGTAACCCTCGTGCACTGCCTAGAGCAGGACATTTTCCGGACAGAAGCCCGCCAACGGGCATGTCCTGAAACAAAGAAATAATGCTGTGCACGTAAGGCCACCACAACATATTCCAAGGGTTCACCTGAAGGCGTTGAAGGAGAAGTGCCCACAATCCATCGGGAAGGGGCTGCACCGCAGTGGGGATCTTGAGGGCCTCTAAACAGGCTGACAGGCAGTCATACTGGACAGGATGATGCCGCCAGCTCGGAATGATCAAGACGCAAGCCTCACCGACTACAAAATAAGACGAAACACAAAACAGGATGGGGTGTAAGGACTAAGGCCAGTGGAACACAGAGCATACCGGAGTAGGGACGCGCCGCAAGTTGACGAGATCACACCTTGCAAGCTGAGCATACAGTACCTGGTAAACACAACCGTGTAATGTGGCCTTCGGCTTTGACGGAAAGGGGGCGCATGTGTGGAACTTTGTATCTAGAGGTGCAGTACTCCAAATCAACGACTAAATGCTAAACGAACAAACAGGCTGGAGTTTGACGAGAGAGCGGTGATAATGTATTTATTAAGTCTCGCTAGAGAACGAACGGCCCATCTACAGGTAGTCTGTTCATTTACCTTGATCTTGTTGGAGAATTTTTTCAACGACCTGCAAGTCTTCCAGGTTGGAAGGGCTAAACGAAACTGTTCTGGACCGGCCACCTGCGGAGGGATTCACCGGCAGGGCGACCCAGCCATCGGTCGATGCTAACCTGCAAACGAACCACACCCAGAAACGTGTTGGGGCCATTGCTTCATATGCATACTATTCTATATGGTATGCGTAGTTGTGAAGATCAGATTTGCTTGCAAACAGCACAGAAGAGATCGAAGTCCAACCCAATGCAATTCCACGGCAACAAGCACAATCAACGTGGTGTTGTGTGCATCACATCGCGTCTCGATCGGCGGCACGAAGAGGTTACATGATGCGATTGTGTTCGTGGACAAAGTTCAGCTCTCCGCGAAGGGGGCTGACGGGTCCGATATCTACTGTTACTGTACGTTGTACAGATGACACGGCAGTGATTACATTCATGACGCGCACACCAAATACGTTCGGGAGCGATGATTGTGAGGTCATCGGATTTGGTATTTGAAACCTTTAGGCGTGTCCACCCTTCCTGTGAAATGTTGCCGAGGCGGCAAAGCCCCCTGTTGCCGCCCATGGTACTTGCTACTGAATCACGGGGACACAGCGGCACAGCGCAGCGTACTGCAGTCTACATAGTAGACCAATAGCCGATAATTCTACAACCATGGAGTAGCAAAACTACAGCAGCTGCAGCTAAAACTACAGCAGCTGCTGCAGCAGTACCCGTGGATGTGGCATCGGTTCCCGTCGCGATCCTGAAATCCGCGTTCTTCTAACCACAAATGGTTCCGAGAGGAGACGAACAGATCAAATGCAGGCGTGTGATGAGCTATGCATACATTCAGCTGGCTCTCAAATGTTTAGACTCACGCAGCCGTTGAACGTCGCCCACCTCCTTGCGGTATTCCCAAAGGACGTGCCTGAAACGCGTATACAACGGTCAGCGAGAAGGAGGCCACGCCGACGGTTAGCTTCATTTCTTTCGTCAGCGACGACCAGGCCACCCGCACGCACACACCACAGAGAGAGGGGGGGGGAGGGGGGGCGAGAGTAACGAGAGTGGTGGGAGCGGCACAGAGTGGGTAACACAAAGTTCAACATGAATGAATCAGGAAGATGGCTACGGGTTACGGACCTCTGGGTGCGCGCGGGACCGCCAATCTTGCCCAATCACCGCAAGGGACCGCTTTACACACCTACACTTACAACACACATCCTACACAATTGAGGACACAACAAATACACCCCCCGGTTGGATGTCGAGTGCATCGAGAGCAGGATCTGCTCTGCGTATGTAGAGGGACCATGCAGAAAGGAAAAGTGATCGTCTTGGTTGGATTGGCGTCCCTTCACTGGGCTGGTGGGTTCTTACATGTAGTTCAAGTACCATCATCGAGAGGTAACTCGGCAAGAGTCGGCGTTCCTGCACGATGTGTTGATGCATGTCGTGCAGCAGGAAGGAGGCAGAGCACGCCCCTGTTTGCCGCGACCGAGGAAGCAGATGCGACTAGACAGGTTGGTGATTCGTGTCCTACTTGTCCTTCAAATTTACCTCACATTGATAGCTTTAGGATGTCCCTCGCTATTTTGCCGATGTTGCCGATGTTTGTGTCTATTTGAAATGTAGGTCGTAAGCAGCAGCACACACCAGACTCTTGCAGCTGTTGTGTTCTGTAGCGACAGAGCCAAGGCTGGCCTTCCAAAGAGAGTTTGGCGACAGTAGATATGGCATATTTTCTGCCACTTGGACCGTCACCACCTTCTCACTGATGAACCGTGAGCTGGTCAACGTTGAGATGTCTCATCGACGGCTGTCTCTTGCAAGCACGGCGAGTGAGACACGCGGCGTCGTTCTCACAAGTCTAGACTACGGTATACATCAGTAACACGCACCTCTGCTCGTTGCTTGATACCCTCAGTTATCAGATTTGGATGCCCGAGTCATCGATGAGCTTCTTCGTGACCCTACCTTCTTGGATTCTATCTTAGAGCAAGAAGTGCGGCTAGGAGGAGAGAGAGCAGGCGAGGGTGGGGGCGGGATGGCGGCAAACAGCACGGTCACCGTTGGAAACAGCAGTTCGACAGCACTTGCCAATGCTGGCGAAATCCCAAGTTGGTACTCGAGCGATTACGACAGTGTAACGATGCAAGTCGTGGAAGAACTTCAGCTTTCGGTCAAAGGAATTCTCGCTAAGGTTTCGGCGGCGTTCGAGTCGGCAGGTGAATAGGACGAGCGGAATTGCTACGCCTGTAGTACCTATTTCGAAGCTTCAGCTTTTTCGGCAACCAAGGGTGCTGCGTGTACCTACCGAAGCTTCAGCTATTCAACGATGATCTGCACTACATTTTGCAAACTAAAGCTGGTTGGTGCACGATGTACCCTATTTCTCTGTTGTGCTTGGTGCCTTGCAAACGCGAATGCTAAATATAGCGATGAATCATTTCATGCGCCCCCCCCCCCCCACCCCCCCAGGATT
>FN649727.1:2212761-2266797 GCA_000310025.1 Ectocarpus siliculosus | reverse complement strand
GGGCAGCCAGGATTTTGGGTCCCCCCCCCCCCCATGTGCAAGAAATTTTTATGTAGTTTGGGGCAGAAAAGTAAAGAGCTCCCAAATGTTGGGGGTGTTTTTAGTAGGGGTAGGAACGGTGTTCCGTTTGGAAAGTGACGGGGGGTCAATGGTCAAATGATTAAGGCAAGCAACAAATGGGTACCCCCCCCCCCCCCCCTCGAAGCGAAGGGAAGGAATGGATGATTTCGGAAACAGGCTAAACAAATCCGTTGCTGTAACCCTGTAAGGCTCGGCTCTCCCCCACACCAACCACTGCTACTGCTGTGTCATCCGGAAACACGCTTTGTTGTTCATGAAGCCGGCAGGAGCCGATGCAGATCAACGAAATATCCCCACCTCCCTGTGTCAGAATATGTGCGTCAGCACACACAGCCTCACCCTTGTGCAACGACAACAGCGGTTAACCCTTGCGTGACCACAGCAGGGGTTAGTAACGTGTGCAGTCCCTTGTTACGTGTGCGAATAGATCGGGGGCGTAATTCGCCTGAGAAACACATGTGGAGAGGCCATGAGAGAGACAACAGAAAGACCTGTTCACACGCACGTATGCATGATCAGCAATGTGCCCAGCGTTACACCCAGTACGTTACTATACCCTCGACCTCTCTGGTGTTGGGGCGGGCGTGCTCCCCAGCACCGATCTACTACCGAAGCCCGAAACGAAAATAGACCAACAGCGGGTACGCACCCCCTAACACATGATGACCGAACGTGGCCCTGCGGAGAGACAACACAGAACGAAGCTGACGTTGGTGCGCTGGTGCTGGACTATGTTGCTGTGATTCGCCCTGCGTGGTAAACAGAAGCAGGGGTGAGAGAGGGCCCGTCTTAACACTGTAGAAGCGTAACACGACTGTAAGTTCCAATGCCAGTTCCGAGAAGGGCTATATACTCTTTTCGTGTAAAACAGCAGTGCATGGGGTTCACGTTGTTTGTGCGATAATGGAGTGTATTAGCTGAGCCGTTTGTTAGCATCGCTCTGGCACGTGTGTGACGCACTTTTCCTTGAACGTTCGCTTCTGGCGCAGACACTATGGGCTTGCTGTATCCTCGACCCAAGGATAAGGCAGAAGAGCCTTGTCCCAACTGGTACTGGTACTGCTGGCTTAGATGCGTCCTCTGTGCTCTACCGCATGCTGCTGTTGTGTATTTGTCTCTCATACCCTTGGCCGTCACCCTTACATGAACTCACGTCTCGTACTGTGTGAGCCCTACACAAGGAAGGATTTTCCCTCACTTCATATTCCTTGCCGTCCGAAGTGTGTGTGTGTGTGTGCTTTCGCGCTTGTGTGCACGGATGTTTGCACTTTTCAGCTGTTGTTGTCTACGAGGGGCCAGTTTTTGAGAAGGAAAAACAGAATCACATTAACTCAACGATGTACGGGTTCAGCAGTTACAGGGAATCTTCACTCAAGGTCACAGAATCTACGCATTTTGTGTTGATGCAGATAAACTTCCCCCGCTTACGACCTAGTTACGTCGCAATGGCACTGCAGGATTTTCCTTTAGTTGTTTCGGCTTGCTTGTGTATCAAAGTCCCATGGACGGCACGGGAATGTGGTGAAAAAACGCTCGTGTGCCTGGGGGGTAAAGACAGGACGGATCCGCGCTTTTTTTTCATGCAGGCGGGTCACTGTTTGCACAGCACGATTCATTTAAGCATGAGTGCTTGAATGAAAAGAAACATTTCCCATCGTGTGTGACTATCGGCCGGGTACTTCGCTCATGAATGCATTTCATGCACAAACCTGAGGCTTCGAGGCTCGCGCGAATTCGTATGGGGGGCCGATCACCATAAGCCCTTCCTAAACCAATAGTTGTACAGTATATACAATGACAAAATGAATTAACGCCCCCCGTCATTCATATCTAATCACAGGTAAGAGTCAGTCTTGTTCTTTTGATGTGCTCCATTTGAAGGATGCAGCGTATCGTACTCGAAGAAACAGAGGTAGTCCACCTTTCGCTGTACTTTTCGGAGGGCGAGTTAGGATACGCACTGCCTCACGTGTAAGGTACGCATGATATTTTAGTATTTTAGCATGCGCAGTGTTGACGATGTGGGAAGTCTAGTGTATCCCACCCCCAGGTGCCTCCCTCCTCTGGATGTCGCCCATCTACCCAAACCATCTGAAGGGTTCTATGAGAACGTGCTTTATCGATGACGGACCCGCAGCATAAATATCTACTTGTCTGCCTTGGGCTTTCTTGGTGGCTCTTGCGAGGCACAAGTTTTTCGATGTTAGTATTGTTTTACTATTTCGTGTGGAACGGAGGATGCTATGCACTTGCCCAGCATGCGTAGACACAATGTAACTCGTACTGAAAATGCGTACCTGGAAACGTGAACTGTGATGTGCTATCCTTCCCTTGCGCAGAGATCGCGCGAAGCACAGTGAATCCGAATACAAACAGCACGCATGCAATCCGTTCCGTCGGGCTTCGGTGCTGTGGCACATGTGCGCTACAGGTATCTACGTTGCAAACCGCGCGCGGATAGACAGCAAAGCTGTCAAGGCAGTCGTCGACTACGCGTCCAAGCAGGCAGCGGCAGGAACGGGCAAATTGCTTCTGGCAGCAAGCGGAGCAGCGAGGTGATACTTGTCAACAAGACCAAGCACTGCTGTTGCTCTTCGCTGTCCGTCAATGAGTAGATGGGTGCGGGGTTCATTTTTTTTAGTAGCGTACCGCTTATCCGTGTCTACCAACTTCACTATTTTTGCTATGGTTGTTCACCGGATGCCGCGTCGTTACTTTGCTCGACCCAATACTCCTCAAACAGTCCGGCTTTGCTGCTGATGGGAGTGAACACGACGGAGACCCAGGCGGCCTTGAACAACTCGGTTCAGTTGCTATCGATGGGGATAGTGCCTGACTCGATCAGTCTTTCGCCCAAGCTCTTGACATCTCTCAAGGACTTCGATGACGACGACAAACGGCTTGATGCCGCTTATCAACGACAGGTTGGTCACGCCTTGGTTAGGGTGAAGTCAGTCATGTCTTTATGGCTCAATGACGTAGGAGAGGTGGCGGTCACTTCTCAATGTGGTCGGTTTGGTTCTCAGATTGTCGCACATGCTGTTGCCAGAGAGTTTTTTACGTGGAGGTGAATAGCGGATCAACTCTTTGACAGGACACCGGCGCCCAGGATATTCAGGTTCATTCCGCCTACAGTTGCGGGTGAGCTGGTCGTTGTTTTTCCTGCCCCAATGTCCGCAGGATAAATTCAGAATAAGCAATGGTTGGACACTGGAAACCCACGAATTGCCGACGAGTCAAACTCCTTGAAACCAATGCCAACACACCCTCGCTCCTGTGCCAGTATCTAGCAGTTCTTTGTGTGTGGACTATTTGTTTGTGTTGTCGAAACCGTCTTTACGTGGGCCTCCATTTTCTTGCAGCGCCGTCGCAGGTCGAAGCCACTACCGGCGAGGCTCCTGGGATCGCTTCCATCCACCATCAACAAAGCCTCAGATCTGGCGTACGAGGTGGAACAAGAGGTGAGGCCGCTTCGTTCTTTATCTAGGCGCTTCTCAGCGAGAACGAAGGCCAAATTTGAAAGCGGGCTCGAGCCCCCGACTCGTCCGTAATGGCACGAACAACAATATGCTCGCCTCTTTGCGGCGTCGCAGGTGAAGTACGAGCGTGCCGGGAGCCGTGCAAACAAGCTCCTCAAGCCGATCGGCCTTTCACTTCCAGAAGCTAAGCGCAATGGTCTCCTACTCGGACGTACACCTAGCGGTTCGGCGGGAAAACGTTTGGAAGCATCTGACGCGTCTTTGGCTGCAAATTCATCGCCTTCGAGGATCCTTGGGTCAAGACGCCTAGAAACAACGCCCGCCGTTGTTGAACCGCTGGTGCAAGAGGTTTCTGCGCGACGGGAGGCGATGACGCCTGCGCCGGACCCTGTCGGCGTGTTTGATCGGTTTGAACGGAAAGGAGTCGACGCCCAGGGGGGGGGGATTTCATCAACAGAGCGTGCCCTGGCTGAGATGCTGGCCTCGCAGCCCGATGTATTTACCAAGCAGCTGTCGAAGTGCGTAGATTCCATCGGTAACGAGGTGCAATTGCAAGAGCGAGGCGTGCGGGCAGCAAACGCGGTACTGTGCGCTACTGAACCGGTTATCGCCGGACTTGAGGAGGCTCTGGAAAGGGAAGCGGTCCTTCTCGAGGAACTCAAGAACGTGACACGCAATGTCCAGCAAATGTATGTCCTCGCTGAGATGAGTGAAGCGGTTGAAGCGGCAGAGACGTACCTCAGGCGACTGGAGGTTTTGTCAGCCAATGTCGTCGAGCTGGCGGTCTGCTTGGAGGCTTACATCGGAGGGGAAACTGTCAGGCACGGCGATTACTCTTAGAGGCTTAAAAAATTGAATTCGCGTAGTAGCGTAAGAAGCTCGTAGACGTTTCTCACGATATGCTCATGGACCTATTCCGAGACTCGTGTTGGGCGCTGTTTCCTAGATTTGATGCTATCAAGGTAGACCTGCAAGGATTTTTTTCGAAGTAGCCCGTAGAACTGCGAGGATAACGCCGTGGGCTACCACCTGAGGGAGTACAACCCGAACATGCCTCATGCCATGTCAAACTCTCGGTAACTGAACATGTACGCTTCCTTGCCATCGTTTCTTTTGTGACAGGATTGCGCGGCTGGAGACCATAAAATCAAGGGTGCTAGAGACCAGAGGCTTGGGCGGTATTCAGGACAGCTCGAGGGCAGCACAGGTGGAGCTGTCCTCAAGAACGATAGGTTTGCTGCAGTCATTCGACGGCGAAGTGGTTGCTGGCCATGAAGAGGCTAAGGCAGTGGGGGGACGACTGGACGTCGTCTGGCGAGAATCAGCCGAGCGAGCCCGAGATGAGGCGGGGCATGCACATGAGTATGCTCTAGTGGCCGCCTGTCGGTTATGGAAAGCTGCTGCTGTAGAGGGCACCGGGAAACGAGCGAGCACATCAGACAGCGTTCGTCTGGAGTTGACGAGAATACAGGAGATTCAGGATTCTACTACGTCTACCATGGGGGTGCCTAGCAAGGTTGGGCGGAAAGAGTTTGCAAGAGCGACTGGAGCAGAGGTTCGGGCAGGGGAGGGCGATAGAGAGCGATTGAGAGCAGTGGAAGATGAGGCAGCCCGCGATATGGAAGGCGGCGACCAGCAGGCAAGTGTGGCACCGGTGGAGCGCGGCGTGACAGCAGCGCCAACACCGAGTTTTCCTGGCCGATCGCAAGCGGACCATGATATCAAGCTCACGCCCCCGATGACCGCCTCACCGGACATCACCCCGGTCGCTGGCGAATCGACGACAGTGCAGACCACAGAAGCTGATATGGTAGTTGACCTCGATCAATCTGTCAAGAGCGCCGAGGTCGTCGATGCCGTAGTAGTAGACGAAGCTCCGGTCAGAGGGGGCTCCGCTGCAACATCACGGGATGAAAATAGCTCACGGCGTTCTAGAGACGGGGGATTGTCCCGAAAAGGATCCTTGTCGGCAGAACGCACGACCATGGCTTCCGAGGAATCCAGCATTGAGCTTGTGGTGGATGAATCAAGCTCGTTTGTGGATGTCGAGGCTGAAATGGAAGACGATGTGTCGGACCCTGCTAGAGTTGGTTTGAAGTTCTTGGACGTCTTCGCCTTGCTCATAGAGAAAGTTCTATTTGTGGGTCTTCCAACGCTTGTGTCTGGCGGATCTCTGGTCTGGCAGCGAGTAGATAACGCCGTGAACGGAGCTAAAGGACGCAAAGGTTGGAAGCTTCTCGATAGGCTAAAGAAAGATTCGGCTAGGTAGGATGACAAAAGCTGTAAATAGTACCTAGGATAATCCGGTGGTTGTTCTCTGGTTGATGAATGTCTTACTTTGGGGCAAAGTGCGATGTTGAAATGCTTTGGCCAGTGCCGCATAGGATTGGTCAGCGTGTAGATCGACAATCTGGCGAAGTGTAGTCTTTGCAAAAAAAAGGTCGAAAGTGTAGTTGATATGGAACGCTCGTTCCCTAGCTTGTGCACCATGAATGCCTCTTCGTTCCTAGATCCCCGATGTGACCAGGTACAGCTGGCGCATCCAGTTGAGGTGTGTTGATTGTGCGATTCAAAACTGGTTTGTGGCCATGTAGACACTTGGGGGTATCTTTCGCTAATAGCCCAGTGGTAGGTCCGGCCTCTTTTGAAGCCTGCTCCCTTTTCTCTTGTGCCCCGCCGCGAGAGAGAGGGTGCCATACGGAACGGCGAACAACGCTCGCAAAATCATAGAGCCTTTTTTGAACTCGGACCGCTAAGTGGCTTCGGAAAACATCTTGTCTGGTCCAGCAAAGCACAGTAACATCGAGAGACAAAGGTGTCGTGACGATATGGCGTAACAGGATTTTGGCGTTGATTGCATTCACGCAAGCGGTTATGTCTTGACCAAATACAGTACGGGCCCGGAAATAAGAAACGTCAAAATCGGGTCGAGGCTCAATCCCTTATGTTGCGTCGAAAGACCAGCCGAAGGCGTCCATTTTCTTCAAAGGCATTCCTTATATCCTTTGGGCTGTCGCATCCTCCTGATTCTGTTATTTCTCGTTTTCTTTAATTTCTGGCTTAGAATATGCATGCAACAACAAACACCAAACATTCATGCAGCAGTGGGTAAAGCAACCCGCGGAGGCGCCGAGCAGCTTAATAGCGCGGAGGCGGGGGGGGCAGCGCCAACAATCACTCTCCCCCCCTACGAAAAAAACGTTGTCCCGCTAGGGGGGTGGGAGCACGGCGGAAAGAGCAGTGGAACGTTTCTTATTGGAAACACTCCCCCAGCAACCCTTGTTTCTCATGTATTGGGGGTATCGCACGATCCTGTTCTTATTGGGACGTTTCTTATGTTGTGGCCGAGATTGAGGTGTGTTTCTTACTCCTTTTTTCTTATTTTCGTAACAAGTTGAGCCTTTCTTTCTTGACGGAATTTTTCTAAATTGCGGGCCCGTACTGTATACTGGTATATTATATTTTCATAGGAATCCTTGTCACAGTAAAACACATAGTGTCGGTACATAACTGCGGCCTGAGCCTGCTCACCTGGTTGTTCTTGAACGAAGGACCCGACAGAAGAGACAAACGAAGGTCTTTTGTGGTTGCAACTGTTATAACGCTTACAAGCCTTGGAATCCGTCCCCGCTTCCGTTTTCAAGCCCGAAACAATCAGCAAAAAAAATAAGCCAACTTGGGACTAGCAACGCCGACGATATTCGTAGGCGTGCTTTCAACAATGACAATCAGCACGACGAGTCCTTCGTGACAATTCTGGCCACCAACTAGCAACCCCAGGCTAACCTCAAGCATAAATCGAGGTGAGACCCACGCGTGCTGCAACATGCATGCCACCCCATGCAGCCAGGGCAATAAGAACGTATACCCGAAGTCCTCGGCATCGTTGTACATCGAAGGGCACCGCTGATCGCATCTTCTCTCCTGCATCGGTTTCGATAGCGACACCAGCCCCTTTTCCCGCTACCTGGCCTGCCGCATCACAACTAACGGCTTCCGCCCAAATCGAATTCGCCAGAGTGGGAGCAGGAGCCTCATCGCCCTCGATTTCACACACCCTCTTCGGCCCCGGTGGGGCTTTGGACCCCTCAAACAAACTACGGCCCATCGTTTCTTGCATAGCCTGTCGTTTTGCTTTGTATGACTTGATGCGGGCCGCCAAGCGGCCTAGCTCCGCCTGAATCGCCTTAGAACGCGGGTTTAGCTCGCGAGCCTTCTCAAGGGCTATTCTTGCTTCAATGAAGTTGGACTGGAGAGAAGATACCTGACCAGCGCGAAAAAGGGCCTTGACGTTAGTTGGATCTTCTTCCAACACACCCACAGCAGCCTCTTTCGCCTTTTCCAGCTCGCCCAATCGATAGCACGTCATCGCAATGTTATTGCCGCAGTCGATTCTGAGTCGGCGAGCCTCACGAAACGTATCCGAATCTCCGGTGGGGAACTCCAGTTCTGCAACAGCGTTGGCCGCTGCTGTGTACGCACGAAGGGCTTTCTTGTACGCTGTGCGCTCGAAGTGCCCATTCCCTACCAACTTCTTGCGCTCCCCTTCCGCGCAGATCTCTTCAGGAGACATATCTGGCACAGGCGTGGAGGGGAGAATTGATAGAAGTTCGAGCCGGACCTCGATATCTGTGTCCGGAGGAAGATCTGTATCCCCTGCTTTTGTCGCTGGGCAACCCAATCCTCCGTAAGCGAATCTCGCCTCACATCGAACCAGGCATTGCTGCCCTACTCGCATATGTCGAAGACCAAGCTCCACGCCTGATAAAAACGGAGGACCGAGATGTAGCACCAACGAAAATGGCGCAAAGTAGCGAACGATCACTGCCAATGGTTAATAAAAAAAACAAGAGCCACTCGAAGGCAAGCATTCTAGAGTGAGTTGAGGCAGGCACGAGGCTAACTGACAGGGTTTTGTGTGTGGCTGGAGGGTACGTTCGTGCATTGCGAAAATAACACAGCAAAACCTTGTAACAGTATTTTGTGCGCTTCGACCACGGAGGGCAACGCTTAGTTCAATTCATCTGGATTAAGCCTACCACGTTTTCTGTAGTTGGAAAAGGGTTTTACCGTCGCCGGAAAGAGAACAGGAGTGCTGAAAAAAATGCTGTACGCGTGCGGCAGCAGCAGGTGTTCCTCATATTGATGCCCCTCGTACACTGAATTCCTAATACCAGCTTCCTCAAGTGATTGCCACACGAAAGGTGAGTACACCTGGTCAGGCCGGCTGGGTGTAACACTGTTTTCACTTGATTACTTGGGGAGACGTAATCTCCAATCCGTGGAAACGTGAAACGAGTATCAACCTCCAACGACCTTGAGAGCGTGGACTGCTTCTTAGGAACAACGTATGCATACGAAGTGGAGTACCTTTCGGTTGATAAACTGCCGATCGGATTTCTCATTAAAACCAAGATGACAAAACGGCGGTTTGCTACTGCTTCTTCTGGCCGCAGCAGAAAACAAGTGTCGCCATCGAACACCTTTGCACCAGCTGTACAAAATGCATACCGGGTACCACACAAGCCATCCGATCTTCCCTTGTTTTCGTTCGAGCTCAAAGAGTGCGGGTATGGATGCATTTTTCAGTCGAACAGAAGGAAATGAAGCCCGAGGCGGCCGTCAAGAACAAAAACTGCGAATGTGCTCGTCATATGCACTCCGAAGAGGAATGCATACGATTCTGCCTGTTGTACAACCGTAGGCTGCGAAGTGCAGCACATCGACGTGCAGCTACAATATATCGTAGGTTGCTATCACACCCCCTGGACCAATTTTCGTTGCTTTACTGCTTGTAGGAAAAACAGTGGCGGTCCCGGAAATGACGTCATTGGAACTGTCTCGTCGAGAGTTTTCCGAAAATGCATCATTTGATCTCGGCTTCCTCTTCGTCATGGAACATGAGAGGTTTGAAATTCGGTCTAGGGTTGGGTGTGGTTATCTTATGCAACCTACGGCATGTACATGTGGACAGCTGAGAGAAGAATTCCCAATGGAACCAATCTACTGCAGTAGCCCCGCGCCATGGGGGTGCGAGCCATGTCAGGCGTGGATGTTACCACAGATGCGTGTACCTGCTAGGTGCCCTCTGAAAGTCAATACTGAGCCGGCGGAGGAAGGCACCGGGGCTTTGACGAGCATGTCCCCACACCACGGACCATAGCCTATTTAATGGTCTTTGGAATGTCGATAGGCGAGGCGTGTCGCCTATCGATAGGTATCGTCGTGAGATCGATACGTATTGCGTTACGCGATAGGTTTGGGAATGCCAGCATGTTCGCATATTGTAATTCTACAATATCATAGCTACGTATTACATCAATATAGGCTCATAGTTTTGTCGATCCAAACCTATTGCTTGATCGAAAGGATGCCGTAGTGCGATCGATACCTACGGTACGTGACGATAGGACGCTCCACGTTCAATCGATACCTATTGCTAGACGGATAGGGTGTCATAATGTACTTCTATCGTCCCAGGGGATGTGTCCCTTACACTGGTCCGAAGTATGCATAGACTAACTAACATCTGTCGGAAGTCTGAGACGCAAGAGTTCAACTATTGTAGCACTCTAAAATCAAGAAGTTTTTTTCGGTGCATCAGTCCGCGGGCGCCTTGAGACTTTCTTTTTCGCTGGCTGTTGCCCGCTGCAGCGGGCCAGTCTCTGGATCACAGCGCCCCTGTCGCGAGCTCGAAACTCCAAAGGCGAGTAGAGTTACAGCACGGTGAATGCACGCAACCACTGTTTCAGTCATTGAGCTAGACGTTGCCGTGCTATAAACCGGTTTTAATTGTTTTTAGATGGGGTTTAAACATTTTTTTCGGCCGTCTTCGCCGACGTGGGTGTGCCAATCTCACGATCACAGCGCCCCTGTCGCGAGCTCGAGACTCCAAGTGCGGGCCGAGTTACAGCACCGTGAATAACGCGTCAATCTCCTGCAACCGGAGACTGTCACTTCTCAAGAAACCCTCAGCTGGTTGGTCAAGACTTTGTTGGAGAACGTCAACTCATTCAACCATGACCGACCACCAGCTGCCGACCACAGAGTCCCTGCTTTGTCCTGCTCCAAAGAATTTTCCAAAGATCACACTACTTAGGGTCGGTCTTAACGAAGAAATCAGATCTCGAAATCATATTCAGATTTGGTTATAAGACCGGAAGATCCACATAACTCTTTCGTTGATTGGCTGAAATGTTATGGAACCCGTCGAATCTTCAGGACTTACAACAGGACGACTCAAAACCAAATCGGGATTTGAAATCAGGTGTAATCATTTAATCGGATCCCGATTTGGGTGAACAGCGTCCATAGTTGCGGGACCACGGTCTACTCGTATACACGGCGCGTGCCCACCTACCCCCATCCACACGAACTCCATCCACCGCCAAGCACAGAGGAAAGAAAGAGCGCAAAAAGCCAACCCAAAGGGAGGGTGACTGCGTATCGCTGTTGCACGTGACTGGTCCCGAAAAAAAACGTGTGTGGGATGTGTTGGTCTGTGGGGCAGTCTCCCGTGGGTTGTCGAACTTCAAAAATGCACAGACGAATTGGCGGCTTTCCGTCGGACGAGGGTCGATTCAAAGTGTCACATGCATGGACATCGTGTCAGTACCGCACAGAGGCCATGTACGCGTTTGGTGTGTGCTTCTCGGGAGCGATAGCTCCCCATGTGGTGCGGCCACGTCCTAACAGTACGTCACAACAGCAATCTGGCAGTTGGCAAGCGGCGGACCTCTCGGGTTGTTCGTGGTGGACTGCAGAGATTCGTTTCCATTTGGCAGATCTCCCGTTAAGACACAGGCCATTTCTGTCTGGATTTGGGTAGATCCGACTCTTTTATTCTTATATCGAAATGTGATTTCGAGATCTGATTTCTTCGTTAAGAACGACCCTTACTTCTAAATCTTCACCAACCTGACCAAAAAGGTGTGTGTGTGTGTGTGTGTGTTCCGTTCCAACGAGTTAATGCCGGAGCTCATCCATAGATTTTTACTGCTGGTAGTCTTCTTGCAACACAGCAACAGGTAACAACAATAGCAGTTAGTAGGGTACCGGTGGAGAGCGGACCCACCTGACTGAATCCATCCGTAAGTAAGTGCAACATTTCTTTATTTCCAGCACAACTAACTCACACACACAACAACACTAACAGCAGTAGAGTAGGGCCACCCAAACCTTCCCGATAGGGTCACGGTGCGGACTCACCTGAGTATATCTGCGACACATCAGTGGTACTCGAGTTTGCGGACCTAAACTCCAAACCAAATTCAGTCACGATACTTATATTATTAATCTGTAACTTTTTTTATGTACGAAAAATTCAAAACAGAATACTGATGATACTGCTGTACATAATGCGGACCTGATCCGTACAAGTATTTTGTACTAGCGAGCGAGCGAGCGAGTATACTACATGCAACCTGGAGGGTGATGATGGGGCAGTCAATTATGGATGGATACGGTCACTGCGAGGGTTGAAGGTAAGTACAAGACGTTCAAATATTTTCCGTCTTTCTTTATGTCGCAAATAGTTGCTGCAATTGTATTCATTCCAAACGCAGAAAAATTGCGGCCCACAGCAAAGTTCCAACATTTAGTGGGGACCTTTTGAATGATATACCCCGAATGTAACACTACTTCTGGAGTATTTATTATGCAAGCGCAAGGAAAAAATGAAGGCTAAATACCCTCTGCCTGCAGTAGATAGCACAAAGAAAGATAGTTCCAACATTTTTTTTCTGAACCTTTTGAGAATTTTCCGTCATGTCGCAACCATTTTTTATTTTGTAGTCGGAACGTCTTTCTTTGCCAGCTTCGTGCCCTTGGTATGCTGTGCACAGTCTTCGCACGCACCACACTTACTTATCCTTCAGCCTAACCCTGAAGGCCAGGGCGCCTGGCGCCCGAGCCTGGAGACCTTGTATTGTATGCATATCATACAACAATCCTTAGCAAGGGTACCTCCATGTGGAAACATTGGAACACCCCAGGGTAAGTGTCATGCTTGGTCGCGGGAGGGGGGGGGATAGGCCTTGAATGTCCCCGGGGGGGGCATTTTGACATAATCCCCGGGGTTTCGACATTTTTCGGGCATTTTCTCAGCGCGCGCGCGCGGGATTCCACACAGAGCTAGTGGAAATTATGGAAACACCCCAAGAATACGCGTCAATCTTGGTCGCGAGGAGGGGTCTAGTGTATGGTGTAGGAAATAGTATGACGACACGAAAGCCTACAAATTAAGAGGATTTTATGGTTTTAATCCTAGTCTATTCAATGAGTATATTGGTTTTACTATGGACACACTAAATCCTATACAACAGACTGCTGCAAGTGAGCCGCCTAAAGTGGCTATCCTGCTTGTCAATCTTGGCCCCCGGGGGGGGGGTGTTCCACGGTTTCCACATGGAGGGACCCTTGCTATTAAGGGCCCCCAGAACAGCAAGTTCGATGTTGACTAATTTTGAAAACACACGCAAGAGCACCAGAAACTGTACAACAGACACACAAGACCGGTCGGGAGGCATCGCAAAAAACAGAAATCGTTGAATCCCGCACAGGGCGACAGTAGAGGCTGCTAAAAACATACATTTCACGCGTCTACCTCCGCACGCCCCCTTTGAAATCAAGAAAAAATTCGCCCCATTCTAATTTGAAGTCAAAAGAGCCAAAACGGCAGGCGTTCAAATAAGGTCTGTGTTGACAGGTACCTGGTAATTAGTGCTGTTATCAGTAGAGGACACCATGAAGAGGCTTCGTGCGTGCTGGCACGTTCAGGTTTGCTACTGGAGCTGAAATATCGAAGGTTGCAGCAGTCTCAGAAAACAGTCCGAAATCTGCGCCGGAACCAAGCGGCATCCAACATTTGTCACAGCCGTGCTCACCGCCACGGACCCCAATCTCCTGAACTGTGCGCTTACAGCAGTAGCTCGTGCGCCTCTTCATGGTGTCCTCTACTGATAACAGTAATAATTACCAGGTACCTCCTTGCGGGAAGGTTGTTTTCTTTCTTATGTTGGATTAAAGTATGAGAAAAGAGCCAGCATCAAAACCCCTGTTCTGGGGGTTTAGGGGTACAGCAGTATTTACATGTATGTCCACATTGCGCTGTCTCGGCGAGATTTCCCCGAGGAGAAGTTGTACTTCAATACAGAGATTCCACGTGCTGACATCGACGCTACCTCCAGATGCCATGTGTTGGTGTAATTGAACACGAGCTTAAAGCTTTCGCGGTTCGACGCAACCTTTACAAACATCAGTGTTCCGCCGACAACATGAGTGTACAGCACTACACTACAGCAGTACATCCGCCGATTTTATGCATACCACAAGCATTGACAAGGGCGGTCCTACAACTTCAACCAAACACGTGTTGTGATTGAATTTTTTTAGCTCCTCTCAACAAAAAACTGGCACCTGGAATTTCGTCTGCATCTCCTATCCTAGCACTTGCCCTCTCTCTGTGAGCAAAGGCTACCCCCGTCGTCGTCCCGTTGTCGAGCAAGGGGGACCCTGTCCATGTAAACAGCACAAGACTCCCGAGATCAGGCGACTCGCCGTATCCATCAACGACGACCTTCTTCTGCACAGCTGATCCAAGCAGCTCTTCCCATTGGTCTGATACCGCGACCATCCCCTGTACACAATGTGCTCAGCAGGTAACTACTAACTACGCAACGGCAGTGGTATTTAGTTGCCTGATGCCCTATTTTAGCTGCCACGATCAGCGATGCGATTGTAGATGTTGTGTACGCGTAATCTTAAAATCCGCTGTCTGCGCATCCCCTCTACCTCGAGCCCTTGTCAAGCTTGACGACTATGTAGCAGGTAGCAGTAGTCACGCTTTTTACCCTACCTCGTGAGTGCAATGAAGATACGGGAACGGTGAGACTAACAGAAGAAGGACAGCGATTCAACCGATGACCATGCATGATTGTGATGCCAACCACGGAGGCCACGACCCCCTGGCGAAATCGATGAGGTATGTGCACGTTGGGCCTTTTTGGTTCAAATCAAATTTCACTCCTGCTGTACACAGCAGGAGTCCATGAAAAACTGAAAACAAGGCACAACCAACCGTATCTTGCTGATGACCCGCAGCTTCATTGCTTCTTATCTCAAGCTCTTGGTATGTAGGTAGGTATGTACAACGCTTTTTTGCCATGTGTGCGCATTATAACCAAGCATCTCCATGCAAGCTGTGTCCGTAACTACAGCAGTATTTGGCGTCCCTCCAGTCACTACTGTAAAGACTTCAACACATCCCGTTGACTGCTGTGGTCTTATCTCGAATGTGTAGTCTTTCTGTGTTTGTATTTATGTTTCCTATTAATAGTATGTTAGATCAAATTCTTGCGATCCACACTGCCTGCGCCCCCTTCAGCACTTTCCTGCATTTAGATTCCACAAGCACCACGAGCAGCGACCTAAAGGAGGCGTTGTCGGAGATCCTGGAACGCTTCCAGACCGACCAGCGCTACCGCAACGACGAGCGATACCTTAAGCTCTGGATGCGCTACGTAAGTTTTGATGCGCGGTTCTGTGTAGAATTTTGATGCGATTTTCAAAGCTTCAATACTCCACGCGTAAGAGGATGCTGATATCAAAGGAGACGTTGTCAGAAAGCTCTCGACGAGACCGTTCCAACGCCTCCCGCCATTTTCGGCGCCGTCACTGCTTTTCCTGCCGAGCAATCGAGCTTTGAAAATCGGGCCAGGGGTGTGATATCTTATGCAACCTACGGTATGCGTTCGTATTCGTGTCTGGTTCATGTATGTGGACGTGTGGACGATCAATTGCTGCGTGGACCGTTATGGGTAGAACATGTATTCCACGACTAAATAGACATGATATGCATACAAGTATGCGTTTGATAGACTTGCTTCTTCTCCGCCCCTTGACACCTGCCGGGTGCGCTTAACTCGACATGCGCCATACCACACATTGCGATACGCAGGCCGACCTATCCGACGATGCCGATAAAGTGTTTCTACTGCTGAAGTCGGAGGGTATCGGCACGCAATTATCCTTGTTTTGGGCAGCTTGGGCGTACGTTCTCGAGATGGCTGAAGCATACGAGAGGGTGGCCCTGATAATAGCAGAGGGCCGTGCTTGGTGAGTCGTACTCTGAATTTACTATCGCGCTTATCCTTTCCGACACCTAAACCAAGTGGGGCCAAGGGAAGTGCATGTGCGCATCCACATCCAGCGTACACCTGTTCCAAGTTGGCCCACGTGATGGAGACATATTACGCAACACCAACATCACTGACCAACTGCTGTCCTCGCACCTTTCGTGGATTGTGCAGGGGTGCCCAACCTGTGTCTCTTTTTGAAGAATTTCTACGCTCCTTTCACGAAAGGATGCTGGAGAGGATGCGAATGGTGGGTCTAGATTCGCGGATAAGTGAAGTCAAGGAGGAGATCGACCTCGCCTCTACTCGCAGCAGTGAACAAGCCATGCTGCGCGCGAAGCAGTCCCAAACCGCGGCTCATGCGCAACGCGAGCACGCACCAGACCAGCCAAACATCAGCGAGCGCGAGCCAATCGAAGGGATCGAAAATTTTTGCACTGGTGGTGGAGGTGCTTGTGGCTCAAGATGCAGGCCTGTAGATGCCCCCCTCGGAGCTAGAGATGTCAATTCCCACGATGGAGCCGCGCTGAGGCGTCAGGAGTGCTCTACGAGGAACAGGCCAGACAGGCTGCCACGGCCTCGCGTGGAAACCGACAAGAAGGCCACCATCGCAACTGCGATTGCCACACTAATTTGTAATCCGTTCTCTCCGGACATGCGAAGACGCCTCACAACCAACACCGCGCAGTACCTTTGCTGGGCCAGCTCTTCCAGCATAGTGTATGATACTAGGCAAGACTCTTAAGCTTGAGGTTTCTCTGAATGCGCATATATGCCTTGGCCTGTAGTGTTCCGTGTAGAACGCCAGGAGAAGGCTAGGTACGCGTTGTCCGGCTACTGCCAGAGACCCCCGTTCGATGCAATAGACCTGTGCAGCAGCAGCGACAACAGCGCCAGCAGTGAGCGAACTGACTGGTGGCTGTTGAACATTTCAGTGTACATGTCAGCGTAGAAAAGTGCATGATGGCCGCATTTACGATTTAATCGAAGTCATATTGATGCTGTTGTATGGGCGGCGACAGGCTCGACAGCTTGGCAAGAGTATGTCCACGCCGGATGGCCAAGGTGAATGTTGGCTCACGTCGACCGGTCGCATTGGCAAGGTCGCTCGGAAACCAAAGGATCAATGTGCTGGGAGTACTTGGAGAGGGAGCTTTCGCCGTGGTATTTTCTTGCAAGTTCAACAAGGACCAACGCGACGTGGCAGTAAAAGTGGAGTATAAAGTGAGTACGAGCCCTCATGTGTCCTCCTATTCGCGTTCTTGGGCTTCAAGAGGTCCCACACGAAGCAGAATATATGGCATGCCCGCCCTTTTCCTGACAATACTACTGCTTCTGGTTCTCTCTGAATCCCCAAGGAAGATGCACCATCACTTCCGTGGGAGTGCTTCATCACACTCCAACTGAGCGAGCGACTGTTGCATCGTCGCCAGAGGAAGGTCCACAGCGTTACCGAGGCGCCAATAACGGTAAGGCTTTTGCAAAACGGGTGCAGGTCTATCAACATTTGGCATTCCTAGATGCTTGTGGACTCGAGCTGATCATTCTTGTTCACTTGCTTTTGACTTTACTTTCCAGGTGGTTAAACCCGAAGCTCTTTTCTTGTACCGCGATGGATGCGCGATGGCCATGCCTGTGGGTCTGGCTGGCACGCTTCACGATCTTGTCGCACAATACTCGAAAAGAGCACAGGCCGTGCCGCAGCTCGTTGCAATGCACTATGCAGTAGAGGTAAGAACCTTGACTTGGTCGGTCGACCTTGGTGACAGCAACTCGCGCACCATTCTTCATTTATGGCCCGTGCTGTTGGATGGGCCAATTTCGGATCAAGTTGTGGATTGTCACTGTCCTCGGTCGCCCACGCCTGTACTTGCGAACGGAGCCAATTGTCTCGGCTTTGCAACGCATGACCCAACACCACTGGTAACCTTGTATACGTGAATGGTCAACCTTTCTTTTTTGGTGTGGTGGCGCAGATGCTGCGCTTTTGTCGAGCAATGCACTCGGCATCAATCCTGCACATGGACATCAAACCGGACAACTGGCTGCTGGTACGTCGCCCCCGCAGTGAAGTGGACCGCACGGAGGAGATGGAACATGCTGGGGGCATAGACCATTCCGTGTCTTTGATCGATTTTGGAAGAGCGATCGATCTCTCGGTTTTTCCCCAGAATGGATCGGATATGGCATTCATGGGGCAGTGCTGCGCTCCGAGCTTTTCATGCCCGGCGATGAGGGAGGTATGTGTTCTCCGTCACGTCGCGCTCTTCAAAACCCTTTCAGCTCAGCCGTCTGCCCTTTTCCATCCATCGCTCGATCTCTGGAGTAGTGTACGCTAACGACAACATTTTTCTTGGCGAACGTAGGGCCTGGCTTGGAAGCATGATGCCGATCTCTACGCTCTAGGCAGCTGCATGTACTTCATGCTGCACGGTGTGTATCTCGAAGTGTCTCGCGAACGAGAAGACGACTCCACCCTAAACAGATCGGGGCGATGGCGACCAGTCAAGAACTGCAAACGGTGAGCTGTTGTCTCCAACGAGCTGTTAGACTGGGCCAGACCACATACGATTGACCAGGCTAGTTGTGTTGTGTGTTGTGTGTCGGATTGTTCACCGAACTGCTCCAAGTCTTCGTTGTCAATAGTCGATTTCTATGTGAGTATGCTACGGTGATACCGTTTGTCTCAATCCCGAGCATAAACCTATTGCGATTTTTTTCTCAAACTGAACGTTGCCTGTAAGGGCCTTGCTCCGTAACAAAACATTACAATATTGCATGCACTTTTCGTGCTCCCCGCGGGGGTAGGACAAAAAGATGCTACGGTATCCAATCTGTTCTTTCTTTTTCTCGAGGCTCACGTCTCTCGTTTACCCTAGCATCTAACGTCGCTAGAATGGGGGGGACGCACAACGGGGAAGCTTTAAGCACATCATGTTGGGTAAAGCGAGGGTGCGAGCTCAGTAAAACACCTGTAAGGCATCAACTTGTTCTCGTTGGTCCGCGTGTTTGGTCTTTTTGGATGAGTGTTACAGAGTTTACCGGGTATCGCGAGAAAACCGCCGGCAGTTTCTAGGGGGCGTTCGTGATGTGTGATGAACGTCGTGCGAGATTTGCTGGCGGCCCAATCCAGAAAGGCACCAACAAAAGTGTCCACAGGCGTACAGATCAGTTCATGTAAAGCCACCGATGGTGTGGTTCATTCATCTGGTTCAACAAATTTCTTCGCAGCTCGATCGATATAAGCAAAATAGGAGGCACGCCAATTTCCTTGGGTCCGTGAAACTGAGAATACTGCCACAAACTACGCACGTCCCGTTCTGAATGATGCAGATATTGGGAGGTGGATCTCTGGGATAAAATTTTCAGCGAGCTCCTGAACTCTGACTACCGGGCAGCGGATACGGCCGGCAACAACGAGGCTCTCCTTCGCCTTGAAGAGTCGCTCACCTCGTACCTGAACGTCGATCATCGGTCACGCGACCTGAAGGACTGTCTCAGGAGGCAGGACAACATGTTTTCCAACCGATAGTAAATCCCACTGTATTCGGAACGGTATGGAGCGAGAAGAACACGGCGTTGTTACTGGCACCCACATATTGATGAGTTTTTTGGGCTGCCGCACCGTCGAAGGGAAAGCTGCGCTTGTGAAAGGCATCGCCGTCTCGCGCATAGGTGGTTCATTCAATGAATGGCGTTATGGGTCTTTCCACCTCTGAATGTTCAATGGTGTGAGGCGACGGCAACTGTTTGTGTGTGGACATTTAATGGAACACGCTGCCGCATGACGGGCGTAGCTTCAAACTGAGAACGTTGTTGGTACAAGGGCAATTTAAATATACATTTTTTTAACTACTGCTGTCTACTTTCAAAGCTTCGTTTGAAGCCTCTTCGTGTCTATCATCAAATGAGAGCTGGTTCGGTGCACCTGTTTGTCCCTCCCTCTGGTAGAACGATTAGTTTATCTACATGCGTGCAAACGGCCCCTGTGTGTGTCCGTCGGAGACAGGGCACTCCAGGATGCGGCGAGAGCATATACATAGAGCGAAAAGGTTCATTCCGATGCTCCTTGTCTGGAAGGCGTAGGCTTTGTTGTCTCGAGAACAACGGGGCTGATGTACTCACTCCAAAATTTGGAGTGTCATCTGCCACCACCGACGTTTATATGCGGGCAGCAGGGTGTACATCATGCACTAAGCTTGTTGCCAGGTGTCTATATTTGGTGACGATCACACAACACAAGGCAACAGACCAATCGCAATCAGTATTATTTACTTGCTTGATGGCGTGTTCTCTAGTACACAACGATATCGCAGGATTATCATCCCCGCGAAACGATCATTGATAGCTGACGCCTTCTTATTTACTCAACTCCTCGAAGCGTTCCCCTCTTCCCCGCCGCCGGCTGCTGCTACTGCTGTACATACCAACTGACAGCTGTTGTTCGTTTTTCCACACGGGCAGAGGGTATACCGACCCCTGACAGACCGCACAAAGTTTGTCATGGGACGTAGCCGAAGTCGCAGCCGCAGCCGCGAAAGGGGAGGGCGAGAAGAGAGGGGCCGCGGAGATCGAGATCGTGACCGAGGCGGAAGACGCCGCGACCGCGACCAGGACAGAAGCAGCCGGAAGCGAAGGTGTGATCTGAGGGGAAGTAGAGGTACTTGGCCGTCGTGCTGTGTTGGTATTGACCTTGTTGGTGTGCGGCTGCCGGTTTGCATCCACACATCAGCGGAACACCCTGCACCCTGTGAACCTCTAGGCTCTACAGCAAGAAGCACAAGACACGACGGCTGTAACTTGTAGATTACACCCTTGCGTGCCCTATCTCCGTTGACTTGCGATCCTTAGCCCACCTCGAAGACACTTCCGGGAGGATGGAGGCAAGGACGCTGCTGGCAAGGATGCCGCTGGCAGGGACACGTCCGGCAAGGTGGACAAGTCAAAAGCGTGAGTTTACCTCTGGTAACGAGCACACCGGGGCGGAGAGTGGAGAGGCGCTGATGTGCGGCGCTTGCTCGGGGACCGAGCCCCATCGCTCTAGCCTTGCCTGTGTGCCAGTATGTCGGCAGCAGCTCAATTCTGTGTGCCATGTCCTCCAGCGGTGAAAGTTAGCAGCTTGACTTCCGTTTTCGGCTTGGTGTTTCCATGAGGTATGGAGCACCCCAACTGGTTCCGTGCTTTGGTAAAACGAGCGGAAGATTTTAATCTCTGTTAATCTCTGCATGCTGGGGCTTCTCGAAGGACCGTCGGACTACTGTCTAGCTGAACGTCAATCGGTCGTTTGCGACGTAAAGATGGGATGCTGTACTCTCTACCTTGGAAGGAGCGCATGGCAGAACTCGTGCTTGTTTTAGAAACCCGCCACTCCCTGCTTCTATGTTCGTAGTCGCCGCTTACACGTCGTGCACACGGCCCGCTCGCGCTGTAGAACGACGAGCGAGACATCAAAGCCTTCCAAGCAAGAGGCACGAAGGGCGGAGGCAGCTATCAAGAGGCAAAAAATGCTGGAGGAGCAGCAGCGAGAGAAGGACAAAGTGAAGGATAGGCTTCATTTGATCCGTCAAATGAAAGGTATGTGGGTCCCCCCGTTTCGCCACTGCTGTATTTAGCGGCTTGCACACTGATCATGACTCCCTTACCACGTGGATTCAATGGAATTTGTGAGCTACGCACATCCCGTCGTCGACGGCATGACAATTTTGGTCATGTTCCTTGAAATTGAAGGACAGAGCAACCTTCACCAAGTGTTATGCAGCAATACTTGCCCACGAACTGAGTTGAGTCCTTGTGTTTTCCAGGCGATGCCTCAGGCGAGGAGGATGCCCTTGGTAGTGGAAGCGATGGCGACGACGATGATGAGGATTTGACAGAGGTAAGATGCATATATATATTGCCCGGAAGAAGAATCTCTACCACGGGTCCGTGCGGTTTCACTGGGCGAGCACGAACGGCGAGCATTTTTAGCTTTCGATCACTACGGTGGCACCTACAAGAGATTTGAGCCACAGGACACGTACACACCTTGGCTTGTTGGTTCGGTTGGGGTGCGCTACGATGATGCAGTTCATCTCCCACTGCCAAGGCTAGCCCCCAATACGTAGGTAAGCTTCAACCAGTGGTGAGTGAACAATACGGCGCTTCGCTCTCGATCTCAAACAGGAGCAACAAATGATGAAGTTGATGGGTTTTGCGGGGTTTGACACCACCAAGGGGAAGGGAGTCGAAGACAACCAGCGAGGACCTGCAAAAGGCGCGATCTCGAAGCACAAGGAAAGAGAGTATCGGCAGTATATGAATCGACGAGGTACGTGCCAATGAGTCGTATTTTAGATTCAAACTGTAGTTATTTTTATTCATATTTGCTTGGTGTACACGGATTTGATACCATCCCGCTGCATGTTCTCGTGTGTACGTCAAAGTCGACAACGCACAATGCAGTTTTAACTCGTTGCAACTGGAGAGCGCACTTCCACTTCCCTGCAGACCTGAACGCCAACCCGTCACGAAACAAACTGATCTCGACGCAGGTGGATTCAACCGCCCTTTGGACAAGATGTAGAGAACAAGCGGTGGAGCAGCTGACGCGAAGGATAACTTCTCCCTGCACCGGCGGGTGTTTGGACGGTTCTGTCACGACACCCGCTTTTCGTGCATGTTGGTCCATGCCCCGCTTCCCTTGGCGTAAAAGTCCATCGGGTAGACATCTCGCCATGCAGTTTCTTCCAGGGCGACGTCAGCTTCGTAGGGGCTGAGCAGAGGCTGTCATACCGTGCGATGCGGCGGTGGTGGCGGCAACGGACAATGACGCCAAAAAACAGACGCCGTCAGTGGGTTCGGGGTGTTAGGAAAGATTTACGAGTATCCGGTCATCCGGTACCTTCATCGCCGGAGCGCCGGAGCGACCAATGATGCTTGTGAATTGATGCACACGGCAGCACACACGCGCACCGTACGCATAAACATAAGTGGACCACCTTTCCGCTAACAAGATGGAACACGAACAAGGCATTCAACGTTGGAAATAGAAAATCCAATATTTGCTGAACAGAGCAGAATTCTGAGCACACTTGGAACTATGCTCAAAACCACGTGTAATGCTCTCTTCGGTGCAACACATTATCTTGGTATCTTCTTTCACTTATCACGCACTTTGTCGAAGAAATGCCCCCAGTCCACAGAGAGTCGGGGGCAGGCCACCTGGATCCACGCCTCAACATCTGCAAAAGCTGCCAGCTGGCGATGGGCAAGGGGGCGGCGGGGGGTTGCGAATGCGTGGCAGAAAGTCAAACCATCAGTCATCAAAACTCAACTCTTGTCGTTCTCCGTGGCAACAAGTATTTCGACCCAAATACGAAGTTACAAGTATTTCGACCCAAATACGAAGTTATGTTCACGTGGGTAGATGGCGCCGTGGCTGTCACACAAATGCATATATGCTCCTTGTCGCGAGAAACTCTCGATGGCACAAGCCAAAATACCGCCCCCGCGAGCATCATCAGATCTGCACCTCCGGATCTAGCGTCGCACCTTTGCCGGGAATACTTCCGAAAGAAGCAAGACGAAGAACTGTTTGCCCCTTGCCCGTAGTACGGTCATCAGGTGTTCGAGAATGTGGGGGTTTCCTTGTCGGCCTAGCGTTCCCAAGATGACACCGAACGACTTCGCCCCCCTCGCTACTTCAATGGCTTGCCTGCGGGAGGTCCATGTGTTAGAATTGACGAGCACAAGTGCGTATTGTACTTAAAAGGGGAAAGCATTGTCGACGCGGTTTGGGAAGCTCCTTGCCGTAGCCACCTGGAAACGCCACACCCGACTTCAGCGCTAGTTCGAGAAGTTCAGAATGTTGTAGCTTCTCTATACCGCTCCTGACATGCTGGGAGAATGGTTTGAACAGCTTGTGCTTGCGCAATAACGGCGGCGTGAACAGGCAACCAAGTCAGCCACAAAGAACGTCACGTGCTGTCCTCCTCTATTGTTTTTTAAGACACCCTTACTTTCGGATGTCGTGCATCTTGGGCGTGTCGTACTGTTCTCGTGTCAACACCTTCGTGTATGGGTTGTACCGAAAATGCTGCATGCCTGGGTTATGGATCATGGCAGACTGGGGTAGGGGAGCAAGGACGAAATGCAGAGCGGCCAGTCATTGCGTACAATCAGAGATGGGCGCATACATGGAGACACATTTACGTTCGCTGACCACCTCTCCGCAGTGCATTTCACCGTCATTCGAACGCATAGTGCGTTGAGGGATTGTCGACTCTCATTGCTGTATGATGCGACGGTCAGTTCTTCGGAAGAACTAGTGCAATGAGGAGGCCTCACATAAAGGGGGTTGGTGCTGTGTTGCATCTGTCGCATCCAAGGTATCGAGGGCGTGGGGTGTGAAACGAGTCCGGGGGAAAACTGCAACTCGAAGAAACCCAGGGCTGTTGATCCACCTTGCCGCCAGATGAGACGATCGGAATTTGTCTGTAATCCTTTCAGGATCGATTTGGGGTTTCCCCCAAGCTACAATATCTGGGTAAACGTTACAAGGGAATGACCAAGGTTTGAAGCCGGGGGGTGCCGCGAGTCTTCCTATAACACAAACTCCAGGGTGCCCGTTCGTTGTTGGGAAATCTTCGTCCCTGAGACCTGGATTTTGCTTGACACACCATCGAAGGTTTCGTGGAATTTCAACTATTGGCCTTCCCGAGAGCGTACAAAATGGAGTGCTCACCAAGCACCAACAGGTTTCTGGAATAGCACAGCAACATAGTGGCGCAAGTCATCGTGCAGCCTAGCTATCTGGCAGCGTAACCGGGCAGTCGTAGGGAACCGCAGGTGCTATGCCAAAGGGTCGACACGGTTTCGTGTTTCAAGCCCGCCAATGAGTAGTCAAATCAAAGCACCGCGGTTTGGCTAATAAATACGACTTGTCGAGATAGTTCAAACCAAAAATAATATCTTCGGCGGCCTATGTACTGCTCAAACTCGGAACACGCCAAGAAAAACCCACCTCAAGATGAAATCGCCCGTCAGCCACAAACACCAATGCGTCCTTCCCTTCGATCACGGGTGACGTACAACCTAGAACCTCGCCAGGCGACAGAGGCTTGGCTTGGGGAACTGCCACCGCGTCGAAATGGTCCGCCAGCTGTGAACAACTTTCGTGAACTGCGCCCGCGAATTGAATAGTTCCCATGACGGCCAGACGGGTCGTCTGCACAGTAGTACGGTGGCCGGAACAGCAGTGTCATGCCATAAGTATGGCACACGGTGCTCAAGAAGAACAGAAACGATCCCCTCGGCATGGTGTTTTCCTGTTTTCCTGTCAAGAGATTGTTCATTCTTTTGTTCCGCTTTGGACGCTCGCATAACACTGAAAGGTGCAGTCTCACAGGCGTCCACACTAGATGGGATGCATCAAGAAAAAAGAAAAATACAAGACTTCACTCATGGTTTGACACTCTGAACGAGGCAGCAATGCAATTCGTCACCTCAAACACACGTCAAAGTTACAACCTTAGACCACCTGTCGAACGTTTCATACGGAATTATAGTGATGTGTTCCTACGTGCCATCGGTCAAAAATACAAGTGCAGCCTCACCCGCGAGAAAGTACGTCGGATGCACTCTGCCAAGTGGTCGGTGTCGATGGATATCTCCACGAATACGTACAGGACTTTCACCGCTGTTACTGCGATCGGCACCAAGCAGCTGTGCCCGTAGTGGACTAGCATATCACAGTTCAGTGCCTTTGCCGTGAGGTCGTCGATGCAGCAGGCGCCGTACGTAACGTCACCAAGAATCACGGACTGGCACCCGGCGAATTGCTCAAGGATGTCTGAAATGACGCAGGCGTACATCAGGAGCCCTTCAGGAAACTGTAGAGCCACATTGTTTGCCTTGTCCTGGATAAAGGCAACGTTGAAGCCGACACAGATGCCCACCGATCGTCGGAAGTGTGGTGTTGTATTCAGACATGAATGATTTCTAGCATAACCACGATAAAAAAAGGGGTGATCCAAAGGACGATAGCGCGATCGACGCAGGAAGCTCATAGGAATCGGAGTTGAACACCGTTGGATGTTTTTGAGCCGTTACTCAGACCACCTCGTCAGCGCAGAAGGCGAAAAAAATAGAGATTGCCACTGTGTGTTTTGCAAGCATGGCATACATTGTCCGATGGTCCACAAAATTGGTACAGGCTGGCCTTCTCATTTGACTTGTGTACCATCTTTTCCAAAGTGACATGTACAGCGGGATTGGTCTGGTCTGCGGAAATGAAACCTGGAGACAAACACTCCAGGGCTTCAAAGGGTGCAAAAAGGGTGCGAGAATAGCTTCGTCTTGTTTGAGCCTGCTTCACAACGTCTTTAGGAAGCTCTCTACTTGGCATGTCCTCCACACATCAGCCTTAAAGAGCGCGGGACGGCAGAGTGTTTTTTGGAGCGCTGGATCAACGCGGCTACGTAATACCGTCCTCAAAAACTGAAATGCCGCGTACTGCGTAGCCTGCTGGCGGAGGTACTAATCTAGGTTGCACATCACACTTACATAATAAGTTGAGCCGTATATTATTCACGGAGCCTCCGCTAATCACACGATGTGTTTACACGCGATCACAAGCACACAAGCGAAGCAACCTTGCGCGCCACAGTCATGGAGGCCGACAACACCGTGAAGCAGCCCCGCTGCAATGGATCAGGCTCCAGCGGCCTGTCCATGCTCCATAACGTCAGTGTTTCAAGCCAGTCGCGACGGAACGTGTTCCCCCTGGTATCGATCTGTGTATGCTAAAGGGTCGAGGCGTGGAGTCACACACTTCATGTGGTACTCGAGAAGGGCCAAATGTGAAAGATGTGCAATATTCACTATACACATAAGAAATTGGGACACAAGAATACAGGTCACATCGCTGCGGCAATAAGTTAAGGTGTCCTTCGCCCAACATACTCCGAAGTAGACGTAGGTGTTCTGGGGAGCGCGCCGGCACGCGGCTCTCGTTGGATACGTTACTGCAGTTCAGTAGAGGTACTGCTGTAGGTCCCTGCATTAGTATCGGCATGTGCCCAGACAATTCACCAGCACTATACCCGACCGGCACTATTCAAAGCATTGAGAATGCCTGCGAAATTCAGGGTGTGCCCGCCGAAAACACCGAGTACTATATTGGGCACCTGCGCCATTCAAACAACACTGTTCAACGGGCACTAGACAGGAACCTCTACTGCTTCATGCAGTCCAGAGTTCACCATAGACCAGAGACCCCCGCCGCTACCTCCCTTCGACAGTTTGGGGCACAAGTTTGCCTGCATTCCACGTGCCCTTGGTGGCTGTAGCCGTGTTTTTAAGGACAGGTGCAGTTTGGGCTTTGCCGATCACGTATTGGCCCTGCCTACTGCTGTAAGCACTTCACCTCGCGAATTCGCCACACAGTCTTGTGGATTTCAAAGTTGTAGTTCGCAGGCAACCGCTCGATGGCCCGATTCAGTGCAGCATCCTCCAAGATATCAGCTGGTATGCGGTTACGCACAGCACGATGCTTCCTCATACGGCCGGCCGGTTTCTTGGTCCAATGTCCTGCAGTGGAACCTGTGGATGTGGATGTGGGGCAGGCAGTCGCCAGCGCTTGCGTGGCTGGCTTGCTTGGCTGGCTTGGCTCCCCAACTGCCAAGGGCTCTGCAGCGGGGGGTCCGCCGGTGAGACAGACAGATGCGCGTATGCGGGTTCTCCGTTTTTTTCTCGAAAAAAAAAAACTCGAATATTTTTTGGTGGCCACCACCACACGCACGCACACACCTTCCCCACCCCCACCCTCTCCACCGCCCCCCAAGCCAGTGAAGCCGGCAACCCTACACCTGTCTTCTAGACCAGATGGCTTCACTGGTGAGTGTCCAGGGAATGATCTCCCGTCAGGTTTAACGTTGCTTGGCAGTGCAGCACCGCTGTCGCGGATAAAACGGCTTTCCGGTGAACCAGTTCGAATTTTGGCATCTGCCCGGAATGTCTCTTGTCTGGCATGGCGTAAGGAGCTCGACCCCCTTGTCCGTTCAGATCGTACTGACCCGACGCGCTGGTTTCCGGATAGTGACAACACCAGCTAAATTTGCCGACGAGTTGCTGGTGTGGAGGTTGTAATCGTCACCAGCGATTTTTTATTTCCGAGCTGACCGCGCTGACTCCTTGTCTGTACGTTCCGCCGACGCAAACGTACCAGGCGCAAAAGATGGATGGCCTCAAGGTCACCGACACCTTCTACGTCACGGACTCCGAGGGAAACGTGAGTGGATGCGGTTTCCGACGCCCTTACAGAAGTCTATGACCCTTCGACCCAGGCTATCCGAAATGTTTTTTTTCTGTGTGGGTAGTGGGCAGATCGGGGTACGTTGCAAAAGCTCGTCGAGTGCACATTCGTGAAATTTTCCGCAGCAGCTGCTGTGACGTGTGAAAGGCCACAAGCGCGCGAGTTCGGGGTAGGGTAGTGTAGGGTAGGGTTCATGAGTGCAAACGCTCTACGTACTCGAACCTATCTAATGGCTGGGCAACTTCATGAGTAGAGCCGCTTTGGTCAACATCGCGCGTTCCCCCCGACAAGTCTATTGCATTGCGACCAGCAACACTTGAGAGCCCTCTCCACCACCCACGTTTTTCGTCGGCAACGTCATCGCGTGTTCTTGTCTTTTTTTTTTACGTCTACGTGAGTGTGCGGGAGTCCCGCCAAATATCCACTGCGTTGGTGTGTTCAGCATACCTTTTTAATTTCACAACTTAAGAACTCCATCGCCTCTGAGATCTACATGGCATGCTCTCGAGCGAATGCGGCAATTAGAGTTCAGTCGTGTGCTGTCGATGACGTCTACTCCCTGACGTCGCAACACCATTCGAATATTTTTATTTTTTGAAAATGTTCCGTGTGACCTCCAAAACCTTCTTGAACAATTTCCTGATGAAGATTCACAGCAGCAGAGCACCACTTTTTTGTAGGAGGTAGGTACATATACGCAACTGGTCTATGCATACATACGAGATGCATACATACGAGCGCTCCTTCTCGCTCCTTCTCCTTCGCCAATGCTTAGGCACCCTGTGGGGTCGGCCTTCATACGTTTCGTATCTACTTTGATCACCACCAGTAGATACCATATTAGTGTTGGCATGCGTTGACTGCTGTGGTGACGTGATGTACAGGGGTACTGCTGTACAATGACGACGTTCCCTGTCACCCGTTTCCCTCTGGCGGCGACTCTTTCCCTCAAAAGGTCGCGGAGCTTTCCGTGGCTGCTGCCGAGGTTAACAACTCCGGGGTACGGTCGCTTGAGCCCCTTCTCGAGGGATTCAAGAAAGCCGTGGGGGGCTCCAACGTGGAGCAGGCGGAAGGTGCGCTCAACGCCATGACGCACTTCATCAAGGAGTGCCCCGTGGCTGAGCCGTACATGGCGTCGCTGCTGCCGATCGTACTCAAGGCGGCGTCGCACAAGGCGAAGAACGTCCAGAAGGCCGCAACCATCACCGGCGAGACGTTCGCGGCGAAGATGTCGCCGAACGCCGTGGCGGCCGTGCTTCCTGACCTGTTCGCTTGCCTGGACGTCGGGCAAAACTGGCAAACGCGTGTGCTGGCTCTCAACATCATCACCTCCTTCAGCGACCACGCCTCACACCAGCTGGGATACAACCTGCCGGAAGTAGTACCCGCGCTGACGCCGTGCATTGGCGACACCAAGAAGCAGGTCAAGACCGCTGCGGTCGCGGCCATGACCGCGGCATGCGACGTCATCGGCAACCGAGACATGGAGCACATGACCACCGACATCGTTAAGGCCGTGATCAACCCGGGCACTGTGCCGGAGATCATGCACAACCTGGCGAGTGTCGCCTTCGTGCAGTCGGTGGAGAGTCCCGCGCTGGCTATGGTGGTGCCCCTCCTTCTCCGTGGGCTGCGCGTGAAGGAAACTGCCACCAAGCGCCAGTCATCTGTCATCATCGAGAACATGAGCAAGCTGGTGGATGAACCGACGGACGCGGCTCCTTTCTTGCCTCTTCTGATGCCCGCCCTCGAGAAGGCTGCCGGCACCATCGCAAACCCGGAGGCGCGCGGTATTGCGGACCGCGCCTACGCGCAGTTGATGCGTCTTGACGGCTTGTGCAAGATCAGCAAGTCGAAGAAGTCCGACATGGCGTTGGTGAGTTCTTTCTTACAGAGATAAAATATAGAACGTGTACGTTTTTACATCAGTAGTTTTCCCTTGTACTTCGAAGTATCACGTTGTGTAGGGGGGCAACAAGATCACGCGCGGTGATATTGTGCCATGTCTTTGATTGATGTCAACTCCTAATATGCATATTGTATTCTAGACGGCAGCCTGGTGTTGTTTGCGGGGGAGGTTGGCGCGAGATGCTAGGTCAGCTACCCGGCAAAATGGAGTAGCATGATTCGTTACCACATCTCTCCTTGTTTTTTCATGCAATTTTTTTTTAGTTTCATACGGTGACTTGGTGATGAAAGCCAAGAGCTACAAGTGAAACACGCGGTAATTTTTTAAGCGAAGGACTAATGTTTTGGTTGTTCCTTTGGGGTATATTTTATTGTTCGACTGGTGGCCAGAGGCAGGTTGTGGGTAGGTGGGGCACCGACTACCACCTGGGGGGGAAGGTTGCACGGAGTTTCCAGCCGAAGTGTGCAAGTGATCCCACATATCGGATAGTGGCGTTATTCCAAACACAGCGGTCTGCAAAACCCTAAATGCAAATATGAATGGGGTCAAACTCGGCCTCCCACCCCCCACCCCCAGGTTGTACCTGCTGCCCAACCTGCCCCCCTGGCCACCCGTATGTGTTCCCATGTGTCTGTCGAGCAATTGAACGAGCATCTCAAGTTGTTGCAATTCTGTCGTCTGATTAGCAACGGCTATCAGTATATCCATGTACCCATGCAGCAGCGCGAGTTTGTGATTCGTTATTCTGTAAAGAGCGTTATCCATCATCGTCCTTTTCCACTTTTCCACTTGCCACCCGTTCACATGTCTTCTCCTCTGATGCCACAGCCTTTTGGTACAAAGTGCACCCAAGCAACGCGAAAATACCGATGTAAACGCTCCTGTTTTTTATTCTCCCATACTATTACCAGGTTTCCGCTGCCATCAGGACTGTGGCTCCCTCCCTCGCCAAGGATGACTTCACGGACATCGCCGTGTCCTACGTCGCCTCCATGTGCTGCACGCTGATGGACCTCAAGCAGACCACTGACGAGGAATGGGCTGGTGTTGGCGAGCTGTTGGCCCTTCTTGTGAAGAATCTTCCTAGCGACGCCACCGCGACTCTCAAGTCGAAGTGCGCAGAGATGATGGTTGCCGAGGAGGCTGTGGACGATGACGAGGATGCGGAGGAGCTTTGCAACTGCCAGTTCACCCTGGCGTACGGTAAGAAGCTCCGTGGTTAAGAGTTGTGCCACGTAAATCATTCTGCGTCCAAACAGTCCAGCCTAGTTTCCACTGTCAATAAGCTGGGTGGGTCAAACGTCTCGCTGTTTGAACGAGTACGAGTTGGGGAACCGCGAAATGTGTGTTGCAAGTATTTTGCATGCTAGTTTCGACGAACGAGTCCAACGTTGTGTCCCATCATTCCAACTTTCTGTATCAGTCGTCTCGCTTTGTGAACGCTGGTCCGACCGAGTTGGGGATTTATCACATGGATATAGGTAAAAACGATAATTCGAGCCCGCTTATGCAAGTCGGGAAATGAGAACAAACACTGGGCAAATAGCGTCAAGCGCCTAACAACTGGTTTGGATATTGTGCGTTTTCCGTTCTGTTGCAGGCACCAAAATTCTCCTGCACAACACCAAGATGAGGCTGAAGCGCGGTAAGAACTACGGTCTCCTTGGTGGGAACGACTCTGGCAAGAGCACCCTGATGCGGGCAATCGCGAACGGTTCTGTCGAGGGATTCCCCGACCCATCCGAGGTGCGCACGGTGTTCGTCGAGGCGGACATCCAAGGCGAGCAGTCTCATCTTTCGTGCGTCGACTACGTGATGGCGGACGAGAAGATCCAGCGCATTGGTATCGACCGTGCGCAGGTGACGGAGGTGCTGGCCACGGTCGGTTTCACCGAAGACGGGAAGGCCAAGCCTAACCACGCGGTGTCCACGCTGTCGGGAGGATGGCGCATGAAGCTGGCCATGGCACGTGCGATGCTCCAGAAGGCGGACATCCTTTTGCTGGACGAGCCGACCAACCACTTGGATGTCATCAACGTGGCGTGGGTGAAGAACTACCTCAACAGCCTCACCAACGTCACGGCGATCATGGTGTCGCACGACTCTGGTCTCCTCAACGACTGCTGCAGCCACATCCTTTCGATCGAGAACCTGAAGCTTGTCAACTTCAAGGGAAACCTGAACGAGTTTGTGGCGGTAAACCCGACGGCCAAGTCGTTCTTCGAGCTCAAGGCGTCCAAGCTGAAGTTCAACTTCCCGCAGCCCGGGCCGATCGAGGGCGTCAAGTCCAAGGGTAAGGCGCTGATGAAGATGGCACACTGCGACTTCACGTACCCCGGCAACACCGTGCCCACCCTCTTCGACATCTCTGTCCAAGTCTCTCTGTCGTCGCGTGTTGCGTGTGTGGGCGAGAACGGCGCGGGGAAGTCGACCATGATCAAGGTGCTGACTGGCGAGGTTGTACCGCAGACCGGCGACGTGTGGCGGCATCCCAATGCGCGAGTAGCTTACTTGGCGCAGCATGCCTTCCACCACATCGAGGACCACATGAACAAGACCCCGAACGAGTACATCCGGTGGCGGTTCGCCAACAACGGCGAGGTATGTTTGCCGAACAGGTTTCTTCGCGTGTGCTGTTTCTATCCGCCTGTAGTTTTCGTTTGCTCGTGCCCAGAGTTTCTTGGCGTTGCCGAGCTTGATATCTGAACTGGGAACGCCAATGGAGTCTGTTCTCTGAAAATGAAACGCCAATGCTTGTCTTACGTAATCGCAGGACAAGGAATCGTTGGTGAAGGTTTCCATGGTGGTGACCGAGGAGGAAGAAAAGCTCCAGAAGACACAGTTTGAAGTCACGTGGACCGATGAAGAATCCGGCGTGGCGAAGAAGGCTAAGAAGGTACGCACGGCGCTGAATTACAGGTTCCACACGCTACCGTTAAAGGTATGGTTCCCTATGAAGGCGACAACGATCAAACCAATTTGTTGTAGTGGCCGTAATTCGGCCGTCTTTTTTTGGGACAACTAACCCAGGTCGAGCGTATTCTAGTGGCGCGGTTGTTTTTCTCTCTTGCACTGCTGTGAGACGATGTCGCACGAGACAGCTATATGCAAATCATGAGTTCTTGACGGGCCTGAAGAACCATGATATCCACAGGGCATTTGTGTATCTTGTGGTTAATTTGGTTTAACACTCGCGAGTTCATTCGTCAATCTGGAGCCTCCCTAGCGGGTATGTAAAGGTTTTGCAATGTTCGGAGTCGAGTACACGGTACACTTTCTCTACATACTGGAATTCTCGACCAACATGTGCTTAATTTTTTATTCCTCGTCACATCCCTCGTTCGCCACCACGCATTAGGTTGTTGCCGAGCTCCTCGGCGGCCGTCGCCAGGACAAGACCAAGGAGTACTTGTACGAGGTTCGGTACACCGTGGCCAGCGACGCTCCCAACTACCTTCCCAGGAAAAAGCTCGAGAAGCAGGGATGGGGGAAGGCCATCAAGGCCATCGATGCGCGTATCGCCCAGACAAGCGGCCTGTACGTGCGACCGCTGTCCTCCTCCAACGTGGAGAAGCACCTCGCGGATTGCGGCCTGGCGGCAGAGTTCGCCACTCACACCCGAATGCAGGCGTTGTCGGGCGGGCAAAAGGTGAAGGTTGTGCTGGCTGCTGCCATGTGGAACCAGCCTCACATCCTTATCCTCGACGAGCCCACCAACTACCTGGACCGTGAGTCTCTTGGGGCACTTGCGTGCGCCATCGACGATTTCCAGGGAGGTGTAGTGATCATCTCACACAACAACGAATTCGTGAGCACGGTCTGCCCGGAGGAGTGGGTGATGGACTCGGGCCGGCTGGAGACGAAGGGTGACGCAGGGTGGATGGAACGCCAGGATGAGAAGATCAGCGACCAGGCTGTGATCAAGGAAGTAACGGATGCCGCAGGGAACGTATCCAAGGTGAAGGGCCCCAAGAAGAAGCTCTCCAAGCGCGACCACAAGGCACTGGCGAAGCGAATTAAGGCGAAGATCAACGAAGGCGCCGAGCTCGAGAGTGACGAGGACGAGTTTGCAACGGAGAACGATCTTTACTGATGTGATCAGTGAAGTAGATTGAAGGTTGCTGTTCGTTTTCATACCTTGCGTTCCACCCAACTTGCGGCTGACCTTTGAAGCGGTTCGAGTTCGTCTGTGTCTACTTTGTCGTGTTGGTGCGAGCGGACAGTTGTTCGTGAGGCATCGTTTGGTTGTGTTGATATTTTGGGCGTGATGTGCTTCTCTTTGACGAGGCGAAAAGAATATTCCGGTAGGGTCGAGTTCTTTTGAGCACGTATTTCATGAGTTGGTCTGACACTCTCGTGTGATTTACTGGATTTTATGCCTTCGCGGGAAATCGAAGCGTTGTTACCCTCTACGAGCAAGCCTTTCTGGGATGCAATCGATGGATTTAATTTAGCTGTTGCAGCACACCGTCGTACGGAAGTGAAACCGGTCACACCGATAACATGATGCAGTGTGTTCCCCAAGCGCTCAAAGTTTACAAATTATTTTGTAAATGCCGGGTGCTCGCTGCGGCTGCATATTCCCGTTCGCATAGGGCGGCTTTTGGCTGGCCGCCACATGGGGATGACGAGCTGATGATTTACCTTTCCCCGTAGATGGGCTGAACATCCTGGCCGTGGAATGGCAATGAAGGCATGGACTTTCATAGTGGGCGTAATTAAGCAAGCCATTACCACGATCAACACATGAATGCGATACACACCAGGACATCGCCCGCACTTGAGAATTTTATGCTCAACAGTGGAGTAAATAAAGACCTTCCGCAAGGTTTGTGAACGCCGATGGATACGGACCCCTACAATCAAGTAGCACCTTAGAGCGGCCATGTGCCATCCACCAGAACAGAGCATCCGAACTCAAGGCTCAGCCAGAATAAACTACAGGACATGAGCGGAAGTTATAATATCTTCACGCGCAGAAGAATATGCACCAAACGATCGAACAAACGCATGATAAAAATACTCGGACATTTTCGTTGTGCCTACCCACAGTTGCCACACGATGTGATCTGTCCTCTTGCTACATTGTGCCACCTTCTGCTGCTTTCTGTGCGCCATCGTGTGGTGTAAACTCCGGAGTACGACGCGGTGTGGTAACAACCTTCACAGCCAAGAAGCACAAACCTCGTGTGACTTGTAACCAAAACACATGGCTCTTCACACGAGATGCGTATTCACATCGTGGTTGAAAGTAGAAGCAGAAAACGTGATGGAAGCCCGGAACCCCCTGAGCAAGTGCAGGAAAGAAAATTCACACTACAAATGTCAGTGCGTTCACCATGCATGCCCATCTCCGTCTTCACCCCTACGATTCCTCCCACCTAGAAACAGCGATGCCGCCCCGAAAACGCTCTGAACACGCGCATTTTGTGCACTCAACACGCTACCTAGCCCGGCCAGAGCTTGCCTTCCAGCTTCTAAACCACGAGCCTGAGCGGAGGCGCCTGGCCCGTCTCCGCTTGCTGGTGCGCCAGACTTTATCCCTACCGAATTTCTACTTCGGGATGAAGGGACCCCCTGAGCAAGTGCAGGAAAGAAAATTCACACTACAAATGTCAGTGTTAAGCCTTAACGTTCACTATGCCCATCTCCGTCTTCACCCCTACGATTCCTCCCACCTAGAAACAGCGATGCCGCCCCGAAAACGCTCTGAACATGCGCATTTTGTGCACTCAACACGCTACCTAGCCCGGCCAGAGCTTGCCTTCCAGCTTCTAAACCACGAGCCTGAGCGGAGGCGCCTGGCCCGTCCCCGCTTGCTGGTGCGCCAGACTTTATCCCTACCGAGTTTCTACTTCGGGATGAGCCGTTCGGATGCTGTAGTCGCACCACTTCTAGAGAGAGAGGGAGAATTTCAAACCGACGCACTTTCGGAGCCAAGGGAATAAAGCTAGACGACGAACCCAGTGCCCCGTCCGGTGATACTGAAGCGCTGGATGGCGCACTGCTAGAAGGGATTGCTTGTTCGAAAATCAAAGAGAGAGGCGTGTGACACGCCGCCCAGCACGCTGATGCCGCCGTCTGAAGGTGCGGCATGTAAATCTGCAAGTTGATCGGATCTACCAGATCACACAGAGTTGTAACAACCGACTCCATCGACGGAGATGATTTTGGAGAATCTGAAACCCACTTTTGTAAGAAGAGCGCATCCAACAGTAGCTGAAGCTGTGCCGCCTCGCACGCTTGTGCCGCTGCCGAATGTGCACCCTCGCAAAGTCCAACCAGTGCGTGGCTCAAATCGCTTGACGCTCGGACAGCAGCTAGAGATCTCGCATAGCGTGCCGCCCCCTGGCCAGTGGCCTTACCCGGTGCCGACCAACCCAAGGCCCGTTCCTCGTCTCCAGACGGCTGCGCATCCTGTGTCTTCCATCCGCTGCAACTCTCAGTCACGGCACGTTCTGTGAGGTCGGCTGTACTCAATATCCGGCTCAGTTCAGCGGCTACGCCCTCGATGTAGCACAGAATAGCCGGAGAAACCATGATGGGAAAGTGCACGGTTTCTTGGATGCCATCTCCGTCGTCACGATCAAGCTCAATCGTCTTGTCCTCCCATATGCCATGGGCCTGCCGCCACAAGTCATTGGTCATCCCAGGGTTGGCACACAAAATCACCATCGCATTGCATCCCTCAGTAAGGAGAGCAGCAGATTTTTCCAAAGCCCATTCCGACCACACTGCCAGGGACTCCGACAAAAGAGTATCAAGACAACTGGTCAAGTGCTGACGCGGCCGTTGTTCTTCGAGGAGCCGGGTGGCAAACAGGAAGAACTCGTTCAGGGTGAACGATGCGTACCGGCTAGGGTCGACAGCAAGTGCCGCTGATGCCCCGAAGGATACAGCTTGAAGCGCCTCAGCCGCCTCCTCGGTATCAACAACACCGTCGCCATTCGTGTCCGCTATCACAAACGCTGCTTCTAGCTGCTGCTCCTCGATGCGCCCACGTCGCCGTTGGGCAAAGCATGCCGGGGGTGTGAGGGCATACTGCAAAGGTCCCCCGCTTCGGCCATTCAACATCCATGCTACTCGGCCGATCAAGAGCCCTGCATCAGCAAAGCTGCTAACAGCATTCTCAAGGTCCCCAATTCGGCCTCCGTATGGCACACATCGTCGTTCCTGCTCCGCAGCGGACTTGATGCAGGCATGAATCTCCTGCAGCGCAATGCGAAGGTGATTGGCGAGGCCCGCCGCCATGTCCACGCTTAGGAGATAAAAAGAAGTTTTCAGCGCATCTGCCGCAGTTTGATCACCGCGCTCTGTTAAACACGTCGCATCTCCCGCAAGATTGCGGATCTCCGATGTCAGTAGTGACACTACTGCGTCGGCGGCTGCGAGAATATCGTGTGCCATGAGCGCATGGGGTTGCTCCTGCCGGTGACTTCCGGAGAAACTTCTTGCTTCTTGCACCCCCTGCCCCGTCTCGTTCCGTGTGATGGCAAGCAGTATCGAGTCAAGGCGACACTCCACATCTCTCCGGATGCTAGCTAGCGAGTCCTTCAGCAGGGCCTCTGCCAGGTCTGCAAAAATCTGGCTGAAGAGCAGGGACCACAAATCTAGCTGAGGGGAAGATACGTCCTGTCCCCAAGCGCGCGTACTGCCGTTCGTACCACCATCCCAAGCAGATACATCCACTGCGAATGAGGTGGCTTCCATCCACATCAGCCCCTGCACTGCTCTAATGCTACCCCCTGCACGTGTTCCTGCTGCTGGTGTGGCCCACGCTCCGTCTCCATGGGTTACCTTCCACAGAGAGCCGCGGATGCGCGCCAGAGAGTTGGTATCACCGGTCGCTCTGAGCAGACGCTCGCCAAAAACACGAATTTTCGGAGTCAGCACAGACAACCAGGTCGTGCACATGTCCTTCGCGTCATGCGCTGACAACCGCAGGCTTGCTTGACTGCGGCATGAGGGGTGGGCAAGGTCCTCGAGCATGCAGCTTCCGTTTCGCCCAGGCGCAAAGATGGCGTGCACATCCACAATCGTCCTTTGCACGGTGGTGACAGCGGCGTGCAATACTTGTTCTATGTCAGAAGAATTTTCTTCCTTCGTAGCCCGCGTAAGCATCGCTACCACAGCTCCACCTCTGCGCAGAAGAAGGAGCTCCAACAAGCACCTAAAAATTGAAACACAACGCGAAAGTGGACATGATGAAAATAAAAAACAGCAGTTAACTCCAACCGCGGTCAATCGGCACATCGCAAACAACGAGTACGTTAGGGACTCCGCTAGTGCTCACCGCAGGGGGTTGGCATCCTCGAGCGCCTGCAGCTGAAGTATTGCCGTGAGAGCTCCAGCGGTCTCTTGTGTGTTGCAAGAACGCGTCAACAGGCGAGTCCCAGCCGACAGGATGCGACGAGGAAACTGCTCGACGTAAGTCACATGGCCACGTAAGAAGGCAGCGACACCGGAGTCCACTCCCGTGGAGAAAGTGCTGGACAAATCGGTCCAGCTACTTCGGCATCTGAGCACAAGATTGGCTGCCTCAAGGACCTTGTTCGAGTCCAAAGCAGCCCACATGGCCGCTGGCGCATGGAGCATGAGCTGAACCACCTGGGTATCGACATCAAGGGCTACGGTTAAGTAATATTATTCGAGAGAGTGGAAAACACCGAGCGGTGTTCCGCCCATGTCAAAACAGAGCTGGACACTAAATATTCCTGAGATATGAGATGCACTATGTGCTTGTCACTACAACTGTACAGCTGTCGGCTCTGGCGTCCTAAGGCGCCACTCTGTTGTTTCTGACACGAGAGGTGGCATGCGCCTCTCAAGGTAGGGCTCCGAGCTCAACTCACCTCCATTACATGTCTCGCGGCCGCGTCTTCACGAACGTCGGTGCCGCTGAGATCACTGGTCCCTGGAGATAACGACGAAGGGACCTGAAACGGCGGGTGCGAGCGAGCGGCGGCGGAAACGCTTGATCGGAAATGTAATACAGTTAGCGCCCACGTTTGAGACGCCATTTTCCGGTCCAGCCTCAAATTCTAATATTGTGGGCTGAAAACTCAGCGTACGCTGTTCAACTTCTTATGTAAAGCTGCTTATCTTTTCGTGCTGCTGAATCCCGCTGACAATCGGCAATTTCTTGTTTCCTCTGCTTGCTTGCACAACGTGCCAAATAAAAGTGAATTCCGCTGCCTTTCCTAGCCTCCCGTACTCAACCATGCTTGAAAAAACCGACTCCTCCTCCCTCGTCGTACAGTACTACTGAGAGGGGGAAAGGGAGAGAGGAGCTGTGGGGTGTTTCTTTTTCGACACACTCACCCGAAACCCCTCGTCTATGTAGTAGGGTAACGGTCGCTCTGTTTTCGTACTGAGACGTTTCTTACACTGTGGGCCAGACAAGCTATGTTTCACAACCCTATTTTCTTATTTTTTTGGAAATTTGAGCCGTGTTTCTTTTAAAAATATTGGTGCTCAATCGGGGGCGCTACTGTAACTGTATTAACATCTTGACTTCAACGGCCCGCGCATTCAAATTCCATCGACATCATTACAGTTTGCTGCAACGCATTGAACATGGAGCGCAATGTATGGAAAAAGTGGTAAAAGCGTAACGGACGGCATACAACCTCCTTCTGACACTGGCTCTATTTACATACTTAATTCAGTACAAAACAAAGCGACCTGCCCGCCGCTTAGATCGGATGAATTCTACTGCTGTTATCAGTAGAGGACAGCATGAAGAGACGGCGTATGTGATGCACGTTCGGGTTTGCTACTGGAGGCTGAAATACCGAACGTCGCAGCTGTCTCTCAAACAGTCCGTAATTTTCGCCGTAACCCAGCTTTGTCACAGCCGTGCTCACCGCCGCCACGCACCGTAAACCCCTGAACCGCGGTCGTCAGCAGTGGGTAGTGCCATCAGCTACAACTTCCCGCAATTCAGGAGAAGCAGCACAGGATACAGGACACTGGGTGTCGGTCCAATGTGCGGAGATTGTGGGCCGCTACTGCGAACCTCGAAATAACCACCCAAGAAGCGGACTCGAGCGCGCCAACACATACACCCCGCTGCTGTCGGGTGTCCTCACGTGATATCATCAGTAGAACACGCGTGAGGGAGTTCTAACGCAAAACTGACCTCAACTAAGCGCGTGCCATTCTGGCTCTCTTGACTTGAATATAGACTAGATTTTTATCTTGATTTCAAGGGAGGCGTGTGGAGGCAGACTCATGATATGCACGCTTTGAGCAGACTCTACTACTTGTATTATACCTCCCTGTGCGAGAATCAACGATTTCTGTTTTTCCCGATGTCTTCCGACTGCTCTTGTGTGTCTCGTGTGCATTGTCTGGTGCTCTGGCGGTTGTGTTCAAAATCAGTCAAATTGCTCGTACGGGCCGAGTCGTCCAATGTACGGAGTAACAAGCATGTCCCGGAGTGCAACAGCTGTTGCTGTGCAAGACGAAAGTAGAAACAGCAGTAAAAGTTAAAATTCCAGGCCTGTGTCTGATGCCTGCGTACGATCATATCATATGCATATCATACATACCAGACACGGAACAAACACCGGCCAATGGGGGCGTACAATAGTCGAGGACCTGGAATGCAGCTTACGTACACGAATGTGCACTTTGCACGTACATCGACTTGCTGCGGTCCAGCTTATACGCCCTCCTGTCGAGGGCGCGTACGTAAAAGAACTTGTTCGCCTTGATATTCTGTGAGGTAGCTACATGTAGGGTCCGGTCCTGCACACCTGCTGAAGCACGTTGGAACATGCTTGGGGGAATTTCCGCAGGAGGCCGAGCACCTCCGCCCCTGTCTCCTTCATGGATACGATGCTGTCCGCAGACTCGATCAGCTCGTGGTACCGGGAACCCACCATGAGCTGGAACGATTGAACACGGAAGAAAGCTCAGTAACGAGTACCAATCAATGCGAGTTGGCGGCTTGCGAACTTGCGAGTACTCGGTGCGTGGGGGGATCGGGCGAAGAGCAGTACTTGTGCAATGTTCTGTGCGCACACCTGCAGCTCCGTTTGCTTGCCCACAACCTGCGAAGAAAGCGTGTCGAGCAAACTCCATGCTTTCTCCACAGACATGTGCTCCAATGCACGCTCAGGGGAGACCATGGCACCAACAGTGGCAGGTGGAGGTCCATACATCTTCACACGCCACGATTGTGCTGGGTAGTCGACACACACACGTGGCAGAACAGAGAAGCTGAGGCCGTCTTCCGGCTCACCAACGTGTTTGCCCACGGGGGCTTTTTTGGTTGCGAGGAGGGGGGGTACCAAAAAAGGGGATAACGGTGTTCATAATGTCTTCTGTGGGTGGCGTTACAATTTATAGTTTTCTGATATCGAAACGGTCGTGTATTTTCGGGAGAACAGCACCCACAAGCGTAAAGAAGGTGCAAGCCCGCGTGCGAGGAGAGGGAGAGAGAAAGGGTCATGTACGGTATTAATAAAACGCTCGGAAAACTCCTTCGGCTCCAAGTATCCCCTTTCCGCAAAGCGGGCGGTAAATACTCGGAGTGACCTTTTTGGTGAGAGAGATGTCTTCTTGTTTATCTCACAGGTTTGTCTTCGGCGTGAAAGGGAGCCGCGCCAACGATGTTGCGTTTTCTGACCAAGTCACGATCGTGTACGTGGCCGGACATAACATTGTTATCTACAACATCCTAGAGGGAAAGCAGCGCTTCATCCATGGATCAGACGTATCAAAATCCATATCAGCCATGACGCTGTGTCCTTCTGCGCGATTCGTCGCGTTGGCTGAAGACGGCGACAAGCCGACGGTGAGTGTATCTCATTACATGCGAGTGGCGCATAGACGACACAAAATTGCACTACAGTAGATCTGTATGCCCATGTGTGTTTTTATTATTAGTATCGGCCGCGCTAACCGCCTGCCCATGTGTGTGTTTTCGTCCTACTTATTATGGCCATGCGCATGTAATCTAAGAAGTGACTTCGGCGATTGATTGAACACAAACACCGACCCGTTGACCAAAACGCGCATTCTCGCCGCATGCTATCAACGAACGCACAAAGGTCTCACTTTACGACCTCCGGACGCTCCGGATACGGAAGACACTACAAGTTGAGGAGGACGGAAGTCAATGCGTAAGCCTGGCTTTTAGTCACGATAGTAATCTGCTGCTTGCTCAAGGTGGGGCTCCTGAGTGGAACCTTGTCCTATGGAACTGGGCGAAGGCGCGCCAACTTGCCAAAATTCGGACATCTGAGACCCTCCCTGTCTACCAGGTATTTCAAATCTTAAGGTCGTGACGTTCCCGTTCGTGCACGAACGTCGGTATGTCCCGTGTTCTATTGTAGCTCACTGCCCGTGTATGAAGCTATGGGTGCACCGTATTACAGTTGTTGATACTTGCCCTCTACGTGCGCATGTGGTACATGCGTCTTTTGTACGTCTCTTGTACATCCTGAAAATTCAAACATGAATGATGCGTTGCCAAGCAGGTCAGCTTCAGCCCTGTGGATACTTCACTGGCTTGCGTTTGTGGAAACTCAACTTTCCAGTTTTACCGTGTAGCCGAAGGTGATCTGCGGCCAATGACAGCACCACGGGTCAAGGAGCACAATTTCTTGTCCCACACGTGGCTAAAGCAACCCGAGGATCACCTTATTCTGGGGACAGAAACCGGCCAATTGTTGCTATTCAGATCTGGCGATTTTGTGTGCTACTTGGTTGGTGCACCCGGCGGCCAAACGAAGATCGCGACACTCCTCTCGTACTCACAGGTATGTGCGCCGTGCAGTCTTCAAAGAGTAGTACTAAACCGCACCACATCGTGTCATTGTGTACGTTTGGGTGTCTTCGCTAACGTCTGCGGGCACCAATCTACACGATGATATATGACAGACACCTCCCCATCACGTTTTCCTCGTGGGTATAAAAGGGCTTCATTGCGGGATGCTCCGACGGAGGGCTGCGCTTATACGTGATGGATCACGCGGAGAATCCTAGTCCCGCCAAAATGTTTGACTGCAAGCAGATATGGCGGGTGGACACAACGGCTGACGTGGTGAGCACTACAAAATATCGCATGCATACTTTTGGGTCCAATCGAGGTACAATGTGTGTACGGAGTAGTCAGTTTCTCGACACGGGCAACCATTCTATTTCTTCGCATGGGCTCAGACGTGCTCCAAATAGAACGCTCAGAGACACTGTCCATAAGCGAAACGCCACTGCACCAGCCAGTCACTCGTTATCTTGCCGCGCGTTGATCCATGCCTCTGCCATCCACGCACGACATGATTCAGGTAAGCCTCGCCTTGTGCCCGAATGAGGACCGACTGTGTGCGGTGACCTCTGACAACCAGTTGTTCGAGGTGAAGATAATCACTCAACAGATTAAAGACAGCGACATGAAGCCGGTCATATCCCTGTTCCACGGGCCTGGTCTCAACACTGGCGGGATCACGGGTATGGACACCTGTGTTCGTAAGCCTCTGGTGGCTACCTGCGGAATGGACCGCACTATACGCGTGTGGAATGTCGTGGAACAACGGCTGGATCTTTGGAAGGTGTTCCAGGAGGAGCCGTACAGTCTTGCGATGCATCCGTCAGGGCTGCATCTTGTAGTGGGGTTCACGGACAAACTCCGCCTTATGAATCTTTTGATGGATGACATTCGGACTTATCATGAGATTTCTATCAAACAATGCCGGGAGGTCAAGTTCAGCAACGGTGGAAGCATGTTCGCAGCGGTCAACGGAAACGTTGTAACTATTTTTGACTTCAACACGTACGACAAGCTCGCGGACCTTCGTGGACACAACAGCAAGGTGAGTTTATGCTCTTGCGCGCTCTTGAGGCCTGACGGATCCTGCAGCTCTGGACGCCGCATCCCGTTTGAATCTATCCATCTTCCCAACTGTATCACGAAAAAAGCCGATCGAGACCTCCAATCCTGTTGATTCAGGTTCGGCATCTCTACTGGGGGGGGCAAGATCAAACTCTAGTGAGTTGTGGACAGGATGGAGCAGTTTACCAGTGGGATGTCGATGAAGCCAAGCGATTGGGGGAATTCGTACAAAAAGGGACAACCTACAGCTGTGCCCTCAGGTCAGTCCGGGGTTGTCCCCTCAGTTTCAGTTTTATGCCACGAACAACCGTTGAACCCGAAGCTGAGCAAGCATGCTAATCGTATCGGTTGACCTACGCCAACTCTACCCCGTGCCACCGCCCAGCACGAAAGAATCAGTGTTTACCGTGGGCAATGACCGAGTGCTGAAAGAGCTTGAGGTCCCTGATCTACAAGTTATCAAGGAGCTCAACGCTGGCGTTACGCTCGGGCAAATTGCACTCTCCAACTCGGAGCACATGATGTTTGCCGGAACTTCGGAGAACGGGAGGCCAGGTTGTGTGCGAGCGTACAGCTTCCCACTTACGGGAGACTACCTTGAGGTATTTTGTAGCGCTGTACCGCTCTAAATGTCTTCATGAGACCCACAGCACATGTACCAATGTAGCTCAACGGAAATCATGGTTGTCTGCTAAAGTATAAATTCGAACAGAGCTCTCCTACAGGTGTTCGTTCTTGTCGTTTAAATTCGTCCACGTCCCACCCGCCTCTTATTTCGCGCGTTCGCGCGTTCTTGCCAGTATGCTTGCGTTGGCACACCAGTTACACGTCTGTGCATCACACACGATGACCAGTTTCTGTTAGCGGCGGATGAAGCGAGCTGCCTTTTTGTGTTCGATGTCCGAGATCGCCAAGATCGAGGACAGGCGGGTTCGAAGCTGGGGGGCGGGGAGCTGCAGCCACTTGCGGCGTCTGAGGTGTGTTGAGTTGCGTGCACTTGCTACAACTCTTTGCTCCCTGTGGTGATATTTGTTGACCAATGCCTACCGGAAAATGCATCGGCCCTGTTGGTTCAATGTGTACTGCACCGTGATCTTCTGCTCGGGGAGTCTGGCAAAATCGGGGAGTATTGGCAGCAGACAGGGTGGTTCAAACTTTTGTGAAGGCCGAAACAGGTTACGGTTCAAACAGGTATTTAGTTTCTGAACTTTGGGGGGTTCGGTGGGACAACCTTGTTACAAGTCGTGACATGATGTAGATGCTCCATTTTTCTCCTTCTCCCATCGACGACTTCCTCGCACAATGTGCGTTGTACGCATTGCCCAGGAGATTTTGGTGACAAGGAGCAATCTGGAGGACAAGAATGCTTTGATGGTAGAGCTCAAGAACAAGGTCGACGAGCTTGCTCTGCACAATGAGTATCAACTCCGACTGAAGGATATGAACTACTCTGAGAAGATCAAGGTGCGTCGCAGCACGGCTTGGTTTTAGGCACCATACGCTGCGTCGTGCCGTACCCCCCCGTGCAGCGCTCAACCTAGCACCAACGAACGATGTTTCACGATTCATGTATCCCTCGTATCAATGACTTCAGGAGATCACCGAGAAATTCACGCAAGATCTGGAACAGAGCAAGAACAAGTTTGATCTCCTCAGGTATGTCTCGATGACCGGCGTCGGATCTTTCGAAGGGGGGAGGAGCGATCTTCTAGCTTCAAACTAGACTGCTGTCCAACTCATGGAATGTCATCGACGGCATCAAAGCCCGACTAATCCATACTGCTGAAACGAAACCACCTCCGGAAAAAAACAGGGAGGAAAAAAGTGACTTGGAGATGGAGTATGAGGCACGCCTCAGGGAAATGGACGAGAAACATCAGCACGAACTGCAAGAGCTGGAAAACGCATACCAGCAAAAGATTATGGGCGAGGTCGAGCGGTACCAGGTGATTGATGCTTCTCATGATTTGGGTGCGCATAGAACGCAACCACCGCCCCAGGAACGTTCTTCCGATTGTAGGCCGCGTTCTCTACCACGTGTCGCACATCTAGCCGCATCACCTTACCGAATGCATGGCTGTTATGGTCGCAGGCGCTTGTCCAGGAGAGAAACATGCAGCAAGACCGGTGGAACGAACAACAGCAACTGCTCGTCACGACACACGAAAGGTGACTACTATATATAGGAATTCGAATGTTGTTTGCGTAGACTAGAGCATGCGACAACTCAATTTCCTTCCGGAGGCATGCCTTACAGTTGATACCGCTTGGACATACCGCTATGGTCACACGGAAGCTTGCTTGCTAGTGTGAAGTACAGACGAATTACCGTATGCTTCGAGACAGATATGTTGCTGAACTGACCGAGGAGTTCGAGCAAAAACTTGGCGAAGACCGACAACTGCGCCTTCAGTTGCATGAGGAGAAAACGGAACTCGACAGAGAGTTTACTGAAACAAAGCACCAGGTGGAGGACGATATTGACACGGAAATCGACAACTTGCGGTAAGCCACTTTGGTTATATGCTTGTGATTTTAAAGAGATGTCGGCGTCGTCAGTTGATCTCACGCGTTGGTTTCCATCTCCGTACATGCTCCTTCTCTACGGGCAGTGGATATTCGATTTACTTGACTGATGTCTTATTTACAACCTGTGGCTTTTATTGTAGGAATCGGTTTGAGAATCAGCTCACTGCCGAACGCGAGGCCACTCTACGCTACAAAGGGGAGAACGGTATCATGAAGAAAAAATTCACGGTTTTGACCAAGGACATCGAAGATCAAAAGGTGAAAGTGGGGCGTTCGAAAATAGAATACTGATTGGGGTGATGCCAACTCGTGATGGTAGCTTTCAGCAAGCCCGCGAGCAGATACTGGTCCATAACCACGTGCTTCTGTATTATTTGACGCTTTCTGCACTGGCTTCATCAACCATCTTACCCTAATAAGACATGAGGATATCAGTTGGCTCTAAGGCAAAAGCCCTGTTGAATGCAAAGAAGCATGAGTTCGCCCAGACGTGCATAAACATGATCCCACCACACCTACAGCCCTTCATCTACTGGCACTGCTTATGACCACAGGAGGAGATAAGGACATTGCACGAGAAAGAAAAAGATCTCCAACAGAAGATCAAAGGACTGGAGCGAGAAATCGCAGCCCACAAACGAGAGATAAAGTATAGAGACGACACCATTGGAGAAAAGGAGAAAAAGATATATGAGCTCAAGAAAAAAAACCAGGAGGCAAGTTTCAGTACAAGCAGTGATTAGGCTGGTACTCCATTTTCCCTTTCTTTTTTTGCTGACTGGATGTCATATGAATGCTTCATGCGTCTGACAAACATTCATCCTGTTCGCCTCTCCCCCCAGCTGGAAAAATTCAAATTTGTGCTCGACTTCAAAATCAAAGAGCTGAAGCGCCAGATTGAGCCTCGCGAGACAGAGATCGGTAGCATGAAGGAACAGATCAAGGAGATGGACAGGGAGCTTGAACAGGTGACCTATGCTACCAGGTTGATCGTCTGTGAAAGTTTTGAAGACGCCCGGTGCCCTAGTGTAGTCTGCGGGCATCTCGTGTAACAAGAGGTTCCCGTAACCTAGACTTGAGCGCGAGCCATTTGTTACGTAGCCGAGGGTATACAATGTATACAGTATGCATCTATTCCGCGTAGAGAAAGGATAAATTGACACTTCACTATGTAGAGGAAATTGAGGATTGTATGGTGCATGGGGATATTGATATTGGGCATATTTTAACACGACGGAAGCGGGAATAAATTAGGTTCTCAAGTAGTGAGCAAGACCACCATACACATACGGGAACGTCCGTCGCCCTCTCCGCTTGCCTCCAGTTTCACAACAGTAATGCTCAACTAGACTTGCTTATTGGGGAGCTTCGTGAAAAGCTCGACGGGATGCAGGCCCAGAATTTGGACCAACGAAAACGGATTGCCGACCAAGAGGCCTCGCGCGGGCGCCTCCAGGTAAGTAAACTTGCGCTTTAACGAAACAAGTAGTTGTAGTGCTATCAATCGACACCTTGAAAATAAGTTCACTCGTAGGTGCGGACTGGACAGAAGGTTGCTCATGTGCTGTTTGTTGCAGGTGAGATGGTGTCGTTCTACCTAACTTAACACGTTCCCGCGACCTTCACCCCCCGTCGTTGGGCGTGTACGTCGGTTTCGAACGCAGAAAGAGCTGTACGAGTGTGTCCAGCACATCCAAGATCCGCCAGCGTTGCGCGCACATGTCACCGCGATGTACAAATCAAATGTCAACGTGGACCTGCCCAGGAATGAGATGGACGCTAATGTGATACACGAGTATCATCGACACAAGGTGGGCCAGCTCTATCACTGCCTAGCATGTAGAAAATGGCCCTTTCTCGATGTATTCGACCACGCCATCCCCTCTCCTCGGGTGAGTTCTACGGTGTAATCAACGAACCTACACACCAGGAGCGTCCGTCCGGATGTGTGTGTCCGACAACGAATTGATACATGTACGATGGTGTCTCAACTTTCCCGGGGTTATGTTGAATTCCTCTATCCATACAAATACACAACGTTGCTCTCCCTAGTTGTTCTCCTCGCTCAAGCTGCGGTCCATGACACACTGAACGATGGATCAGCCCAAGATTTGGTGCAACCTCAGCATCTCCACGCGCTGAAAATTTCATACTCAATTCGCAGTCGCATGTTGTTATGTACGTATTTTCTCATGACAACATGTCTGTGCCAAACTTTGTCGGGAAAGGGGTGAAAGGCTGCGGCTGCGAGGGGTCATGTCTACCTCCTTTCCGAATCAGCTCAGACTCATATGTAAAACTATTGCAATGGAGTGCAAAACAAAAAATAAAGACCGACGTACATCCCAAGTGAAAGACACTACTGCTGTAGTACTCGGTATCGAACATCGTCAGTAGAACCCACCACGAGGGTGCACCAGAACCGATGTGCATCTCTTGCACTCAGCAGAAATATGCTGATGCATTCATTCTCTTGCTAAGCAATCTGCGTGAGGACCGACGTGGGGCTGGGACGTTGTCTGTGCCCACTTCGTCCTTGTCTTGGCCCCAGTAAAATGTCATTAGAGGTTTCGCGACAAGTTCCATTCTCAAACCCGCATGTCACACCGCAAGTAGCATCATAGGGCATCTCGGCACACCCTGTGTCAGGCTCTCACATCACCAAGAGCGAAGCATCGTGAGGTATTCGGCGAGTCGCATGAAGGGTGCGCAGCATCCTGCTAAGGGTGTTCGGCATCTTCTGCTTACTTCCTTGCGTACGGATGACAGCTGCGCATGACTTTCTGGTGCTTTCACTTCCAGAGACAGTAATAAGCACTGTGTAACTGCCTCGAGGGTGCTTCACCAACTTAACACAACGTGGTGCGATCATCCCCTTTGCGCGGAGTGAGGGTTCTCGGCCCCGCACAACATGATCTACTCAACCACCATTATGGTTAGCGCAAAAAAAAAAAAGAGGTAAAAAAAGAAGCGGTTACCTGGTTGCCGAGCTCACGAAGTGATCGGCTTGTTTTACAACGTCGTTGCCAAGCGAAGAAAATCCAACCCCGATGGCAAACGCCGGGGAGGGGAGGAGTATTCGTTTGGGGGAATACTATTCTTGAAGCTGTTGGTGTTCATAACAAAAGACAAACATTTGCTTTCGCTGCCTTGCAGCTCGAGGTCAAAGAAATATTGTTATTCAACTACTGTACATCACTCAGCCATGGATGGGCCTCTCGAATGATAATCGAAAATTCGCAATGGACGCTCCACATGAGTCGCGTGATTTTGGGTGCGTGTTCTGGGAAGCCGCACGGTGTGCATGGCACGGGCAGCGGCCACGCGGGAGCACGTTGGATACCCTGATCGTGCTGCTGCCAACATGGATCATTATGCAGTCCCACAAACCTTGACCGGTGAAGCCAGCGTCCCTATCACGTGCCCTGCTAACCGATGTAAGGGCAACCTCTTTGTTCACCCAGGAATACTTGGAATCAAGCCTGCGCTACTTGCACCGCAAGTTTGTGGCGGACGTTGGCGGGCACCGCACAGAAAATATCAAGGTGAGTAACGTGACAACAGAGAGAGCTACACACGAGCCATGGACACGGTTGGTTGTGGCGGAACCCGAAGTTCCGGTACCTTTCGCATACAAGAAATACCTACTCCGCTTCGAATCTAAGTACCACAGCGGCGCGAACAGTTCTTCGCCGGCTCTTTTAATAGTCGACTTCCAAATGCTACATTCAATAGAAAACCCCTCTTTTACTGCTGCACTATAATAGTCGACTGTATTACGAAAATCTAGCTCTTCACACGCCATGGTACCCCATTGCAATTCAACCCTCTGCTCGTTAGGTGATGCAGGACAACATGCTCCTGATCAAGGAAATCAACATGCAGCGAGCTCACAATAAGACCGCCAAACGAGTCTTCGAAGCCCAGGTGACAACAACATTGGTGTTCGCACCGTTCGTTGTAGGGGTCCACCTATGTATCCGTCCGGGTGTACTGCCGTTCAAGATTATATACGTGGCAATGTATGAGTGGGTGTGCGAGATATTTTGGGGATCCAACGCGCGTCACCGCGCCCAACAATGACGGAGGGCGTAGACAACGGGTACACGCACTTGATTTCGCAGAAATAATGGACGGGAGTCCTGCTGTTGCAGCTGAAACTTTGTTTCAGCTACCGAAACGACGTCCTGCATGGTAATAGTAGTTTTTTGGCGTGACATTTCGATGAATGAATACAAGTAGTATTAGCTATATTTTGAGGCTCGGTTAGAAAAAAAAAAACTGCCGCAAGTAACCGGGCTCAACGACCAGCGCTACAATAAAAGCTACTTGCCCTCAATGGTGGCTACACGAAGGTTTCTTATCTTGTAAACGATACGTTGCAGTGCGCTACTCCGAAAATGATACCGTAACCAAAAAAGGTGAATATGCTCAAACGATTTGGGACCTCTTCAAAACACCGGAAAGCAGCTGGCGTTGTGCACTCGTCCACTGGCGTGGTGGGCGACCGGCCCGAAACCAGCCACGAGGAACCAGCATCTATAATTGAGAACAACAAGGTGAACATTTTATGTCCGAGCTCTTGCAAGCAATACAACGTTGAGGTCAGATGAGCTAGTGCGCATTCAGCGGCACGCTATATGTTAGTTTCCTTTGTTCCGTGATCTTGCTTTTCAAAACATTCTTGTGCATACCAATGGCCACCGGCGGTCGGACTGACTATAAATGCATGTTCTTGCGGTTTGCAGCGTCCGCCCAATGTACGAAAGTACCAAAAAAATATGCTGTGCAGAGTTAGAGATAAAATTGTACAACCCCTTTTCGTCCCTCGCCGATTTGCATTCAGTTCGTTTCTCACCGCCTATGATGAGGTTCTGCATCGTTTACTCACGTTGGCACCACAACGCATCCTGAATGACTATATCTTCCAGGCAACGATTGCGAGTCTCAGGGCGTTGGTTGCTGATCTCGAAGGAAGGATTGTGTCAAATCGACCCTACAGCAGAGAGATTCTCCCCCCAATGGACGGGGTCAACACCGTTTTCTAGGCGTGCATCAACTTACGACGTCGGAGGTTTGACAGTGCGGAGTCAAGCGATTCCTTTGATCCCAGCATGGCGTGAAGCAGCTTATTGGCCTCAACTTCCTGCAACTTCACCTAACCTCGGGAAGTCACCGAAAGTACTGTATCGGGCGTTTCCTGCCGATGTATGTTTTGACCATGAATCCATCCGATCGAAGTTTTCCACCGTACGCCACACAGGCTCTTGAATGTATTCCGAGTGGCTGAGGTATCCCCGGGTGCCATGCAAAACTAATTGTTGAAAGCTGTTTCAGAGGAACATCTCTTACGGAACAGGTGTTGTTTCAGAGTTTATTGTTCTCGAGATAATCGCGATCCCGCGGAGACTTTCAGAGATTCTCGTAGGTAAGCCCCGAGGGTGCGTGTGTCCGTTTGTTCGGTAGCGACTTAGATACTTTCCAGGGTGGGGGCTGCGGAAATCCAACCCAGTATTTGCTTCGGCAATGGTTCATGGAGAAAATGTATATTCCGGGACAGCCCACTAGTTACCTGTTCTTGAAGTAACTAGCTGGATTCGGGCGAAGGGGACCCGGATCCACAGTCTCTTTCTCTGTAAAAAAATACTACTATGTTAAATAACGTTTTGAAACGCCATTTTGCGCCATACGGAGTAGTGGTATTAGTTGAGATAGCTTGTTTGCGCTCGTTACTACTGTAGAATGCAGAACAAATTGGTCGTCGTCACATGGCGTTCTGAATCATAATTTTGCCAAAAATATCACTCTGATTTTCAAAGGGTCACACTCGGTGGTCTGTCTAGTGGATATCCTCGAAAACCTACGATTTATTAACAGGTTGTGGGTTCGAATTATTTATTTGTTTTTGGAACGAACATTTGCAATTCTGCCGTGGAGAATGAACAATTCGTGAGGTACATCAAAATAGAGGGAGGCCACATCAATAGCAAGCACCGCAGCGGGGACGTGGGACAAAAAAAAAAACTAGCGTTCCTTTCCCGTGTGCGACCCCCGCTGACACGTCAAATATACAACGAAAGGTGTAGACTGGCGAAATAATAGATGGGACAAAGAAACGCACACCCCCACGACACGATGAGATGCGCTGTACCTACAACATGTTTCCATGCGCAGCTGATGATTTGAAATGTGGGGGTCAGGGAAGGGGAATTGAAAATTCCTCCGACGGACGCTATCGCGAATCATAGGTGACTGCCTTTAAAAATACGCTTTTTACCATTCGATATTGCGATGACAATAGGCGGAAGCGCTAGTCGGAGTGAAGGCAAAGGGGATGATCAGAAGATACGCACACAGGGGATACGGACAGCAAGTCAGGTTGTCGATATGGGGATGCCGGTACAGTAGTGGTCTTCACAAAGCCCGTTCAATAACGCCGGCGGTCCTGTACAGTGCCGGATAAAATGCTGGGCACAGACCGAAGAACCGAGTCATTATGAACTTTGAACAGCGCCTGTCAATTCGCCGGGCACACACCGGCGTTGTTCCGCGCCCACTACTACAGTTTGAAATCCTGTGCGCTCGAATACTGTGGGTAGCTGCGGTTCCAGAGCCGGGGCATAGTGGGTGGTATACTTCAGTCGTGGTGGACCACGAGACTTGACGCAGAAGTCCAGATTAAGCACAGGGCGCGACGAGGAAATGGAAGATAGACGCCGGTAGGACTTTGTCATGGTTATGTAGTGGGACTGAATCGTGCGCTTACAAGCGAGGGGGCGGAAATATGCTATGAGTGTACCAGGAGGTAGCAGCGGCAGCAGAGCTCGCTCGCTGGTTCCCATACACGACTAGACGGGAAACTGAACTCGTGTCTCAAGAGGACAGCGTGTCAAGCCGGGATAACGGTCTGAGGGTGGATCACAGGTGCGACTGGGCACCGCTGCTACAGCGAACAGGAGGGTTTGCGTGTTTTGGGTGCAAAACACTTCCTCCCGGCCTCATAATACAATGAGGATTGTTCCTGACTGCTGTTGGGTTGGGTTGGCAGAATAAAAAACAACTTTCGCCGCTTGCTACGTATAAAAAATCCATTGGACGCTCGGTGGATCTGGATGCTGTTTGCCGTAACACCCGAATTGTTGCTAGGGGGGGGGGGGTGTACTCATAGTCGTGCATGCCGTAATCGTTTGACCGTTGACCTCGCATCCCTACAAAGCCGGGACGGAGCACGCCGGGTTCTCACCGGACCAGGCTCTCACATCACCAAGCGCGAAGCGCCGTGAGGTATTTGGCGAGTCGCATGAAGGGTGAGCCGCATCCTGCTAAGGGTGTTCGGCATCTTCTGCTTACTTCCTTGCGTACGGATGACAGCTACGTATGACTTAATTTATTTTCTGGTGCTTTCACTTCCAGAGACAGTTGTAAGCACTGTGTACCTGCCTCGAGGAAGCTTGACCATTTTAACACAACGTGGTGCGATCATCCCCCGTTGCGCGGAGTGAGGTTTCTCGACCCCGCACAACATGATCTACTCGACCACCATTATGGTTACCGCCAAAAAAAAAACCGAGGTAAAAAAAAAACCGGTAACCTGGTTGCCGAGTTCACGAAGTGAATTGGCTTGTTTTACAACGTTGCCAAGCGACGAAAACCCAATCCCGATGGCAAACACCGAGTGGGGGGGGGGGGGGGGGGGGGGTTTAAATTTTCTTTAAAAAAAAGGGCCCCCCGGGAAAAATGGAACCCCCCCCCCGGTTACAAATTAAATTTTG
>FN649727.1:2195927-2210511 GCA_000310025.1 Ectocarpus siliculosus | reverse complement strand
TCACCACTCGCTGTGCCCCCGCCGGGTTCGTCATGGGACCTAGAATGTTGAACAACGTCCGAACGCCAAGCGCCTTGCGCACGGGGGCCACGTTCTTCATTGCTGGGTAGTGGTTTGGTGCGAACATGAAGGCCACGTTGCAGTCGTTACAACACTCGGCCACTTGCTCCGGAGTGAGGTCCACACTAATGCCAAGAGCCTCCAGTACGTCTGCAGAGCCGCACAACGAGGATACCGAGCGGTTGCCGAACTTGCAAACCTTTGCTCCTGCTGCAGCAGCCAGGATGACGGACGCCGTGGAGACGTTGATGGTATGGGCGCCGTCACCGCCGGTACCCACGATATCTAATAAATCTCCTTCCACATGCACGGGTACGGCTACGCTCTTCATTCCGCGAACGCATCCCGCAATCTCGGTCGCGGTCTCTCCCTTCATGCGCAACAGGCACAGAAGAGCTGCCACCTGCTCCGCCTTCGCACCTTCCATGATACTAACTAACGCATTCTCCGAATCAGCGGCTGAGAGCTCGTGACCGTCGATGAGCTTTTCTAGATACGGCTTCAGGGAAGATCCCAAGCCCAGGGAACATGGTCTACATGTAGACACCGGGGATCGGACTGGACCGGCACGTTGCACCGACGCGGCAGGTCGGGAAACAGGTAGAGGGCAGGTTTTTAGATGCAAGAGCTGCAGCGTTAGGAATACGGTATTCAAACAGCAGGACAATTGCTTTGTAGACTGTGAACGCTGACGGGGTTGGCTACACTACGTCTTTTGTGTAAACCAATGTAACCTACTGTTGTGGTCTTCGAACAAGAACAAGCTACTGTACACTGCCGCGTATATGCATCTGTATGTATGTAGCATTGACACCTACAGCTGTTGTGTCGACCATGCAAAGCTGCCCTGTACAACTCGCACCTGCTCCAAAATTAGGGACGAACGCTCTTGCTACCGCTACAAGGTACAGCAGAACTGCGGCAAAACGCATGCTACCGCGGGCCGAATCCATCGGACCGGTTGTAGCGAGGCCAAGGATGAGGTTGTGGTGGGCCTGGGGCTGTGGCAACTGTAGTTGGGGGCGCTGCGGATGCGACGAGGCAACAAGGGGGGGCAACAGGTACCGTGTGGCACCACACAGAGCAGAATGCCACATCTCCGCCTGCCGCCTCCTACCTCCACACCACACGCCATCGGTAGGTTATGGCGGGGGATGGCAATTGCTCCAGAGAGGATGCCATCCCTTCCGGTGGAGACTCACAGGGAAATGGTATAGCAGATTCTCCTGCAGGAAGTGCGCCAAAGCTAGAAGGTGCTTCGAATGCGAGCGGTGATGTACAAGTAGGTGGTAAGGGAGAACCGCCGACAGCTGCGCGGAAGGCTGGTCCAGGGGAGTTTGACCTCTTGAAAGTGATCGGGATGGGAGCATTCGGCAAAGTGCTGCAGGTGAGAGACAGGTATTGCAGCAGTGTACACCGTTGCAGTCCACCACGAAAGGTCCCAATGACCAATGTCCCGTACGGACACACATCAACACACGCACGCATTTTTCATTATTTTTCTCTTCATTTTTTTTTTATGTGGCGCAGCATTCAAGGGGTCAACCACTACTTGTACAAACGCAAGTCGTGCGCACTACCGCTGTGCGTGATATTTGTGTGCCGACGACACCCTACACAGCTTCCAGGCCACAATTTAAAAGGGGCAGTTGCGAAGATACATATGTGTTATCACAGCAGTTGAAAAATGGATGACGCGTTTCTCTTTGTAGTCCAACGCGTATGCCAGCACACCGCGTGACCCATGAATGAATGTATGCTCTTAGAAGATCATGGACCTTTTGAGTTATCCGGCCGGAGTGGGCTCCAAGAGTGTACAGCAAGTGTCATCAGGGCCTGTTTTAACGTTAAAAGTTGTACTTATTTTGAGCACCCGATTTCGATAGACCTATGTACAAGTAATTGGATTTATGGCCAAAGAGGGTTTGCGTCGTTTTAACGTAACCCTCCTATTTAGTGCGTAGTCCCTCCGCAAAAAAATATCATTGGTCGAGGGGCTAGAGTCCCTCCAAAGCACTCGGAGAAGTGAGCTCTTGGCTTCAGCGTGAAAAGTGTCCCCAAAACACGTGGGGACACCTTTCATGTTGAAGCCAAGTCAGGTACAGCAGTTTTACCACCTACGGGATACTCGGCTTGGTTGTGTCCATACCATATCACACAGCGTGCTACAGTACTACCTCACCTAAGCACGATAAGACCAAGGGTTCTCAAGCCTAGGGCGACTACGTTGCGGTAAACAGACTTTTGAGTGCTGTGCCCCCAAAACGTTCCCATTTGGGCGTCCAGCACTAACAGGGTTACCGTAATTTTGCCATACCCAAATTCCAATCGAGGTCCAGCGTTCAGCAACACCCAAATGCGGTAGAATCGCTGCCGCGAGGTGACGTGGTGACCAAATATAATAGGTACATCCAGAGCGATAGACCGTGAGCTCCACACGGGAGCTGTAAAATGTTTATTAGCACACACACGAAGCCAAGCACCACTAGGTGATACCAGAGGTCCAAGTGTCATCCTCAGACTTGCTCTACAACTTTCGTTTGGACTGTCTCGCTGCATACAACCGGCCGTTGGCTTTCGACATCGCACATTTTGGGCAGCAACCTCCACACCAACCTATCCAGCGCGAAAATTTGACACGCTTACAGCAGTATCATTGCAATACAGCTATTTCCAGCTGGCAGTGAACTATGCGTGTGGGTACCGCACGGCCAGTGTGCCACATGCGGTCCAGTCAGGGGTAGCGCCAACATGAGGCCAGCTACAGGCATTATTGGACCGGCGTTATATGGGGACCACGACTGTACTTCCTTGCATACGGATGACAGCTGCGATTGGCTTCATTTCTTTTCTGGTACTTTAAGTTCGAGAGACAGTCATGAGCACCGTGTAATGTAACTGCCTCGAGGTTGCTCTACCAATTTAACACAACGTGGTGCGATCATCTCCTTGCCGCGGAGTGAGGGTTCTCGACCCCGCACAACATAATCTACTCGACCACCATTGTGTTTTCTGCGAGAAACAAAACAAAGACAAACAAACAAAAGCGGTACTGTAACCTGGTTGTCGAGCTCACGAAGCGATCGGCGTGTTTACAATTTCGTTGCCAAGCGACGAAACCCAACTCCGATGGCTCTCGGGGGGGAGGGGGGCGGGGTATTGCCTGCATCCCCGTGCCCCCTGTCCGCATCCACCAGACAAAATCCAAACATACTCATTCCCGGACAACGGCATGTGTGGCCTGAGGTCAAGTGCTGGCCGATCTTGCGCCATCAGCCATGCGCGCATGAAAAGGCGACGAACACAATCGATAACACGACTGTACCACAGTAGGGAAACGGACCTGTGGCGTCAAATATTGTTGACACAGAAACCGACGGCCGTGACAACCCAAGCGCATTGCTGAAATGCAGAAGATCGGGCATACGCATATCACGATGTTGAATCAGTACCGTGGTTAGACAAAAGCAGCATATCGCCATGCAATCATACATGACGGCATGGATGGTTGTTGCAAAAGGTTATACATGTAGATCCCGAACTCTCAACACTTGCCGCCGAAGCTACGGGGTGAAAATACTGTTGGAGCTTAGTTTTGTACAGGTAAGGCAATATAAAGAACATCAGGGCGATTCCATGTGTGCTAGTCCGAGGATACCTGCCTCAATGAAAGTGCAACACACAAATACATGTTACAACCCTGCGTGCACCCTGAGCGTTTGCTTGTTGACGCAACTTTTCGCATTTGCAGGTGCGAAGCCGGAGGAATGGGCAAATTCTCGCTATGAAGTGCATATCGAAGAAGATGCTTGCCAGACGCAACCACACGACTTATATGCAAGCTGAGCGAGACATCATGACGAAGGTAGATCGGCTTGCGACGTTTTCCGGTATCACGCGTTGCCACGCGTCGTTCATACGCTTTCGTGGGCCTCGTTGCATGTACAAATACAGGAATTCCTGTTGAATGCTACCCCTTACTGCCCGTTGTTGCATGATGTTGTTCGACAGGTGGTACACCCGTTTGTGGTTGCGTTGCAGTGCGCCTTTCAGACGGAACATAAACTCTTTTTGGTTATGGAGTACCTCCCTGGCGGTGAACTTTTCTTCCACCTCAGCAAAAAGGGATTATTTCTAGAGGACTACGCTAAGTTTTACGCGGCGGAGATGGTGCTAGCCCTGGAGTTCTTGCATGGGAAAGGAATCATCCACAGGTACTTTGATAACTGTGTTGTACAGCAGTATACAGGATGAGGGCAACCGAGCTGTTATGCGAGGGGACCGTTTGAGAAATCAAGCCGTTTTTGATTCGATTGTTCAAGGCAGCTTACTGCAAGGCATCAAAGTAAGCTGGAGCCTTTGGTGCAGGGTAGGTACACATATGTCCCGTTTTGCATTTTTGTAGCGCTTGGCACGGTATCCAGCCACTACCGTGATGCGCAAGTTTTATACGGTAGCTGGCCACGACGGCAATGCACTTCATTTTTGGACCGTACACCGTATTTGTAAGGCTTAATGTTTGATTAGGTCACTACACCACCGTTTGTGTACGCACCTAGCACACCATCCGTTTCTTAACCAACGTGCCGGCAACTATAGAAGTAGAAAATCAGGTATGCTTGTCTCCAGATGGTTGCAGACATAATCTTGCGGCCTTGTCATTACGACCTAAATGCAGAGCTAGTACGCCTGCCTAGGTATGTATTGATCGGCCGAGCTGGGACGGGATGAGTGTCAGTAGGTGTGGCTCAAGCACCACTACACCGGCGGAAACATCGACGGCAGACAGAGCCACCTTACAGAGATCACCACTGGAATCCTAAATGGAATCCCCGTTTTCTGTTTAGCCCCCCCTCGGTTATGATTGTCATATTCGGGTGTGGGGTGTGGGATGCCATGTGCAACGAAGTGTCGCCAAATGGATATACGAGATATTCAATTATAAGAAAGTTTGAGAGAACGAGCACGACACGAAGAAATAGAGAAAGCTTCCATCACGGGGGTCGAACCGTGGACGTGGGGATTGAGAAATCAAACACAGCCCGCTGACCCACTGGGCTCACTGATGCAATACTGCGTTGTATTTTGTCGGGGTTCTGTACGGTCGATTGAATTTGTTTGTATTTGTGAATACACCAATGTAACGAGAAAGAGTTGACAGGGATGGGACAGGTAATACGCGTGGTACCGGTTTGGATGGTAACGTCAGTACCATTTTTCCCCGGTAGCACTGTTGGTGGTAACGGTAACTTGGGGTGTACCATGTTAGGGCGGCAAACGTAAAGACACGTTTACGTACCCGCGCTCAATCGCGAAAGCAAAAGACTGGCCTACTTGTTGAAAAATGTTCACCATCTGTTCACCGTTGTTTCACAGGAAAGTTGCTCCGTGTTCACTCTCTGACTTTGCTTCTCCTCACACCTCGCTCGTGTTCTTGTTCATTACTGGTAGAGACCTCAAGCCTGAGAACCTGCTGTTGGGAGCGGATGGACACATTTGCGTGACCGACTTCGGGCTGGCGAAGGTGGGCCCTTGCTTGGTATTTGGTTCCTCTTGATGAGCCATGTTCCAATTTATGCAGCAGGGTAGGAATGCCATCGTTTAGGAGAAGGGTTTCTGCACTGGGTGATGCTACATGCAGGAAACGACGCTTCTCCCCAGAATCTCGCAAGAGGTAACTACTCTATGCTAGCTCCGCTCAGGTCTTTGCACGGATGCTTTCCTACCACCAAAACAATCATCCAGGAGCTAACACACGATGAAGACGAGGGCTTGAAGACCATATGTGGGACGAACGAGTACATGGCTCCGGAGATGATCCTTCGCAAAGGCTACGGAAAGGCAGTCGACTGGTGGTCCATGGGGGCGTTGGTGTACGAGATGACAGCGGGATACCCCCCATTTCAGGGCAAAACACCGAAGGATCTCAATCGGAAGATTCTGAACGAGAGGGTTTCTCTCCCAAAGTGGCTTAGCCCGACTGCGCATCAGGTAAGCCATGTTAACATCTGTACGGTTACCCCCCCTTGTACCAAATTCGACCGAATGTTGGATTCTGTCGGAGCTAGTAGAGTAGCACATGCTCGGCAGACGTCCGTGCTAACGCAGCAGGCTGCTTGTTTCTGTGTTCTGTGTTTGGATGCACAATGCGTTTTTTGCACGGTTTGTCCAGGTACTGCGAGGATTCCTTGAACGGAATGTCAGCAGACGGCTCGGCGCTAAGAAGACGACAATGTTCGACATTGGAGGTGCCACCGCCGTGAAGCACCATCCTTTTTTCGAAGGAATCGATTGGGTAAAGCTTGTCGCGCTGCAGGTTGAGCCCCCTTTGAAACCAGAGTTGGTCAGCACCACTGATACCAGTAACTTTGCCACGGAGTTCATTGACATGGCCCTCCCCAGATCTCTTTCCCAGGAGTCTCTGTTGAGCCATGCAGGAAGCCTTGAACCACCTGGTTCGGAGGAGGTTGGAGGGATGTTTCGTGGGTTTTCTTTTGTGGCTGATAGCTTTATCGAGGAGGGTGACTGGCAACAAGGTCAAGGAAATGGCTTTAGCTTTGCTCAGGGGGGAGGCGATGGACCAAGTGCAGGGCCTCCGAAAAAGGTCAAGGGCAAGCGCATCAGAAAGAAAGGGAAAGCGAAAGCGATGCAGGCAGGGGCGTCGGCCAAGGCACCGGACGTGCCGACAGAGAGTGCTCGGAGCGAGCATGGAGACGAGGATAGGAGCTTGCCGCTCTGCGGCGCTGTTCGCGAACAGGATGTCCCCAAGCCTGTGTTCGTGCGGGAACCTGTGGGCGGAGTGGAGTCAAAGCCGTCTACTCTAGCAGCCTTGCTGAAAGCGCAACTGAAGGACAAACCACCGAACGCGGCCGTGAGCAAGAAGGAGCCTTCCCGGGCAAACGTGTGGGGTGTCAGCAGCCTCCCGGCACCTGCCCCAGTTCCGATACCGGCTGGCCCGCCCCAAGCAAAAGGCCGACCTTCGCCTGCACGAAGACTTCCGACACAAGATTCAAAGGGTCTGCCTGGGCACCATGCAGACGCGAGTGGAACTTTCGTGTGGAAACGGCCCGTTTAGAGAGTTGTAGAGCGGTGGTATGACCTGGTATGTACCTCTAGCAGTGAGTGTGGTGAGGTGTCCACTTCAAGAGCGGCGAACAAGATAGTTGCACCAGTCTGTGTTGATGGCGTTACGTGTGTTGTGTCGTTAGGTGTGTGAGAACGGGTGTCGCGTGAACCCCACTGGGTAGGTAGTCCGTAGATACGTGCCTAAACCTAATTCCAGGCGCCCGGAATATAGATGTGATGGGAAAAAAAACGGAAAGAGGATTGAAACGGGTTTACTGCTGTTGTGGAATAGAAGTATATGCACATGGCTCTTCCAGCGCCCTCTTTGTACACTGGTACGGTTTAATGTGATGTGCTGGAGTGATAACTCCAACACTATTAGAGGCAGTTCGCCGTGGCTCATCGGTTCTCGAAGTCCCTGTCGTGAATCAAAATACGCGAGCTCCTCAACCTTACCCAGGAATCTTCCTACGCATGTCGCTACTATGCTGTAGGTTTCTGTGAGTTTGCCCAATACAAAGACCCATACAAAGACCCACGGTCAGCACGTCACTTTTGTAACATCTTGCCGTGTGGAAATGATGTGGTAGGCTGTGTGTCCATGTCCGTACACAACCGCCGTGTTTGTCCTGGATTGATGTTCCCCAATTGCAAATTGGGGTTTCAGTCAGCGCTATCCCGCCAAAAACTCCTTGTGTCCCACAAACTGCTGTGCGCACAAAGCACCTCCCTGGGTCACTCACACGGATAGTCATCAGCACGCTGTTTGTACACCGACAGACTGCTGTCTGTCCTCTGTTCAACGTTCGATCGGTACATACAGCAGTCCAACAACATAAACAATGGGACGCAGCCGTGGTGCTACTACTTCGATACTCCGATATCTTCCAGGCACCTTCTGTGGGCACGTGGTCATTCGCTTAGCTCGTAGCGGTAGACAGCTGGTAGCTGGGGAGATGTCGGCGTCGGCAGAGAGGTAAGAGGTGGAGGTTGGACGGCGCCGATGTTTTGACGTGGCCACGGGACTGTCACTTTTGGTCCCCGGATTTGTGCGGTGGTGGGATCCCGTTCCCAGGCTCTCAGCTCCCAGCCATCCAGGACACTCAATACCGGAGAGTCACGTCAAAAGCGCAACCAACGGCCAGGAGCGCGACGTTTGGTAAATAGTGTACTGTAACTCGTTGCGATGGCCTTGAGAAGGCAGGTGCGGTTGAGGAAGGAGTACATCTATCGCAAATCCCTTCATGGCAAAGAGGCATCAATTTATGAGGACAAGCAGCGTGTGCGGGAGGCCTTGCAAAACGGAACCCCGCTCCCAACGGAGTTGCGCGCTGAAGAAGCGACACTTCGGCACGAGGTAAGATTACCCTCCTGTGTGACCCCGGCTGATACGCCAAATATATATACATGAACCCAAAGGTGTGCAGACTGGCACCAGGTACATGAAGATGGGACGAGCACACGCGCAATGCAGGCACAAACGTATTTTCCTCCCATGTACCCGCAGTTAGACTACCTACACTGTAAATGTTGCAGGTGCCATCATAGAGGATAGCACAGAGTCAACAGCAAGTCCCTGTGGTGCTGTGTGGTGTGCAAGATTTCTCATGGTCGTAACCCATTACTCTCGGAACATTCATTATCGATGGATAATTGTAATTGTCAACCTAAAAATGGTGATCATTGGTGACCTAAATAGATGTACAGGGAACGTTCAATTTTTTTCAATTTCGAACTTCATGAGACGGTTGAATTCACAACTTCAATTTTTTTTTAATTTGTTTGGAATTTGAATACAGATATGTATACAGTAGCGGCTACGGTTTAAGAGAACTTATTTAAGAGAAAGCGGATTTAAGAGAGAGGAATTGGCGTGTACCAATAACAATCGATTTAAGAGAAAATTCCTTTTGCAGCTGGGATTTTTCTCTTAAATCGAACAATGTGGAAACCACGTGGACACACACACCCACACAGCTGCAGACACCATGCCCTGCGTGGCGGGCAGTCGCTGCACGGCTGTCCCCGATCACACGCCAGGCCCGCCGGCGTTCACAAACCACCAATGTAGAGGAGTCTGCAGGCAGTACCTCCATGGCACCTGTGGTGTGGTGGACCCTCAGGGCACCTCCGAGATGCATCGCATCTGCCACAACTGCCTTTCCTCCCGTGAGCGCATGACTTCAGGCTGTAGAGGACAACGTGGAGGTAGCCGAAGCGATCGTTACAGAGATGGTAGAGGACCTCTGTGATGAGAATTTGGTGGGCATGGATCTTTCCTCTGACGACGAGGACGACGACCTGGTTGAGCTACGCCAATCGGGACAGTCGGCGGCGGCAGCGGCCCCGGCTCCGCCGCCGTACGCGAATGTAGCAAATCATTTTGGTGAACTTGAGGATACTGCCGAGAAGTGCCGCATGTCCGAAGTGTCTTTTCACCTCCGCAAGGCTAAGCTAGCGTGGATGAGTGCCTACGGTTCGAGGGAAACCAAGCAGACGTGCATGAGCGACTTCCTTTGACGGTTGCAGCGCAGATCGTGTTCAGGCTGACAGGTCGCCAGGGTAGCGTTGGTTTCTTGGGTTTGTGTTATTTGTACGGCGAGTGATGTTTTGATATTGTGAAGCTGTTTTTTGTTCGTTGACTCGTGTTTTTGTCGGGGGTTCAAATCGATGGGATGAGAGGTATGAGGGTGTTACATATGTTGAGGGTACGGTGGGAGGAAGGTGCAGTGTGTAAACGGGTGCGTCGTTCTTGAGTGCTGGTGCATTCGTCGCCTCGTGTTGTCCTTCTAGAAGAGGTGCAACTATGAAACCCAGCTATAAAACAACTCAACCAAAACCTTTTACGTGTCCACGTGCAAAAATGTGCATCGCATCACACGACGATGATTTATTTTTCCGAACGCAGATCCACCAAAAGCGTACAACGTACAGCAGTGCTTGGGTCCACGTGCTTGCCAACCAAGAGAATGAGCGGTGTTTGGAGGTAGCCCGACGTGGTAACGCTAGCTGCGCAAGTGACATGCATGATACGCTCTCTTTATGACCTATTTTGGCATTCGAGTGTAGTCAGTGCGCGAGAGCCCCTGTTTCACGACCTTCAGTTTTGTCTACGATATAAGAGAGAATTCTCTTAAAGTGAGATTCTGTTTAAGAAAATTCTCTCTTATATCGTAGCCAACACGATATAACAGAAAGCCGGATTTAAGAGAGTGAAATTGGCTTGTACCGACCCTCTCTTAAACCGTAGCCGCTACTGTACCGTAATATCCTCTGAGTTGTCCCCCCCCCGTGAATTGTCCCGCCACCCCCCAGTTCCCCCCCCCAATTTGGCCGAAAAGGGCACGAAAACGCTGAATTATCCCGGGGACATTTTTTTATTTTTTAACATCCCCCCCCCTACCGTCGAGATATCCCCGGGGACATCTTTTTCTGCGCATAAAAAGCGTGTCCCCGGGGGAGTTTTGCGCATAGAAAACGCGTCCCCGGGGGAGGAGTGTATGGAAATCGGTTGGTGTGTTTTGTTGAATGCCGTCGGAATAAGGTCCGAGGTTCACGGGCTCCGTCCGCGCGTTTAGCAATAATGTCGCATGATGGTGCAAGCATCGTTCTTCGAAATCGGTGCAACCGAACCAGAGTTCTTGTTGTTCGTAGATGGTGTTTACACCAGACATCGTGGAGTTGCTGAGGTTGTGTGTGTGAGGGGGTGGTGTGTGTGTGTGTTTTTTTTTTATTATTATTATTAGCATCGACCGCGCTAACCGACTGACCAATGAAAAGACGTCAGTCTTAGTGCGGTTGAGAACACGAAACACTTCTGCCATGAACTGGGACCCCGTGAGGGGGCAGCATGGGGAAGGCTAAACTATCCTTCGGATCATGTGTGTGTGTGTGTGTTTTCGGTAGATCTCCCCGGGGCAATTTGTCCCCAGGGTGTTTTTTTTTGTTTTGAAGACGTCCCCCCTACCGTAGAGATAACCCCGAGGATATCGTTGTGGGCAAAAAGATAGATGTCCCCCCGGGGACAATTCAGAGGATATTACGGTATGTAGCATATACTGCTGTACGGACATTAGAAGGTACTGAGTGGAGACCGGAACGACTTTTAATGTGAAGACAACAACAACAACACCTTTTATGCGTATGCGTACGACACATGACAACACACCCACAATGAGATGAGAAACCCAACCCGGTGCTAATATTGTTGGATCTCAAACAAGGAGCCGAAATAACTCCCGGGTTACGTAACATATCACACACCTGAAGTTAGGACGCATGTGAACACGGAGTCCATCAAGCTACTATCACCCCCGTGATGACACACAGCAGTCGTTCCCTGATGACATACAAGGTGGCCCAGCAGGGAACATGGGCAACACACCCTCTCAGTGCAGGGGAACAATCCCGTTCTTCAATGCAAACAAACGAACTTTTAGTCTCCCCCACCTTGTACCTTGTCGGCGACTCTCTTGTGCCAGACGGTAGTATCACTATATCACATCAAAGATTCCGCGAGCGTGCAGGAGAAATTTCTCTCGGGCCCTGAGAAGGCTCAATTTCGGCGCTCTCGGCGGCTCACACAGCCGCATTTCCATCTCTCAGGGATCTTTCGGGCGCTTCTTGATCATTCCGCTCCCTCTCTACGTATGTGTATGTACCCTATGGTACTCTATGCAATTTTTTTTCTTCTCGCTCTGCGTCTGCCTCGCTTGCTCGCGTCTGCCTCGGTCATTCGCGGTTCCGGTCGTCACTTTCCTCTACTCCCCATCCACGACGCATCGCATTCTGTGCAGTCCCCCCCCCCCCTCTCTCTGTCTGCTCTCACAAACCACTAGTCTGTCTCTCGGTGCTCCCATGTCGGGTTATCGGTACGTTGCTGCTGTAAAAATTCCGTATTATTGACGTGTTTGCGCAGAAAACACAATTTGCTCTTTTGATGCTGGTCAAATTAATTTAAATATTAAGTCTTTCTGCGCAGATAGAAGTGAACATTTTTGCGGACGCGGACACGCACATCTTCAAGAGGCATCGAATGTTGAATGTGCTGTGTACGTACGTACAGCAAGTGTATCGAGCCCAAAGAGCACATCGCCCGCCACAGAACATCAACCAGCACAGCGTAGATATAGCGGGAGAGATAGGTGCGGCAGGCGTACATCTAACCCGCCACAGTCAATGATCTCAAGCCTACCGAACTTCCCCGACACGGAGTGACCAGTCTCACCATGATGATACTGCAACCACGCAAGTTGCGTGCAAGCATGACGCAACAACCGCAAGACGACAGCAGAGGCGCAGTACGAAAAACCTGAACCGATCGTGGGCATCCGCGTCCTGTGAGAACGCACAGAAGTAGTAGACCCTCAAGCCCTCAGAGGTTTCTCTCGATCTGCTTGTCCAAGGGCGTGAGCCATGTGACCGTCAGCTCCCGGCCGTGTGATGACGGTTGGTGTGGATGTGCATGTATGTGTGTGTGCAGCAAGCTGCATGATCTCCACTCTGCCGATCTCTCATCGAGCAGCTGGTATGCTTGGACCCACGCAACAACACAACCCGCTATCTATCTATGCAGGAGCACATGGCGCATGGGTATAGAGCCACGACCGTTCAGTGTAGGTCGTATAGGCTCGGCTTCCGCTGTTTTCGATAGCTGACCTGCATGTATGTGTGGGGGGTACAGATGCTCGGGGTGTCCGTTCGAGGTGGTCGTTGTCTGTTCGCCACTTTTCAAATTTTGCTTGCAATTTTTTGTATCTGGCCATATTTAGCGACCAAATTTGGCAAAATTTGCTTCCGAGGAACTTTAAAGGCCCCGAACTGGTCGTTATGAGCCAAATTTTGTTCTGCGCGAACACGTCATTCGCTTTGTTGTCATTTCTTCTCCGCTCTCCCTCCATGTATGTATGTATGTATGTATGCAATATGTCTTCTCACACTGCGTCCCTCGCTCGCGGAACCTTTCGCCCATTTCCTCTGCTCTCCATCGATACACACATCACGTTGCATGCCAGTCTCTCTCTTCCCTCTTATACACCAACCTGTGTCTCGTCTCTCACATGTCGTATGCATATCCTTCATTTATTTCCATCTCTCATCTCATCCGGGATCTTTAGAGCTTTCTGATATTTTCGTTCATCGTTCCGCCTCGGTTCTCACATTCCGAATACTTCACTGGTGGTTCTGTCTCGCCTGCTCGTGGAAACCGGACGAACCGGGTAGCGGACGCCTCAATCGGTCTGGCGCGGTTAAAGGCTCAGACCGCTCTCGGCGGGCCCGCTCATCATTCACCTCCATCTCGAGCGGACACTAATTACAATACAGCGGTAGACGACTAACACATTTCTTTCTTCGTTTTTTCACATGATGAGCGGCACTTCTTTTCTGACTCTCCGCACTACTACTCCCCGTGATCTTCTCTTGCCCTGCTGATGACGCCAGCTATGGCAGTACAGTAGCTCGAACGATTTAGTCGGTTTGTTGCTCAGTCCTTTTTGTCTCTCTGGGACCGCTCATATCATCGCAGTTGTGTGGCTAACGCGTTTGTCACACCACAGCAGTGCAATCATATTTATTTCAGCTCCGCGCTCCTCATGACATTTGAAACTCTGTGTGCCGCGCTACAGCTTGCTGCTGCAACGCATACATTCGGATATCTACTCAGTCAGTTGATGATACACGATGAACCACGCGAGCAGACGCCGGGCGCACTTCTGGCGGTGAGGTCGAGGTCTAATGAGCGGGGCGGCGAAAGCCGCCAGCTCTACCACACTCACTCAACTCTCCGTTCACCAATGCGTTTATAATTCATTTTGATGTTTTGTCAGATACTCCTCCAACTCTGTATGGCATGGATCGAGTACGCCTTCTTTCTGAACCGATCCATGGTTACTCTCATTTTCAAAACTATATTTTTACTGGCACGAATGAATGTTGAGTACCACTTATTATCGCGTATCTTGCAATCGATCCATTGAGCGGGGTGGCAAAAGCCGCCAGACCACTTTGTAGTGATATGGATGAAATTTTTTTCATTTACATCGAAATAGTTACACAGCAGTACCACTTTCGTTTTGCAAAAAAAAAATCGTAAAATATTGGATGAAATTAATATATTAATTTAGGCTGTTCTTGTTTTTCTCTCTTTTTTTTTTGTCAAGAGAACACTGTTGGCTTTCGTCGCCGGGGTCATGTGATTTTCACCTCCCCTGCCATCAAAAGCCTGCATACACACATAGGCCCAGGGAGAAGAGGTAACGAATTTGGGGACGTAGAGCTAGAGAAGGAGTTCACTGAGAAGGAGGTTGAGCGTTGTGTTAACAATGCAGCGCCACAAAGCAACAACGGGCGGATGGGATAGTCAACGAGTCCATGAAGTTTGGGAAGAAGGAGATGGCCCACTTGATTATGCTGCTGTACAATTGGGTGTGGAAAAACGAGTACGCGCCGAGTAGATGGA
>FN649727.1:2183893-2195508 GCA_000310025.1 Ectocarpus siliculosus | reverse complement strand
GCCGAGTAGATGGAGGGAACGGGTCGTTGTGAACTTGTTTTTAAGAAGGAAGATAAGACTGACCCACGGAACTATAGGGGGATCACACTGCTGTTGAACACAATATGAAAAGTGTTCTGTACGCTGCTGAACGATAGATAGAGTATTGGACAAGGAAGGTAGGATACGTGAGGGCCAAGCAGGTTCCCGAAAGAAGAGGGGGTGCGTAGACCACTTATTCACGGTACAATGGAAGAATCATTCAAGGATGCAAGAGGGCGGAGAAGCCGGCGTTTTGCTGTTTCTTGGACGTGCAATAGGCATACGACAGTATGGAGAAATGGGCTTTGGAAATGACCGTCCAATAATGGGTGGGATAAACGGGAAAAGCGGAGAGTGCTCAAGAAGATGACACAGTGTACGAAAAGCATTGTCATGCTAGACGAAGAATTTTCTTAAATCAGCATTGAACAGGGGGTCCCACTAGGTTGCACTTTGTACCCAACGTTGTTCCAGGTGTTTATCAACGATTTGTCGAACTTCGCAAAGGCAGTTGGGAAGGGAGTAAAGGTAGGGGAAACTTCGGTGTCGGGAATCCTGGTTGCAGATGATTTTGTTGGGGTGTCTGGTACTTTTAAGGGACTTCAACTGCAGATTGACGCAGCGAAGCATGCTGCTGATAAGAGGAGATGCCAACGTGAGGAAAGAGTGCCGTAGTGGTATGCAACGAGGATAGGGAGAACCAGTAGAGTATAGATGGAAGTGGGGGGTCGAGGAGCTTTCAGTAGTGGATCAATACACGTATCTCGGAGTAGAGATCGCAGAAGACTGTTGGCGGAATGCAAACATGCCCAAGGTAGCGGAAAATGGCATGGCAAAGGGCGAACAGGAAAGCTGCATCCAATACTCGCAAACCGGCACCTCGATGCACGCATCAAATCGACAGTTTTGAAGGGCGTCGTCGTACCGCCGCTAGAGTACGCCGGAGAAATATAGGAGGAAATATGACGGTAGTCGAAGAGCTCAAGGCGACGTAGATGAAAGCAGCGAAAATCATCCTAAGATGCTCCAAGCGCACAAGTGTTGCAGCAGGAAAGGGCAGAACTAGAGATCAAATCCCAAAGATCGGGAAGAGCAAGGAAGCTAAAATGGCAGTACCGTATGTACGATATGGGAGACGAGAAGTTCCCGAGAACAGCTTGGGAAGCGAAGTGGGCAAACAAGAGGGGTAGACAACCCCCGGAGTGGGTTAAGGTTGTAGATGACGTATGGAAGGAATTCGAAATTAACTAAAAGCTGATACGCTGGAAAAGGTAGGTCTCGAGGGGTTCAAAAAGAAGATATCTGTTACTTTTGCCGAGAGAGAACGTAGTCTAGCCAAAGAACCAATGAAAGGAGGGTCTAGAGAAAGATACGGTTGAAAAGGGGGTACCTTCGTGGGCCAATGGACCCAGGGCAAAGCTGAAGGTCAAAAATAGGACTAAATAGGGACGCTGGCCTTCGAGAACGTAAACGAAGACTTAGGAAGGTGGACGATGACGACAAGTTCGAATGTGAATGCGGCTCCGAGTGCGATGGCCGAGTTTATGTAGTTGCGGAATGTCCGTTGTTACGACAAGGAGAGAGAATTGTGCGTGACTAAGCTGGGAAAAGTAGAAGGTACAGGGAGATGTTGGAGGCATTAAATAGCCAGGAGAAGGCGGTAGCTGCACTGGGACATACGAAGTGGGTTGAAAGGTCGGGAAGTGATATAGACAGGATAGATTGGCTAAGAAAAATCTGTTAAGCCACTTTTGTCAAAGTAGGAAGGAACGATTGGCCATCGGTGATCGGTCCTTAGGAACATTGCTCCGTCCTCTCGAGGACCCGTGGTCAATGGTCTAGGTTCTAAGGCATGCAAAACACGAGAGAACGCCCCTTCCCCCCACCCCCCACCCCTCTTTTCTATACGACTTGGGCAAGAACTTCACGATAAGCAGTGTTGTCAGTGCTATCAACCCCGCTCAGTACCGCAAACCTGCAAGTGCGGCAGCAGTGCGGTAGTTTTTTGCATACAGGGGCATCACCCCCCCTCCCCCCTCAACACCACGCCCCGTGCACCTTCGTGTGCGTACGCACGGTAGGTAATGTTTTTTGTAGGCAGTGCTAACACGCACACCCTTGTTTCCTCACAACTTCGGTTCCTGCAAGTGTGCGTAAGTGGTATCACACCCCCTGGTTACTACTCCCCGTTCCTGGCTCCCGCGACCTGCACTTTATCACCCGGGCTGCACTAGATAGCACACCCCCCACAGAATACAACATCCGTTGATGTGTTTTTTGAACGCCAAATATTTTGTCCCCGAGGTGTTGTCGTCTTGTGTCGTAGACAGCAGTAGGCACCTCTGCTGGTACCCCGAAAGACTTGACAGCAGAAGTCATGGTTTCGCTTAAACAGCTTGCTTGGTTGACCACATACCCCGATGGAATGCCACGCTCCCCGCGAGCGGCAGCAAAGGAGTAGCGCGCTCCAAGTATGGAAATACTCACATGCATAGGACACGTGTGTATGCATCACTACACCGGTTTTCGGGCTTCGGTGCATTTCTCTCTGGCGGCAGGGAGTCCTTTCTCACGCTTCCTTCTCAGGAGAACGCAGGGGGCTCGTCGGTACACCACCACGCACGCCCGAGGACCGCCAGTCACAGTTGGCGCGTGTACTTGACGCCATAAGCTGCAATAACTGGTTCTATTCCCCGGGGATGTGTTCCGCGCAAAGGAAGCTCACGGAACGAAATGTCGACAACCAGACCAAAATGCGACCAACCCACGGCAGCGGGATCAACCACCGCTGAGCCACAGAGGCAGCACTGCGCATGAAAAACATGTGCCATCAGAGGATCTGTTGCCGCGGATCGTTGTGAGAGGCGCGCAGAAGCTGGTTGGTACCTATCGTACGTGCCTGGGGCTCACAACGCCAACTGCTGCAGTAGACACAACACCGACCGACAATTCCCGATTCCCCGGCGGGGAATTTCGCGAGGAAACGGAATAATCCGAATTGATGACAGAGAATCTGCGAGGAAGAGCGACCACCGTACAAATACCCGCCGAAAGAATGTAGTTAAACAACGCAGGAGTCTGTGCTAGAGCAGCAGATCTACGGCAAAAGACGCCGCTGGCGCACGCGAAGAGTTACCGTGAGAAGAAAAAAAATTCCCCGCAAATTGACGCGAGACATGGTCTGCAGTTTGTATCGAAACCGTGGCACTACCGAAGGTTGAAATATACAACGATACAACCGCAATAACAGTGGCCATGTCCTCTTGCGTCGCCCGAGGAAGACAAGGCGCCAAAGTCCCGAAGGGAAGCCTTGTGGTTGTGCACGTATCATTTCAATGTTTTTCGTGCTTCGGCACATCTCTCCCTCGCCGCAGCGAGTCTTTTCTCATGTTTCCTTCTCATGGGCACGCAAGAGGCTCGCCGGTACATTACCGCGCATGCCCAAGGACCTCGAGGCATTCGTGGCACGTGCAATCGATTCCTAGGTCGCCGCGACTGGTTCTATTTCACCGGGAGGCCTTCCGAACCAAAAATGCCTTCGCAATAACTACAACATATATTTGCGTAAGCAGGAAGACTTGCGATTCCTGCGCAACGCACACACACGTTTTCACACACCATGAGCAACACGGTACGAATACATGAGAACCAGCGATCAAACGCAGCTGGTCACAACAGTAGGATCGGCGTGTGGTAGAGACGCCGCTACACTAGCCTAAACTCACACGCTTCACGCACATTCGAAGAGCACGGCGAGAAAAAAAAATACACACACATGACGTCAACTCTGCAGTTGGGAAACCGGTAGCTACCAACGGTGAGATGCAACGATTTCAACCGGGATGTCCTCTTGCGTCGCCCCCGGGAGGCAAAATACCAAACTCCCGACGGCAAGCCTTATATGATACGCATACCTTGATGTTCGGTCAGTTTAACAACCCGAAAGTGATACCTCGCCAAGGTGTAGCCTAACTTTTCTCCGGAATTAAGGCCGCAGAACCCCTTGCATCGAGAATAGGCGCGCGACAGTGGAATCACAGAGTCTATTCTCTCGCTCTACGAAAGACTAGATGAAAACAGGCTTATCATGAGTGGACACTACGTTGGACTCACTGCAGCTATCTTGCAGTGTTCCCACCACAGGATGTGTGCGTACCGATGGAGATGACTGCTCCCAGTTCTCGACGTACGGGTGTGCTTGAACTCACGTCCACTCACAATTACGGGTGTGCTTGCCTCCCTCTAATACTCGATGCCATATCTCGTGCAGTGGCAATCACAAGGTGCTGGATTAAGTATTGGAGTAACTGCTACATTCGTTCAGCAAGCCACCCTAGCTCCCATGTGATCGGTGATTTGTTTATTCGTGTTCTTTGATTGTTTTGACACACTTCCTGCCAGCCCCAGACACGGGGACCATGCCAAGTTGGTTGGGGGGCGTTGTTCGGTTTGTCCCTCGACGGGTCCATTTACTCCACACGCAAGATCGTGCGCTCTTCCGTTATGGACTGCCTGTGTGTAGTGTGAGCTCTCCTTGGCTTCTAAGTGCCACAAAGATGTATGGCACCCTCAACCTGATTGGGTATGCATGTTATGCACAATGATTCCAGGTGGAGTTGGAGGATGACGAGACGTGCAAACTCAAAAGCTCCATCGATGATGAATATGCACAAGCTGGCATCAGGGACCCGAAAGTGTGCGTTACCACAAGTCGAGATCCATCGAGTAGACTGAAGCAGTTCGCGAAAGAGCTCAAGCTAGTCGTCCCCAACGCACAACGAATCAACAGAGGAAACCACAAGGTGAGAAGCGCGTCACCACGCATCCCGATTCGTTGTTTTGCTCCGATGTAGGCCGTTTCAGTTTTGCCCTGTTTACGCACACCACGACCAAGGTACTTGCGTGTTCGATGCCAATGGCCGATGATTTGTCTGGTCGCGGTGTCATGAACTTACGCTTCCATGTCGTATTTTTCCGTCCTACATGTCCACCCCCCCTTGCAGTTTTCCACCTACTGTACGGTGTTGCTTCTCTATCTGAATAATCCGATCCGGGGTCACAGAAATATTCTTCTACAGTGTTTGTGTGTTGGGCGTTTGTCGCGAGGAGGATTTATTGTGTTTACGTCGAATATTAATATTTTTAAGCACATCACCAATGGGTACGGAATCTACCCCGCTGGGGTTACTTGAGAAAACCCGGGCGACCGGCTCCTTCTGTTTCATATTCGCCACTTCGGCTCCGAATGGGGGGTTTTATGTCTTACCGTTCACGGAGGTCACTAGATCGACTACGGCCACCACCGCAGCACAAGCCAAGTTCAAGTTTTAGGTAGCATTGCCATTTGTTCGAGGTGGTGATGCCTGACGCCTCACATTGCCCCTGGTAGATACCAGAGATTTCCAGCCCGCTCGACCCTGAGCCACAGCATTGCTCAGATGACTAGAACTTTACGTAGAAACTTGGCCTTGTATCACATGGCGCTCTCTAATTTTGTTGATTCGGAATGCCTTGTCCGTACAGGTCGGTGAACTTGTTGGTGCGTGCCGATCGAGCGAGTTTACGGACATGATCGTGGTGCAAGAGACGCGCGGGGAACCTGACGGGCTCATCGTGTGCCATCTGCCTCTCGGCCCAACGGCTTTTTTCACGCTTTCAAACTGCGTCCTGCGGCATGATATTGCAGACCGCGGCACCGTTAGCGAAGTCTATCCACATCTCATCTTCGACAAGTTCTCGACACCTCTCGGGCAACGAGTCGCAGACGTGCTGAAATACCTATTTCCAGTTCCAAAGGTGCGATATCTAAAGGTTTCCTATCCAGGATTCTTTTCCAGGCCTTGAAATCTTAGTTGAAATATTAGTTGACATTTTACACTACATCGTCACAGCTGGGTTGTGAGTCTGCGTCGTAATGGCGATTTCGCTCTTTTGGCAGGAGAAAGCTTCTAGTATTAACCGGTGCCAAGGACTAGATAATTTGCAGTCCGTCGTTCGTTGTAGGGATACCACTATGAAATTTCTCGGGATTGCTTCACACGCCGACATCTCCGAAGTGCATTTTCAGACGGATAACAATTTTGTTTGTTTGTCCCGCGCGCAGGCCGACTCGCGTCGCGTGATGACTTTCTCGAACGAGGAGGACGTTTTGTATTTTCGTCATCACATGTACGAGAAACGAGGTGGCAAGGAAATGGTGCTGCATGAAGTGGGACCTCGCTTCGAAATGCAACTCTACCAACTCCGACTCGGCACCCTTGATCAGGTCAGAATTGGTCGTCGCCCTTCGTTGAGATCTCAACGCTGCAGAATGAGATATGGTCTCGTAGTTGCTCTGCTGTTTGTTTGTTGTCGCCCGCGTACACGCGCAGCACGTTTTCCTCACTGCAGAAGCACGAGACAACCAACCTCGACAACCTCGATTTGATTGAAATGAAGCTTGATTTCATTGAGAAGAAGCTTCGACGATTTGGAATCTCGGGGAGAATAGCTGCCATCTTTCTTCTGGGGGATCTTCCTATGCGCAACGTCGGAAGTCCTTCTGCTGAAATATGCAGGGGCATGGCCATAGACAAATTAATACCTCCATTCTGAAAACGCAATCCCGCAGGTTGAGGCCGAGAACGAGTGGGTGATGAGGCCCTACATGAACTCGAGCAAGAAGCGGCGGTTCTTGTAAGAATTAGTGTCTACTTGGGTGATAGGCAAGCCAGGTGCTGCGTGGGCTCAGACGTTCGCATCGCCTTTCGAATCTCCACCGGTGGAACGCGATCATGATGGAGACGCCGCCAAGAGTCCAGCCTTTCTAGAATTTATCTTTTGACACTATGTGTTGCCCGCTCTAAACTTGAGCGCGGTAATTTCGTGTCTTCGGGTTGACGTATGCCTATGTGTGCACATCGTGCGAGGAGCATTCTCGTACACCCCTATACCCACGCAAACTCCACATGCTGTTGTCGCACACGGCCGAGCAGACAGAGGGAGAGAACACAACCAACGAAAGTGTGACCGCGCATCGTTGTTGCATGCACATGACTGACTGGCGCTGACAAAATCGTGTAAGGGGTATGTTGGCCTGCAGGACATGTTCCCGTGGGCTGTCGAACGTCAAGTGCCCAGACGAATTCGTGGCTTTCGGTAGGATGAGGCTCGATTCAGAATCTCACATGCATGCACAGACCCTCGTGTGAGTACAACACAGGGTCCATGTACGCAAATGGTGTGTGCTGCTCCAGAGGGGTAGCTCCCCATGTGGTATGGCAACGTCACAACAGCAACCTCTGGTAGTCGGCAAACGGCGGACCTTTCGGGTTTGTTTGCGGTGTGCGTCAGAGATTCGGTTCCATTTTGGCAAATCTACCGTTAAGACGCAACACAGGCCATTTCGATTCGGATTTGGGCAGATGCAACTCATTTATTCTTATATTCCATTTTGAATCGGGATTTGATTTCTTTGATTAGACCTACCCTGAGGAGGTTGAGTGCCTTGTATTGTAATAACTGCTCTGCTTGCAAGCACAACCTCGTCACACATAGTGGTTCTCGGCAGCTACGCTCTACGCGTCGTTCTCGGGAGCTGTGTCTTTCACGCATTCGATTGCGATGCAAGCCGTCGACCTGCAGGATTGAACCCAACCATGGACGTGCAAGGATATGTGCGTGGAGTGCAGCAAGTTCGGAAGTTGACCTGTGGGGGTAAAATAAAATATGAGAGGGAGCGTGTGTTTCTAAGAGTAAGACAGACAACAACGGACGCGTTTCTCAACACCTGACTCAAACTCGCAGGAGGGGCGGACGGCGCCAGGAGGGACACCTCTTCCAATCCACAGGAAAAATCTGTCGATGGAATCTCGAACAGTTTAGCGAACCTCAACGAACCAAATATATATTTTTTACAATACAAGGTTTGCAGGCACGGGCGTCAGGCGCCCTCTCCTTCAGAGCTGGAAGGAAAGGTTGGTACGCGTGAAGACTGTGCACAGCATACCAAGGACCGCTGGACAAGACGTTCCGACAACAATAAATGTTGCGACATAACGACGGAAATTCGAATGTTATACAAACTTGCATTTAATTCAACCTTGCGGAACATTTCATCGATTTTCCGCTCAGACACCTAACCCCACCCCTTTGCCTACCACGCGGTGGACTCTGGCAGATCGCCCTTTCGCCTCACAAGAGCAGCTGCGGCACTCTTACTCTTTGTTGCTACTTGCTGCTGCCGATGTCGTACTCCACTGCTACGTCATCCCCACTCTTGCTTGTCCATTCGCTGCTGTACAATTCAGTCCCGCGCCACAAGCCCCAGAGTTCCTTCGTTCAACCTTTCACATTATCCCCGACTCTGTGTTTGTACTTCTTATTAGGGAATATGCGCCACCAGTGTGCGCGTTGTTCAGTCTAAGTATCAGTGGTATCTGTTCAAAGAGGCACTGCCAATGAGCACATTGTTCTGTTTCAAGTTTTTTGTGGGTCACAACATGTTTGAGTTCACGGTTTTGGCTCGTGTGCGACCAACGAGACACCGAGCGCCCTGTTTTTGGGTCACCTGCAGAGGGCACGTCTAAAAAGTCAACACCAAACACACACTTCGGTTCACGTTTGCAGGAAGTGTGCAATCAAAAACTGTTTCTGGGACGCGAGCGGAGGGTATGTGAATGTATGTCCACCCGTCATTGCCTGCAGTTTGAGGATGTCATCGGCCTAAAGCCTCCCTCCGGTATTCGTTTTTGACTGGTAGCGGGTCACACACGGAGCACACACGCGGCGGAACAAGAAAGAGTCCAAAAAATCAACACCGAAACACGCTTCGGTTCACGTTTCCAGGCGGTGTGCACTGAAAAAAACTGGACACTAAGCTCTGTTTCTGGGGCGCGAGCAGAGGGTATGTGTATGACCACACGCCATCAGCTGCAGTTTGTGGATGTCGACGGCCTAAAGCCTCTCTCTGGCGTGCGTTTTCAACTGGCCACACATACATGCAGCAGGCAGAAACACGGCTCTTTTCGGCCGAAAAGCAAGAACGTCAGCAGAGCAATGTGGCAGGGTTGACGTTTTCGGCTCGTGTGCGGCCAACACGGCGCAGAACGCCCTGAATTTTAGATACCTGCAGAGGGTTTGTGGATAACCTCATGATACTGGCCTCTGTTTGGCCAGCAGAAGGTGTGGTTCCTCGTTCTGACACGATCGGGGTGTGACCAGGGTGTGACCCCCCATTTCTAACAGTGATATTACAACCCGATCGCTGTTTGAAAATGGGCCAAATTTCTGACAGGCCGGCCGGAATCCTTGGAAATATTCGGGGTGTGAGAATTTGGGCTGTGAGAATTGGCCATTTTCCTCGGCGTATGCAGCCCAAATAATGTTTTGGGCTGAGGAAAGGACCTTCCCCCCCAAATCCCAAATCCAGTAAACACCATGCGTAAGAAACCGCCTCATCAGCTATCCAACGCAATTCGTTTTTGGAAATCTGATGCCGGGGCAAGAGTATTTTATTATTTAACATTTCCCTCACAGAAACTCCCCTCCGCCCAGAGCATTTTTTTTGGTGCGGAGTGCAAGTGGTTTATCGAAGACCGGCGAACAAAATGGTCGAAAGGCGACCGCAGACTGATACACCGAAAATTATCATATTGTTTTTAGAGTGTAACCATAGTTGAACTCTGGCGTCTCAGGGCTCAGACGATATTGTAGTTCAGTCTTTCGAGATTTCCATGGGACTAGAACCGCGCGTTACATGCCGGTAGGAATAGAGTAGACAAACAAGTGGTTGGCATGGGAAAAGTAAAGTATTTGGGGGTTTGCGGGGTCTGGTGCCCCACCATGCGGATCATTTACACGCTGCAAGCTTATGTATATCAGGAGGCTTTTCGCCTACTTCATTCACGTACACACGCGTAGAAATACTCCCGAAAAAGGGACGGCACTGTTTTCTTCGGTAATGCGCTGGGCCGCCATTCGCCTGTCGCACGCACCTCACCGTCCGATCCGGTCCGTGCCGATCACAGATTGCAGACGGCAGAACACAGATGATCATGACGTGTACAACTCAAACTTTCGATCAGAGGCCTTGACTATTTGTTCTCAGACGCTGCAACAGAAGTGACGAGTGCGGGCATCATGTCGCCGCCGTAGACACGTCCAACAACACACTCGCATACTGCGCTCGTTTTTGTCTGTCGTAGTTGGGGTCAGTCCGATTACAGATTGCAAACCGCAGACCCACCGATTGATTACAGATTGCAGACAGAAGACCAGTGATCATCATTACGAATACAACTCACACTACAGATCAGAGACCAAGACTATTTGTTTCCAGACTTCTAAAACAGCAGTGAGAGTGAGTGCAGGCATCAACATATCTGTGCCGAATGGTAAATAGTATTCACACATACACCACGCTGGGCGCACAACATATAATAGTAACAACATATAATAGTAAGTATTTCGAAGTAGTACACACCCATGCCGGGCATCTCGCATGCCGCGCCGTTTTTGTCCGTCGTGCGCTGGAGACGGTCCGATGCCCACTACATATTGAAGACAGCAGACCGCTGGTCATCAACCCCTATGCTTCACCTCAAACTACAGATCATAGGCCTTCACTGTTTGTTCTCAACGTGCAACAGTATCTACAGTCGAGGTCCCTCTATAGTGCGGGTATGTGCCAGGCGATTCTACCCGCACTATAGCGGGCACCCGCACTATATAAATAAGCGCCTAAATAGTGCGGGTATGCGCACTATTCGCGATATTACTAGGATAAAGGGTAGGACATAGTGCCATAACGACGGTTATGAAGGTGCCACTGTAGTACATACAACCAACAAGGGGCTGAATAGGTATCAGTGCCGCCTCAGGAAAAGAAACCCGAGTTTGCTCAATGGTATTAGGAGAACACGTGGGTCGTGGTGCAAATTCAGCAGTGAAGCAGCGGTGTAAACAAAATCCTGTACAGCCGAGAGGATATTTGGTCCACGACATGTTGTAAATGTTAATGTTCGGTGTCCCATTGTTTTATAGTGCATCGACGGCTCCGTGGACGTTGAAAAACAATCACAAGGAACCACCGTATGATGAAAGCCACAGGAGATTATCCAACAAGCATTCCAAAGCGAACAAGTGAGTCCACGTGCATAAAGGAACACAACAAAAGCCGACACCCGCGGAGAAAAGACAGGGGAGAAGACGTTGATCAATGAGAGAACAGGCGCATACTCGCACAGGCGCAATAATCCCGACACACAGTAATTCATGCAACACATACGTGCAGCAAAATATCTCTCATTGATCTACGCGTCAAAATACGCCCGGACGTCAGTCTGACGAGATGGCTTAGATGCATGCGCTCGTGCGCGGCGCACTTCGGTCCGCCTTTTTGCCTCCCACGGCTTTCATGCGTTTTGGGATGCGGCTCGCTTCTTGCGGCTTCCGCTTGCCCGTGGCAGCCGTAGCGGCTTGTTGAGAAGACAAGCACGTATGACAGATGCGATTCATTTCGCTTTCGCCTTCTTCCTCCACCTCGCCGCATATGCCGTGCAGTCTGCCTCCGCATCCTCCTCGGCATTGGTGACCATCGGGGGCTTTAGGTGTGA
>FN649727.1:2122277-2183793 GCA_000310025.1 Ectocarpus siliculosus | reverse complement strand
CCCATTGTTTTATAGTGCATCGACGGCTCCGTGGACGTTGAAAAACAATCACAAGGAACCACCGTATGATGAAAGCCACAGGAGATTATCCAACAAGCATTCCAAAGCGAACAAGTGAGTCCACGTGCATAAAGGAACACAACAAAAGCCGACACCCGCGGAGAAAAGACAGGGGAGAAGACGTTGATCAATGAGAGAACAGGCGCATACTCGCACAGGCGCAATAATCCCGACACACAGTAATTCATGCAACACATACGTGCAGCAAAATATCTCTCATTGATCTACGCGTCAAAATACGCCCGGACGTCAGTCTGACGAGATGGCTTAGATGCATGCGCTTCGATCATCAACATCCGCGCCCTCTTGAGCAAGAAGCTGGCCTCGTCCAAACCACACCCTGCCGCGTAGTTTTCTAGGGACGCGAAGTGTTGGGAAAGTTCCGTGTAAGGCGGTGGCTCCGCACGCCCGCCTCCGATGTTTCCGCCCTCGTCATCCTCCTCCTCTTCCTCCTCCTCGCTATCCGAGGACTCCCACCCCTCTACCGACAAGCCCTTCAAGGCCGCCGTCATGTCATCCGCCTGATCCGTCTGCTGCGCCTCGATGACATCCTTCTGATCTTCGATTGATGCCCACGTCTGAGCCGCTAGCATAGAGCTTTCCGTAGCGGGTTTTCCTGGAGTGATGTCCAGGTTCGCCAACAGGTCGACGATGTCCTCGTCCCCGATGAAGGTTCCCTGCTGCTGTGCTTCATGCACGCGCGAGCTCATCGTGTTGAGAGTCTTCGCGAGCCCCTTCACCGCCGGGTCCTCAACACCGGTGCGCGGCTTGCCATGTGCCGCCGCGAGCCCATCCTCCATCTCCTTCGGAAGTGTCTTGGCCTTGACCCATTGGTGACCATCGGGGGCTTTAGGTGTGAGGGTGCTGAGATGGCAGAGTTCGCCTGCTGCACATGGCATCGTGCGCCTCTGCTGCTGCTGTTCTCGTGGCCAGTAGGGGTACAGTATACAGTATCCCGCTAGGGGTAGGTTTGTGTACGTTGTGCGGAACTTGTCGACGGGTTTGACCGCGCATTTAGGCCGTCATGACGTCAGACCCGCACTATAGAGGTTTCTGAGATCGACCAAACCCGCACTATACCGGGGTTCCTCTTATAGTGCGGCACCCGCACTATAGAGGGGTCTAAGTTGTGCCAAGCGATTTCACCCGCATTATACCGGGCACCCGCACTATATAACCCGCACTATAGAGGGACCTCGACTGTATCTGTTACAGCATTCATGTTGTACTGTACGCACGGTCAATAATATACACACAGTCAATCTAAATAACGGTTGATGATTGGCGAGCTGGTGGGGGGGGACGGCCCAGGCAGCGGGAAACCGGAGAAAAACTGGCAGAAGTGCCTGAAGGAACGCCTCAAGATGTTCGAGGCAGAGCCGGATCTACGGACACCGAGCCATGTGTCTTCAGAGTCACGCAAAAAACTTGGATGGAACCAGCGAAGATAGAGCGGGGTGTACCGTGGCGTAGGGGGGTACTGCATGGACTCTAAGAGGTTCATAACTTCCTGGCACAAGAATGACGAGGAGGCTAGCCGTCAGCGAACGCTCAAACGCAGCAAAAAGCCCGACAACACCAGAGACATAACAACAACACATGAGGCGGGAGGGGTGCAGCAGACGGACGAGACAGCGAGGGAAGAAAGCAAACAAGAAGAGGCGGACCAAGTAGCGCGACATGTTGTACCGGATTGAATCCCCTGATTAACTAATCCCCCCCCCCACCCCGTCACCCCCCCCCGCTCTCCGGTGTAAAACAAGCCGATCACTTCATGAGCTCGGCAATCAAATTACCCCTTTTTTTTTGCCTCTGTTTTATTGTTTATTGCGGTAACCACAATGGTGGTCGAGTAGATAATGTTGTGCGGGGTCGAGGACCCTCACTCCACGCAATGGGAATGATCGCAGCACATTGTATTGAATTGGTCAAGCTCCCTCGAGGCAGTTACACAGTGCATATAACTGTCTCTGGAGTGAAAGCACCCGAAAATAAATTAAGTCATACGCAGTTGTCGTACGCAAGGAAGTAAGCACAAGATGCCAAACACCCTTAGCAGGATGCAGGGCACCCCTCATTGTTGTTGTTGTTGTTTTTCTTCACATTAAACTCGTGTCAGTTGCTAATCCCAAAATCTAGCAAAGACTCGGCCCGTGGTCACAAAAATGCTAAAGCCATCAGAAGATCTAAAGAACACGCACACTATTAGCAAGAAAAGGGTACACAAGCCCGAGGAGGTACACCTACAATCCCTGCAGCACGTTTGCGTGCTCACAACTGAACTACACGCCCACACACTACAATTCGACTACAGCAGGCGGCATCACCCCCCTTGTCCCGCACTTCACCAAAATGAATGTTTGTCGACTACAGCGTCTGCTGTCTGAAGTACTGTCTGTACAAATAACACCATGGTGTATGGTGCACAACAAGCTCGGGGCATGCAGCTGCTGTCTGAAGTGCTGTCAGAATGGTCCCGTGGACATACAATGAAGAAGAACAACCAACCAAAGCCATCATTGCAATTGACAATCGCCCGAATCTATCCAGATCATCTGTGTTAGACACAGCAGTGTAAACATCGGCACTGACGAGGAATCGTTCCACATTGAAGGGGTCTTCCACGATGCAGGTACACAATTAAGGCACCCGGGTTATCCGCGCCATCTCTGCCGCGTCTCTCTACAAAACCAGTGACGTCATTACACACACTTAACACCTATATTCAGGAAAAAAAAAACGGAAAATAATTAACAACACAAGAGATGTTTGCCCGTGCGACACGGTTCGATGCCGTCCGCATGCTCCGGTTCTGCTGCTGCTCCGGTGCCGCTGCTCCGGTGCCGCTTCTCCGGTGTCGCTGTGGCCAGTCCTAGCACGACCAAATTCGACCCGCTCCGCTTCGTACACGCTCTCGTTGCTGTCCTTCCCAGTCGGTTCCTCGCTTTCTCCCTCGTTGCACTTAGGGTTCTTGGTCTGAAAATTCTCGCGCCGAAGGGTCAACCAGCCCAGTCAGCTCGTCACCACCTGTCCCCTCCTCATTTGATGGCAAAACCAGGTTACTGAGACAGTACAGCTCCCTCTAGCAAGCATAGGGCCGTGTACATAGTGCCCGTCCACCTTTCTGATGGCGTCTGCCTCCGCGCACAAAGATGAGATGGGCATTGCTGCCTGCACCGACGGCCTCGAGGCCCGCGCATCTGCACCTTTGTACCTGACGCACCAGTGCCGACCCAACTCCACTACTACGCACGCCTTGCGGCGGGTGCGCCGTAGCAAGAAGGTATCGGTCCCTTGAGGATGAGTCTAGCCCTGCTCGCTAGAAAGACCCCCCCCCTCGCTTTGGGTCATGCCTAAGCAAAACCTTGTCGAGGCAGCGAGGGGAAGAAGGGTACTCATGCGACTCGCCGAATACCTCACGGAGCTGCATGCTTGGTGATGTGAGAGCCTGGTCCGGTGAGAACCCGTCGTGCTCCGTCCCGGCTTTGTAGGGATGAGAGGTCAATGGTTCAACGAGTACGGCATGCACGACTACGAGTACACCCCCCCCCCCCTCCCGTAACTGCACCATTGCACCAAAAACCCTCCACGAGCAATGACGTGCCTTTGCTGTCTCGGGTAGCCCGTCGTGTTTGTTTGTGTATCGCCACGGTAGTGGTTCTGGCGTGTCCTTCTCCTTGTCGTTCTCTCTTTTGCTCCCGCCGCTTTCTATTTCATTTTCTCGTATTTATTTTCCTTTTTCTTCTTTTTCTTTTTTCGTTTCTTCCAGTCTACGGTTACCTCGCATAGCGTGGAGAGGCGGGCGGAGGGTTCTAGACTATCTGTCGATTTCTGTTGACTTGCGGACCCTTCGTGTACATTTATTGTTAGTTACCTTTTTTGGTATGTTAGCCAGTGACTACGGGAATCGGCCGTGTCAAGTGTTAGAATAGGTCAGACAGAAGAAGGGAACAGTAGTACGGACAGAGGAAGGTACTGGGTAGTGAGATCGGAACGGTTTGTGATGGGAAGACAACAGCAACAACCAACAATAACAAGACTGCTTTTTACCGTATTATTTGCCTCGTTTTGGCGAGAGGATGAACATAGAAAAGGACCACACGCCATGACGTCATAACCATTGCAGCATTTGTTATGACATTCATTCCCTTCGTCTGCCCACAACTACATACCCTACTCTAACCATCATAACCTAGGGACTTGCGCAGCGCACGTCACAACGATTGCACGTACAGATCAGAGACTTCCTTCCGTCTCACACAAGTACAACAGAGCATGCATCATATACGCCAGACTTTCTTGTCACTATTGCGGCTGTCGCTATCATTTCGGCCTTGGTTGTCTCCGTTTACTCCCCTGAAGAAAGGACAAACCCCGAAAAAAGCACTGTCGCCTCGACGTCGAGGCGGCGATGATGACTTGACCCCCCAAATCACCCCCTTTCTTTGCGTCCAGGACGCCTTTGGACGACATTCCTTGCCCTGACGAATTCGTTTTGTGCCTGGAACGCGCTACGCGTGAGCGTTGTTAGCAGTTATTATTTAGTTGCCCGGGCAAGTCGCACTGCAATGCAACTCGCCTCTAGGCTCGAAAATGCTCTCAACCTATGTCATCACCAGAGGAAGAAGAAATAGATAGACACGCATGCATCCCAACGTACAACCCAAGAGTGCAGGCCAAGTCGTGCATTAAACGACGACCCCAATGGTTGACAACGCCACGGAGTATTTCATTTCTCCACATTTTTATTCCCGTTAACGTTCATTCATTCGCTCTACGAACGGTGCATATGATATGTTTCACCTGGTATTTATTGTACGGAGATCGCACATTTTGCTATGTCTATATCATTTCTTCGTCCGCATATAGTGCGCATGCGAGAACATTCGTTTGCTTCTAATTCCTGGGCGTGACACATTTTCGGTAGTTCTCTCTTGAGACGACCCTTCTTTTGTGAGTCTGTGGGCAGCAATGGAAAGGCGTTAAGGCCGGAGTAGTGTCGGTTTTGCAACATGCGGCCCTCGCAGGTCCTCTTTTGATCTATGGCCCAGTTTCCGTGCTAAATGTTGCACGGCGTGCGTATGTTTTCGTCATCGAGTATATGTCTGCCCCTTCTCACGATAGCTGAATTTGAAATTCCCAAGCACTTCAGCAGTTTTTGTTTCTGTGACGACTGAAATAAACAAAACTATTTTGTATACACCCCTAAATCAGGCAGGGCCTAGGACCAAAATCCTTCCCCCGTGGCCTCGGGGGGCTGGCCAATTCACCTCCTTGGTGATGGTAAACAGAGTGTAATTTCACACGAGTCCCTCTCTCTCTCAATCTATCTCTCTCTCTCCTGCCAACATGCCAACCAGACAGGTAGAAACCCTTATCTACCATATCTTAGACATGCAGATAATCAAAGGGCGGCGGCTTCCCACCGTGAACTACCACTACCCTTGTGCGCTGCGTCCATGCCCACAAACTTGATTGATGGTAACCGGAGTAGACAATAATCAGCTTGATCTCAGATAGTAGGCATCTGGGTATACTCAGGAAAACGACAGCGGTAATTATGAATGATAAACACCCATACACGGCGATATAATACCAGACTGATGCCACTCCATTTCGTCAGTCAACGCATGTGTTCAACCTCCCATGGAAGGCGCAGAATGCCCTCATGAAACAGTGATAGGCACACGACGCTACAAAGGACCACAAACACGCATGTGACGCACGACCAAACTAACTTGGCTAAGGCCGCACGCTCGCAAAAGAAGAGAACTTTCGCGGTGGATGGACGACCATCACACCGCAAGCAACGTAAAATGGGCATGTTTTACCACACGCAGGGAAAACGATAGAACAACAAACTCCGAAGCAACGCTGAAAACCGTTACGAGGCGCTTCCAGGGTGGCATTAAATACCTCAGAAGACAGACGTACATGTTGCGACGACCCGCACAATCATCGCACAAGCCAATGTCACGAAATTGTAAATGCATGCAACCCGCGAAGAAATACCACCAACACGATGTGATGGGGCGACCTCCACGCAGTTCAACCACATGCAGCCATCGGACCAGGCAAGGCACCCCCAACACTAAGCAATGAAGGCGACAGTGACCTACCTACCAACACATAAATGCAAGAGTCAGGCACGCCGCAAACAATTCAATGCTGGGCATGCTGAAGAAGGTACATAAAGTAGACAGCGAAAGAAACGCTATCAATACTCGACAAGATAGCCCTCATTCAACTCAAACAAATGAAGCACATACACGAAGGAAGTCAGCGAAGAAATGCCATCAGTATGCAAACAAGACGGCCCTCGCTCAACTCAGACTAATAAATCACAAGGCAGAACCAGCCGCCGCAGCTCGGATTTGACAAACTGTGCGGCGGCACCCCAGATCTTGGACAGCTCTTCCCAGGTGTTCTCTTCCTTATCGAAACCGACCCATTCTACCTCCACATCAAAGCCAAGCCCGTCTTCCGCCACCGAAATGCCCACGATCCCCTCCATCTCGACCTCCCCCTGTGTGAAAGCATGCTGAATAACATCCTTCAACGGCCGTGATTTCGAGAGCGGCATCGGCGAAGAACCGCAAGCGCACGACGTGGACTTCCCGAACTTGAACTGACACGATGTTCTCGACTCCGTGCACATGCAGTCTCTCGGCGGCAACAATCCTCCACGGCCCCGTTCAGGTCATGAGAAGTTTCGGTGTCGACCCACGCCGGCGGTTGCGCCCCACCAACACATAGTCACCCACCACGTAAAGTCGCGAGAAACACGTTCAGCACTCGGGTTTTCGAAGCACTGCTCGGGGCGGCTTTGAACAGCGTCTATCCGAGTCGTCTCAGTCCCCATGGCTACCATACGACACACCGCGGCGGCCGCAATCAAGGGCTCAATGGTATAGTCAGTCCAGCATTCAGCATGTTTGGCCCGAGCCTCGCGCAGGTCATCTTCATCAAGTTTGGTGCCATCAAAGTAGGTGCCGCAGAAGTCGAGACACATTGAGCAGCGGGGCGTTTGGTGGATGGCGCACTGTTGCAGAGACTCATACTCTGCTCGTACTCGCGGTATTGCGTATAGAAGAAACACAAGGACGAACCTCTCGAAAAATAACTTCCATACTCGGGCGGTTTGGGCCCATTGCCTAAGACCAAATGGGCAAGCCCGCCCTGAATCTCTCACCAATCTCTCCAGCAAAAACTTGCTGTCCTCCATGCGCCCCCTTGCCAGTACCGGAGCGTCTCTGGGCCATCGCGCCGTACGATGCCCGGGCAGATCAAGATATTAGTAGCTCCTCGGGAAACTAGGACAGCAGCTCCTCCAGCCGAACCTCACACTCAACGAAGGGGGAAAATGCGGTGGAAAACTATTTCTTGACCCTGACTGACCCTGATCGGTCAGCCTGAGTTATCGATAACTGTAGACAAGCCTGAAATCAGGCAGGGCCTCGGACCAGAATCCTCCCCCCGTGGCCTCGGAGGACTGGTCGATTCACCTTCTTGGTGATGGGAAACAAGTGTTTCATCTCATACGAGTCTCTCTCTCTCCATCTATCTCTCTCTCTCCTGCCAACATGCCAGCCAGACAGATAGAAATCCCACTCTACCATATATCTTAGACATGCAGATATCCAAAGGCGGCTTCCCACCATGAACTACTGCTACCCAGTTGCGCTGCGTCCACATTTTGAACACAACGCTCAAAAGGAGTTGAACTGTTTTCGTAGAAAGAGTGACCGTTTGCTTAATTTTGAGATGGGGCTCTTCATTAAAACCAAGTCGTGGATCCGCATACCCGCGGGGTGGGTGTACACAATCGACCACCACCATCTTTCGTATGAGGCTTCCTCCACAAAGGGGGATGGGAGATACCCGCGATCGCGTCTGTCATTTATCGACAAGAGAGCCATATGCCCTCCGTTGACCCCCTAGGGCAGCCTCCCCAGCGTGTGAGGGGGAGGCTAGACCCAGAAGCTCCCAATGAGAGAAGTAGACGGGAAGACACAGGAGAGTATCTAACGTTCAGACGTCAACAGAGCCCCCCCGGATCGGACAACAAGGGGGTGCCACCAACCTGTCCACCCACACCTGTCGCGAGAACCGAAAACGAAAGTCTCGTCGAGGTGATGTCTGCGTGTCGTGCTTGGTTGTTTGTTGTTGTTGTTGTTGTTGTTGTTGTTGTTGTTGTTGTTGTTGTTGTCTTCACATTAAAAACCGTTCCGATCTGATCCAACACTCGACGCGGTCGATTCCCGTGGTCACAGGTTAACTTACCCTTAAATAGGTACACTCAAATAAACTGGCCCCGAGGGGTCCGCAAGTCAATAGAAATCAACGACAGATATTCTGGAATCCTCCACTCCCTCTGCGCGCTATGCGAGGTATCAACTGAGACTAGGAGTCACTATCTATCTTGGGCCGGAGAGAAAGAGGTACACCTCCTTGGTCCAATCTTGGTACTTCACAACGCAAGCAGAGACAAGGCCATCTGGCACAGAAAAAGAGAGAAAAGATAGAGAGAAAAAGAGAAAAAATAGAATAAAATAAAATAAAAAGGAAGCAGTAAGAAAAGAGAAAATAAAATGAAAATAAAATGAAAAAGGGCGAGGACAAAGAGGGACCAGGCCGAAAATAACAAGAAATAAGACGCAGAAACAGGCACACGATGGAGGGACCACTAACAACGAACAAGCAAACACGCAAACATGGCCACCAACCAGCGATACATTGTAATGGTACGTCATCACTACTGGGGGGTTGGTGCAATGATGCAGCGTTGGGCGGGGGGAATTGGCTAAAAGAAATTCAACCCGGCACGCATCGTGCCACTCGGTCCGTCTCTTCTCGTTTGCTTTCTTCCCTCGTCGTCTCGTCCGTCTCCTGGCCCCCTCCCGCCCCATTGGTTGTTGGCTTGTGGTTTCGTTTGAGCGCTCGTTGTCGGCTGGCCTCTTCTTCCTTCTCGTGCCAGGAGGTCATGAACCTCTCAGCTCCCTGCAGCACCGCCGCATGCCAGGGTACTTCCCCCTCCACCTTCGCGGCTTCCGTCCACTTTAATTTCGGTGCCGTGTCTTTCGGTACGGGGATTCCGAGACAACATGGATCGGTTTTTGTAGATCCGTGGTCGGCCCCGAAAGCCTTCAGGTCGTCGAGCACACACTTCGGCCAGTTCTGTTCCTGTCCCCCCCTACGTGGCTTCTCCCCCCCCGCCAGCTCGCCGAGCATCAGTCGTTTCGGGAGTCGCCCGTCCGGCTGCCTTGCCAGTGCTCCCGCGAACAGTAGGCGTCGTTGTCGGATCGTGGCTTCAACGCTCTGGTATTCGATCCTCTTCAGCGTCTGGGCGTAAGAGAGCTAGCTGCCTGTAGGTGTCTTTCTTGCGCTTGTACCCGATAACTCGAAGGAGCAGTCGGTGGTGTGTCGACCGCAATGTTTGATAGTGGCCGCTGAGTGGTGACCATGTCATGCAGCCGTACAGCAGTGCCTCCATCGCCTCCGCCTGGAGGAGGCGGATCTTGAATCGGAATGGTGCTTTCGGTCTGTCGAAGAGCTCCTGGCCATATCGCCTGAGGCACGCCCACGCTCCTCTGCTCCTGTAGTTGATCTCCCGGGTGAGGTCGCCATGTTCGTTGACGAGGCCACCGAGGTACCGGAACTCGGTCGTCTGGGCGTATTTCTGTCCCGCGGCTTCGATGGTCAGCGGTGGAGGCGGGGAGGGCTGTGATGTTGTAGTCAACTTGTCCTTCGCGCGCATCAGGAGCGTCTCCGTCTGCTTCTCCGACACCGTTAGCCCGAACTCTCCGAACACCTCAACAATGATGGTCATCATTCTCGCCAGTCCTTCTGCAGACCCCGATATGACGCCGGCATCATCGGCATACAGCATCCCCCATACTGCCCTCCGTACTCGGTCAAGGGGTGTCTCCTCCCCCCCCCCCCGCTTCTGTCTTCCCCTCCTCCAAGCACACCAGGTTCCGCAGAACAACATCATCCTCGCTGAATCGGATAACGACGACTTCGAGGACCTCGGCGAAGATGATGTTGAACAGCAGTGGGGATAGCACACATCCTTGTCGCACGCCCTGTGTGACGAAGAACCAGTCCGATAGTTCTCCGTCGTCCATGTGCACCCGGGCCCGCATTCCATCGTGGAATTGGCGGATGACTTTGATTAGCTTCGCGGGAATCCCGGCCCTGGCCAGCACCTTCCATAGCATCTCTCGGTCCACCGAATCATACACCTTCTTCAAGTCGATGAAGCACATGTAGAGCAGTATTTTCTTTCTCCGCCCCAGCTCCTGGAGGCGGCGCACGACGAACAGCATGTCGACGGTGGATCGCCCGGGTCGAAATCCGCACTGTTTCTCCGGGAGGATGTTGTTGGCTTCGCAGAAGGCGCTTAGACGGTTGGTGATGATCTTGATGGGGACTTTGCCTACGTGAGATAGTAGCGAAATCCCCCTGTAGTTGTTACAGTTGGACCGGTCACCCTTCTTGTACAGCACCTTGATGGTTGCATCCTTCCACTCTCATGGGATATCTCCTCCGTTCCACACCTTGACGAGGATGGTATGGAGGTGTCTCAGGACGACGGGTTCGTCGTCATCGATGTTGAGCAACTCGGCAGGGAGGGAGTCATGGGCGGGTGCCTTCCAGTTCTTGAGGCCTTTCGCTGCCCGTGCCACCTCCTCGAGGTCTGGCACCTCTCCCAACCGTTGCGTGTCACGTGTCGCTGGCCGCTGCGTCACTCGTTCGATGATGTCTGGGTTCAGGGTGTGGGATTTGGTGTTGAGTAGGGTGCTGAAGAATCTCGCCCACCGTTGGAAGATGTCGTCCCTTTTCCGGAGCAACACGCCGTTCTCATCTGCGACGAACTGCTGTCCCCCCGCTGGTCTCCCGCTGAGGCCCACTGATCTCTTGAGGTGTTGGTACAGTCCTCTCATGTCGCGATCTTTGTAGATTGCTTCGAGTTCAGTCACATATCCGTCCAGGTGGGCATAAATGCCCGTTCCGACTGCTGTAGCCACTCCCTTACACGCTGCTTTGAGAGCTCTCCACGTTGCTGAGTTCTAGTTGCCCCTCATCGCCCGGCGCGCTTCCCGCCGTTTGGTAAGGGCCTGCTCCAGCGCTGCTCTCGTCTCTGGGGTCTCACACCACTCCTGTGTGCGGCGTCTCCGCGGTTCCTCCCCTAGAGTCGTCCGCGCTGCTTCGAGGAGAGCATTGGTAAAGTCGGTCGTCAATTCCGCGGCGGTGGTTGTTCGTTCGCTCGTCCAGTCGTGTGTCGAGGTTGAGGAGGAACCGATTAGTCACCGCACACCGTGCTGTTTCGAACTGCAATTCCCGTCGGTTGAATTGCTGCTGTTTCGGTTCAGTCCGGACTGCACGGTTGTGGGCAAGCCTGCCACCGAGGTTGACGGTGGCTACTACCATATTGTGGTCTGAGTGTGCTTTGACTGGGCGAACCGGCTGGGGGATGACAACCACGTTAGATACTCGGCCGTGATGTGCCTGCCTTGTCAGGATGTAGTCAAGGCACTTGCAATCGTTTCCCGACACACCATTGTATGTGTGCCATATTCCGCCCTTGCGTGTCTCGAAGAACGTGTTCGTGAGAGCTAGCCTGTTTTGCGTTGCGAAGTTCAACAGTAGCATGCCATTGTCGTTGAGCTCATCACGCCCGTACATTCCTATTACCCTTCCGTCCCCTCCGTCCAACCTATATCTCCCGTCCGCGCGTTGGCGTCCAATAGGACATACACACATTCTTTGGAAGGGATCCTCTGCACGAGACTGTCAAGTTTTCCCCAGAACACGCGCTTGCTGTCGGCAGTTGAAGGTTCGGTTGGAGCATACGCGGCTACGAAGTTGACCGCTCCACGGTGGCCTGCCAACAGAAACCTCATGGCCATAAGGCGTTCGTCGATAAACCCGGTATACAGTGAACGTGGATGTCTTGCACAGTGACTCTTTGACGGCTATCCCCACACCATGGACTCCACCAGTCTCCGTGCCACAGCAGAACACCCGGAAACCCGCTGCTGCAAATTCCGTTCGACCTGCCCTCCGTGTCTCCTGCATTCCTACCACTGATACGTCTTGTCTCGCTGCCTCGTGTAGAATGCTGTAGGCTCGCCCGTATCCATTCGCCCCGTTTACAGCCAAAGTCCGCACATTCCAGGTTGCTATCCTAAGAAGTTGACCCTGCTGTCTCTTTCGCGCGGCCCGCGCTGCTCTCTTAGCCAGCCTACGCGCCGCCCGACCCCTCCTTTTCCTTCATCTCCCCCTCTTTTTTTGTTCTTTTGCTATTTTCTTGCGAACACTCGGGCTGAGATGATAGTTATCCCGGTTCTTGCCTTGTTTCCCATAGAGTTGTCTTCTTGTCCCGGAGCGGTGTGGCCCTCCATCTCTGGACTCTCTCCTTTCCTCTCTCTGGGGCATACCCCCACAGCGTGTGGTCTCTCCACCACCCTCACCGTGCTCTCTGCTGCTGCATAACCCCGGTGTCCAAGCCGGGGCGTTAGGATTCAGCCTCATCTTGCAGCTACCAAAGCTGGCAGTTCACGAGCTACCCCGATCTCACGACAGCATTAACTCCCAACCGCCAAACTCAGGATCCCCCTCTCAACAGTGCTAGGGACCGTATATCCGTCTTCACTGGATGGTCTTTCGAGGTCTAGATCCACTTGCGGAACCTCGGCCTACCCCAGGGACGGGGGGGGCAGGCCATGGAGGATGGTAGACACGGCTTAATCAGGCAGGGGCGAAGACCAGAGTCTTCCCCCCGTGGCCTCGGGGGGCTGGTCGATTCACCTCCTTCGTGATGGTAAAAAAGTGTGTCATCTCACACGAGTCTCTCTCTCTCCATCTATCTCTCTCTCCTGCCAACACGCCAGCCAGACAGATACAAAGAAATTTACCACATCTTAGACATGCAGATATCCAAAGGCGGCTTCCCACCGTGAACTACAACTGCTCAGGTGCGCTGCATCCATTTAACGTCCCCAAAGGTGATTGTTTACTACCGGAGTAGACAATAATCAGCTTGAACTCAGATAGTAGGCTCCTGGATATACTCAGGAAAAATGACGGTGGTGTTTATGAATGATAGACGCCCATACACGGCGATATCATGCCGGACTAATGCCACGCCATTTGGTTAGTCAGCGCCATTGCGTTAGTCAGTGCATGTGCACAACCTTCCATACAAGCGTAGAATGCCCGCAATCAGCAGCGAAAGGTATGCGAAGCTACAGAAGACAACAACACGCGTATGATGCAAGACCACACCAAATTTCTAAGGCCGCACGCTCGTAAATAGAAGAAAACTTAAGCAGTGGATGGACGATCAACACACCGCAAACAATGAGAAATAGGTATGTTTGCCACACGCAGGGAAAATGATGGAAGAAACAACAAACCCCGAAGCAATGCTGTGCAGCCAGGTGGGCTGTGCATGCCCCTGTGGACTCCAGTTAAACCAGTGGGACATGTCGTCCATCATGACCAAAATGTACTTGAGCCCTTCCTCCTTGTCCAAGCCATCTTTCCCGCAGCGGGCCACTTGCCCCAGTAGAGGTGGTCAAAACGAATGACTTCGCCAGGTAGCGTGCCGTGGACGGTCTCCCCAAGCGGACGACGCACCTTTTCCCCCGTTTTGTAGTTCACATACAATGCAGGTACTGCTTGACGAAGTGGGTGATGTGCTCTTTCATCCGGAACCAACAACAGTACTCGGCCAAACGCTGCAAGGTGGCTGCGGCGCCACGATATCTTTCATGTATGCACAAACCATCAGTCGCACTTGCAAAGCACCCCCTTGATCTGGAATGCAAAGCACGTCGCGTCCGTTCATTCTCACGCGAAACAACCCCTCAACATCCAAAGTGGCCGTCCCCACCGTCGTCGAGCATTACGTGGCTGGTCGAGCAAGCACGCCGAGTGTTAGATTACGTGCGACTTCCTTGGACGGCACCGCGGCAGCATGAGCACTTACCGACGGCACAGAAACCCACCGGGACAGAAGATTCCACCACCAATGTCGCACACCCGAAATTGGCCTGATGGTGTGTTAACGTACTGGCCCGAGACGGCATTCGACTGGTCGAGGCGCTGAGCCATGGTTTTCACTACGGAACACATGCAAGCCTTCCGGGTCAAAGATGAACGCGAGATTACGGCGGTCGGTAGAGATATGCACGCCATCCCAAAGCAAGTACTCCAACGGCTTGAACTTACTCACAATCGCGTATCGCGTACCCTTCCTTGTCCACCGTAGTCCACAGCTGCTGCGCGCCCTTGAGTGTATGTACCACTCAGAAACCCCATCGGCTCATGATCGGACCCCTCCACAGGGACGCCACGGTCCAGCTGGTCTTGGAGCACTTCGGTCACAAACCTTCCCCAAACGTTATCGGACGCATGGGACCAGCGCAATCCGCAGCGCGATACTCGGCCACGCGCTTCATTCAGTTCTTGACATCAACCAAGTGCTGCTCCAGAAACGCACGAAGTGGCCACACAACCTTCGCCATTCGCGGTAGGGACATGCGCAGCCAGTTGACCGCCTCCAGAAACTGCATCAGGTTGCCAGCGTCTCACACACCGCGTTGTAGCCAGACCGCTGCACCTGTCGGGATCATGCTCGACCTTGCCCTAAGAGTACATCTTCCCGTAGCCGACTTAGCGATCGTGAATATTTCCTGCGTCTTCGGAGACAGCGGGCACTGCCAGTACCCTTGCAAGAGATCCAAGCTCTCACAGGACTTGGCCGCACTGAGCTGAGGCATGGCACCAGGTACCTTCTTTACACGAAAGTAGTTCACGAACCGGTATCCCCCTTTGTCGGAGTTACCATCGCGGCGCTGGCCCACACGGTCTGCATTTTGAGGAACACACAAAGGCCCCCAAGCTCTGGTACATATCGATTCTCAACGCTTTCAGGGTCGGGTTGCCGATGTATGACCACCTCGTCTGTACCAGGCATGCCCGCGAACGACAACGGGTCCACTGACACCATCCCCCTGCTGGTGTTCAAAGCATTACCCGGGGCAGGTTTTCTGCGTGACCTCGAGCAGGCAGCGTCCGCTACTTTCAGCTTCCCCGGGTTTGACATGCCTCCCGCGACCGGCACATCAGGAAAAGCAGCTTGAAGCCTACTCGCGATACCTGCTGCTGACATGGTTTATGAACCTGACTGACCCTGCACGGTCAGCCTGAGTGTAGACGCGCCTATAATCAGGCAGGTCTAGGACCAGAACCCTCTCCCCGTGGCCTCGGGGGGCTAGTCGATTCACCTCCTCGGTGATGGTAAACAGAGCGTATTCACCTCACACGAGTCTTCTGTCTCTCCATCTATCTATCTCTCCCCTACCAACATGCCAACCAGACAGATAGAAATCCCACTCTACCATATCTTAGACATGGAATTCCAAAGGCGGCATCCCACCGTAAACTACACTACCCAGGTGCGTTGGGTCCAAAATCACGATGCAGGTACACAATTATGGCACCCGAGGTACCCGCGTCATCTCTGCCGCATCTCTGTACAAAACCAGTGACGTCATCACACACACTCAACATCTATTTTTGGGAAAATATCGAAAAATAATCGACAACACATAGTGTTTGTCCGTGCTTCACGGATCGATGTCGCCCGCATGCTCCGGTGCTCCTGCTCCGGTGCCGCTGTGGCCATCAGTCCTAAATAGCACCATCACATCACTCCATCCGATCCGCCCGTACATACTCTTGTTGCTGTGCTTCTTAGTCGGTTCCTAGCTTTCTCTCTCGTTGCACCAAAAACTTCTCGTGCCGAAGGAGTTGACCAGCCCATTCTTCAGCTCGTCACCAGCTGCCCTCTCCTCCTTTGATGGTGAAGCCAGGTTACTGATACACCTTACAGCTCCCTCTAGCAAATCTAAGGCCGTGTACATACATAATGCCCGTCCCCCTTTCTGATGGCGTCTGCCTCTGTTCACAAAAATACGATGGGCATTGCTGCCTACACCGACGGCCATAATGGCTCGTCGATCTGCACTTTTGTACCTGACCCACCAGTACCGAACCAACTCCAGAAGGTGTTAGGCGGCCCCTTGGGGGTGAGTCTATCCGTGCTCGCTAGAAAGACCCCCCCCTTGCTAAGGGCCATGCCTAAGCAAAAGCTTTGCCGAGGTCGCGAGGGGAAGAAGGGAAATGTGTCTTCGACAACATCTTTGACGTATGTAAATCCTTCTTGCTCTTGTCTTTGAAAATCGCTTCAAAGGCAAGAGTGTAAAGGACTGAACCTGATATTGCGTGCTGACCAAACAAAGTTTTCACGGTGACACAGCGTATTTGTGGTTCGTAAGTTAACTTGACCAGTGATTCTATTCGAGGTATCGATAACTCTCTTCTACTATCGTTTATAGACCCGAGAGCAATATGCCCTCGGCTGGATCCCCCAGGGCACAGTCTCCCCAGGATGTAACGGCGGAGGCCGTGCCCCAAAGCCCCCGTGGAGGGGGAAGAAGGGAAGACTCGAGCAGAACAACGGTAAGAACTCAACAGAGGCAACCCGGATGGGATAACAAGGGTACCATCAACATTCCCAGGCATTGCATCAAAGTCCCCAGAAGATCCCGATCTACAACGCCCCCAAAGCACATCGCTACACATCAGTGTAAGCGAGCATTAAATGATACTCGCCATGAACGGAAAAGTGTAAGCGAGCATTAAATGATACTCGCCATGAACGGAAAAACCGAATAAACAACAACAATCACAACAGCGTTGCACGGCAAAGCAAATTAAATCCTCGCACAAACGTCGAGTCCCAAGAGTATCTCATTCACCTTGACGAGCAACATTCGAACCATCATCGGTGACAAACGTTGTGGAGGCAGTAGTAGCTCACGGCTGGAAAGCCCCTTTCGATATTTCCATGTCTAAGATACGGTAGATTGGGATTTCTGTCTGTCGGCTTGGCACGTTGGCAGGAGAGAGGGAGAGAGTCGCGTGAGATAATACACTCTGTTTACCATCACCAAGGAGGTGAATCGACTAGCCCCCCGAGGCCACGGGGAGAGGGTTCTGGTCCTAGGTCCTGCCTGATTTCAGGCGCATCAACAGTTGTCGATAACTCAGGCTGACCGATCAGGGTCAGTCAGGATCATAAACCACCATGTCAGAAGGTATCGCGAGTAGGCTTCAAGCTGAAAGTAGCGAACGGCCGCCTGCTCGAGTTCACACAGAAAACCTGCCCCGGGTATTTCTTTGGACACCAGCTGGGGGATGGTGTCAGTGGACCCGTTGTCGTTCGTGGTCACGCCTGGTACAGACGAGGTGGTTATTCTCGGCAACCCGACCCTGAAAGCGTTGGGTATCGATGTGTAGCAGAGCTTGGGGATCTGTATGCATTCGCGTGCAAGCGTCGCGGGTGTTGAGACGGCGGCGTACAAGCAATGCCACCGAGTTTCGCTTGCCGTTGATGCTCTGCAGCAGCACGAAGGCCCGGACCACGCCGAGCCGGATCCAGCCGTCGAGCGTTTGGTGGCACGAGCAAGGCCCAGACAGGGACGTGAGCCCTGAGGAGAAGGAACCGGTGTGGGTGATTGATACCGTTTTTTCAAAAATCACGTGATGGCTGCCCTTGCGACTGCACTCGGTGTTGACCGGAAATGAACACCGACAGGGAAGCAAGAACACCACCAACAAACGCATCACCACTGAGACGCTGGTCGGAGACTAGCTATGAAAACCAGGAGGAGCCGGGCCTATACGATCTGTGCACCGTGGGTATGCTGTAGGCATGCGCCATGTGTAACCTGGCGGGTGTTTATTGATGTTGAGAGGGTCCAACCGACTGTTCCAAAAAGAGCAAAAACCGATTATCACAATTGAACACACGTAGCACACCTTCCCAAGTCCAGATCACACCTACAATCATCGAGAGAAATCGTCGAGGGCGTGAGGGTCTACTGCTGCTGCTGTGCGTTATCAGGATGGTTCCCCACGGGATCGGTTCAGATTGCGTACTTGCGCCGCGACACTGACTGTCTTTGCAAAAGACATGCCCAGCATGCTGTTGCTGCTGCTGCACGGTTCCTTGCATCGAAGTCATGACGTCATGACCATCAATGGCTTTGTTATTTTTGGTTCAGGCTGGACTGCTTGCTCTCACTTGGCGGGAAACTCGGAAGGCTTGAGACAACAGTGGCGGGCAAGTTGTGAGCCTGACGCAATATTGGCCATCTGTCGTGTCACAATCCTATGTCTACGCTGCCGGTCGTGCTCCTCGACGGTGTGATGTGTGATACGCTCATCCCCAGGTGTATCCCGCATGCGTGCCTCTTCCAGATGCCCAGATGTGCGTGTTTGCGTCCGCACAGCGGGAAGACTTCATATTTTGTTTCTTCGTGCATGTGCGCATCAAAACGGAGAAGAAACAACCGCACGCAAAGTGCAAAATGTTGAACGGTGGCCACACATACAACCGTCGTCGCTGCCGTCGCACGCCTGCTGTCCCTCTGTGGTGCACACGTAGCTGCACCACAAACGATTCATGCTGGTGTGTGTCTAGAGTCGTGCACCATCAGCATCGCAAATAAGACTACTGCAAGGTGTTCAGTCGCACCACGCGGCTCAGCAAGGGATGTAGACACGCCTGAAGTCAGGCAGGGCCTAGGACCAGTATCCTCCCCCCGTGGCCTCGGGGGGCTAGTCAATTCACCTCCTTGGTGATGGTAAACACAGTGTATTATTATTGCACACGAGTCTCGTCTTTCTCTTTCCATCTATCTCTCTCTCCTGCCAACATGCCAACCAGGCAGATAGAAACCCCAATCTACCATATCTTTGACATGCATACATGTCCAACGGCAGCTTCCCACCGTGAACTACTGCTACCCAGGTGCGCTGCGTCCACAGTGCCCCCAAAGCTTATTACTACCGGAGTAGACACTAATCAGCTTGAACTCAAACGGCAGTAGGCACCTGGTTGTACTCAAGAAGAAAACGACAGCGGTGTTTGTGAATGATAAACACACGTACACGGCGATATCATGCCTGACTAAATCATGCCACACCAATTCGTCAGTCAGCGCAAGTGTTCAACCTCCCATGCAAAAACGTAGAATGCCCCCATTCAACAGTGAAAGACCTCGATGCTTCAAACGACAAACACGCACGTGTCCGACGACCACACAAGATTGGCTAAGTCCGGTAGACACGCGTACAGAGAAACTTACGAAATGGATGGATGACCAACACACCGCAAACAACGCGAAATGGGCAAAGTTGCCACGCGCAAGGAAAATGATGAAAAAAACCAACAACCCAGAGGCAACGCTGAAAACTGTTACGAGGCGCTTCGAGGGTTGAGTTGAAATATCTCGAAATACCAAACATACATGGCGAAACGATCTTCATGATCGTTCAACAAGCCAATGTCGCGAAAATGGACAACCGTACGTAGCTCGCGAAGAAATACCACCAACACGCTGTCATAAGGCGGCCTCCACGCAGTTCAATCACATGCAAAAGACAGGCACGCCACAACATAAATGCGCGGCAAGCTGAAGAATGTACAGAAACAATCAGCGAAGAAATGCTATCAATGCTCGGCAAGTTAGCCCTCACTCAACTCAAACAAATAATCACAGGGCATGCCGTATTGGTGCTTCAACTGAGCCCGAACCTTTTTCGGCAGACCCAGCCGCCGCAGCTCGGATTTGACGAACTGCGGCGCGGCATCCCACACCTTGGACAACTCTTCCCAGGTGTTCCCTCCCTTGTCGAATCCGACCCACTCTACTTCCACGTCGAACCCAGGGCCATCTTCCGCCACCGATATGTCCACGATCGCCGCCATCTCGAACTCCCCCTGCGTGAAAGCATGCTGAAACACCTCCTTCACCTCGGCCGTGATTTCGAGAGCGGCATCGGCGTAGAACCGCAAACGCGCAACATGGACGTCCCGAACTTCCCCCGACACGATGTTCTGGACTCCGTACACATGCAGTCTCTCGGCGGCGACAATCCTCCACGGCCCCGTCCAGGTCATGAGAAGTTTCGGTGTCGAACCACGCCGGCGTACACGCGCCACCAACACGTAGTCCCCCACCACGAAGTCAGGCAGGCTCCCAACTCGCGCAGACGCCCGGTGCTTACTCCGACTCGCATGCACCTTGTCGAGAACTTCCTTGTGCAGGTGACGTGCCTCAACGACGTGCTGCACCTTCAGCCGCAAAGACTTCTCATCCAGGACGTCTACCTTTCATTCAGCGCCGGTGGACGACGCCAAAGTGGAAAGCGCGGTGCGTGGCGCTCTACCAAACATGGACGTGGTACGGCGTCGAGCCGTACCGTTCGCGGAAAGCGGTGTTCAACGCCCATTGCACAGCTGGTACCAGATCAACCCAGTCACGAGTACTCCTCCGCTCTTCCTGAATCATGGCCTTTAGCGTACGAACCACCTCGCGCATCATGCGCTCGCACGTACCGTTAGACCAGGGAGAGTTGGCGACTGAAACTTTCCGGTCAACACCGAGTGCAGTCTCAAGGGCAGCCATCAGGTAATTTTTGAAATGGGAAGCGGTATCACTCACCCAAACCTCCGGCACACCCAAGATCTTACACCACGTCCGGAGATGTTGCGCAGTCAGGCGGGCAGTGCATGCCCCGGTGGGCTCCAGCCAAACCCAGTTGGACATGTCGTCCATCATGACCAAAATGTACTTGAACCCTTCCTCCTCGTCCAAGCCATCATTCCCCAGCGGGCCACTCGCTCCCACGTCGAGGTAGTCAAAATGAACAACTTCGCCAGGGCGCGTGCCATGGACGGTCTCCCCAAGCGGGCGAGGCACTTTTTCTGCCGCCTTAGAGTCCATGTAATGCGGGCACTGCTTGACGAAGTCAGTGACATGCTCTTCCATCCGAAACCAGCAACAGTAAGGTGGCGACGGCGCCACGATGCCCGGCTTCTTTCATGTGTGCACAGACCATCAGTCGCACCTGCAACGCACTCGCCTGATCTGGAATCCAAAGCACGTCTCGCCCGTTCATGCCCACTCGAAACAATCCCTCGTCATCAAGAGTCGCCGTCCCCACCGCCGACGAAAATGACGTGCCAGGCCCGGCAATCGCGCCGAGCTTACTCCGCGCCGCTTGTTGTGCATCACATACTACTTGCTTCGATGGCGTGGCGGCATCAGAATCGCTGGGGGCGTAAACCGCGGCAGCGCGAACACTCACCGACGGCACAGAGACCCACCGCGACAGAAGGTTCCCCCAGCAATTGCGCCCACCCGAAATGTGCCTGATGGTGTAATCGTACTGGCCCAAGACAGCTTTCCACTGGTCCAGGCGCTGAGCCGTGGTTTTCGCTACGGCAGACACGCAAGCCTCCGGGTCGAAGATGTACGCGAGATTACGGTGGTCGGTGAAAATGTGCACGCCACCCCAAAGCAAATACTCCAACCGCTTGAACGTACTCACAATCGCGTACCCTTCCTTGTCCACCGTGGCCCACCGCTGCTGCGCGCCCTTGAAAGTGCCGCTCAGAAACCCCATCGGTTCATGAGCCATATTCTCCACAGGAACGCCACGATCCAGCTGGTGTTGGGGCACTTGCGTGAGAAAGCTCCCCCAATGCTCATCGGATGCATCGGGAAACATGAGGACGGCGCAACCTGGGCGAGGGTGAGACAGAGCAACGGCACGGGCAACAAGGTCTTGCGCGGCAGTCCACGCTTCGACGAGCGCGGGCGTCCACGCATCCTCAGCGATCGCGCGATTCTCGGCCGCGAGCTTCGTCCGGCTCTTGGCACCAACCAAATGCTGCTCCAGAAACACGCGAAGCGGCCACAGAACCTCCGCCATCCGCGGCAGAGACGTGCGCAGCCAGTTTACCGCCTACAGGAACTGCATCAGCTAGCCAGCCGTCTCAGACGCCGCATTGTAGCCAACCCGCTGAGCCGCTCGGGATCGTGCTCGACCTGACCCTCCGAGTACACCTTCCCGCACCAAGTGATGCTGGTCTCAAAGAATGTGCACTTGTGGGCGGCCACGTAAAGGCCAGCCCCCTCCAGACGATCCAGAATCAAGTCAAGGGTGTCAAGCAAGTCGTCTTCATCCATCCCCCAATACACGACATCGTCTACCCAGACGAAGCAATTCAGCCCGTCCAAGATGCGTGTAAGGGTGGCCTGGAAATACGACGTGGCGTTCAAAATACCTTGCGGTACCCTCTTGGGCGTGTAGAGGCCGCCCGGCGTAGCAATCGCGAAAAATTCTTGCGCCTCCGGAGCCAACGGGCACTGCCAATACCCTTGCAAAAGGTCCAAGCTCCCATAGAACTTGGCCGCACTGAGCTGGGCCATACTGGCTTCAGGGTTCGGCATCACACCAGGCACCTTCTCTACTTTCTTGTTTGCCGCACGAAAGTCACTCACCAGCCGGTATCCCCCTTTCTTCGGGGTCGCCATCGCGGCGCTGGCCCACACGGCCTGCATGTTGAGGAACACCAACCCCAACGCGGCCAGCGACGCCATGCACCCCGCCAGCCACGCGGTCTTGATCGGGTTGTACACCCGCGGTCGTGCTTTAACCGGTGGCGCTCCGGGCTTAAGGGTGACCCGTAGAGGCTCGACGTTCGCGGGAGGGTCACCATGGCGTAAACTACGGCGGAACGCATTCCAGCGCTTGCTGATGATGCCTCGCAGACGCCCTACATGCGGTGCCTCCAAGCCAGCGGCAACAGCGGAAGAGACAGCGCTGTCCAACGATACACAGACCGCGCCGATGCCTCCTCCTCCGGGCTCATGTCCATGTCGGGGCCTCGCGCCACCAAACGCTCGACCGCGGGATCCGGCTCGACCTGCTCCAGACCCTCGCGCTGCTGCAGTGCATCGACATCTTGCGTAACTCGGCGGCATTGTTTGTACGCCGCGGTCTCAACACCCGCGACGCTAGCGCGCGAACGCGCATAGGCCCCCAAGCTCTCATACACATCGATACCCAACGCCTTCAGCGTCAGGTTGCCAAGAATGACCACCTCATCATTGCCAGGCATGACCGCAAACAAGAGCGGGTCTACCGACACCAGCCCCCAGCTGGTGTGCAAAGCGATCCGCACGAAGCATGTTTTCTGTGTGACCGCAAGCACGCGGCCGTCCGCGACTTTCAGCTTCCCCGGGTTTTGCATGCCCCCCACGACCTGCACATCAGGAAAAGCAGCTTGCAGCCTACTCATGATACCGGCTGACATGGTGGTGAGCCCTGATCCAGAATCCAGAATCGCAACGGCGTCTATGGCAGTCATATCGGCAGCACCAGGCACCGACAAGCTCACTTGGCACCATTTTTCCTGCGAATCAACCGCGATACCTTCAGAATCAAACCCAGACATATCTCCGGGCTGAACCCCACGAAACGCCGGCACGATTATCCCCTCAGGCCCTGGTGGCACCCCCACACCCTCAGACGGCGCTGGAAACGATGCGGGGGCAGTGGTAGCGGACGGGAACCGGTCGGGCGGCAGAAAAGGCGTCGGAGCGGCCTGCCCCTGGGATTCCCCGGACAAAACAGCCCTACCTCCGACATGGCGTTGGTGAAAGTTGTGGACGATGCCCCCCCGGAGCCTCGTCCCCCTCCTGAAGACGGCTGTTGCTGCTGTTGACCGGGAGGGCGCTGTTGCTGCGGCGCTTGCCCCTGGGCACGGTGCGGCTGCTGCTGCTGCTGCTGATGATGATGATGATATCCACGGGGGTCCCCGGTGCCGCGAAAATGCCCCCCATACCCAGCGTGCTGGGTAGAGGCTTTGGCGGGGAACCGCTGAAGCGGACAGTTCTGCGGGGCGTGGCCGGCCTTCTTGCACCTGAAACATGTGACAAGCTCAGCAGAGGGAGACGCATCTGCACCTCCAGCCCCACCAGGCGCTTTCGCTTTCGCCCATGACTGTTGCTGAGACGGTTTTTTACGAGCATGAACGCCACCCCCACGCGATTGCCCGCGCTGCCTGTCTGCCAACTCAACCGTGCGCCACTCGACCGCAACATCCCGAACGATCTCAAAGACTAGCTCAGGTTTGTCCTTCCAGCCACCTTGCATGTCGAGCTTGCTTTCCACCTTGACCTTGAACTCGGGGCGGAGACAGACCTACCACAACTGCTTTCCTGAGGACAGCAGCCGGACCTTTCTTGAACGCGCCACTGGAGTCTCGGAAAACACGCTCCGCACTCGGGGTTTCAAAGTATTGCTCGAAGCGGCTTTGGACAGCGTCTATCCGATCTACAGCAGTCGTCTCAGTCCCCATGACTACCATACGGGACACGGCGGCGGCCGCAATCGAAGGCTCAAGGGTATCATCCGTCCAGCATTCAGCATGTTTGGCCAGGGCCTCGCGCAGGTCAGCTTCTTCAAGTTCAGTGCCATCAAAGTAGGTGCGCGACAAGCATTTCCGGATAGACTGGCGCAGCAGTTGAGACACAGTGAGCAGCGGGCGTCTGATGGATTGCCCACCGTTGCAGAGAACCATGCTCCGATCGTACTCGATGTATTTCGTGTAGAAACGCAAGGACGAAGCTCGTGAAAAAGTACGTCCATACTCGGGCGGCTTGGGCCCATTGCCCAAAACCAAGTCAGTAAGCCCCGCCCCGAGCTCACCAATATCTCCAGCAGAACCTTTCTATCCGCCAAGCGCCCCCTTGCCAACATTGGAGCGTCTCTGAGCCATCGCGCCGTACGATGCCCGGGCAGATCAAGACAGCAGCTCCGCGGGAGATCAGGACAGCAGGTCCAAGACCGCAGCCTCGCACTCAGCGAAGCAAGAAAAACGCGGAGGAATAGCTCGTCCTGCTGTTGTCACGAAAATGTTTTTTGACCCTGTCTGACCCTGGTCGGTCAGCCTGAGTTATCGATAACTGTAGACACGCCTGAAGTCAGGCAGGGCCTAGGACCAGTATCCTCCCCCCGTGGCCTCGGGGGGCTAGTCAATTCACCTCCTTGGTGATGGTAAACACAGTGTATTATTATTGCACACGAGTCTCGTCTCTCTCTCTCCAGCTATCTCTCTCTCCTGCCAACATGCCAACCAGGCAGATAGAAACCCCAATCTACCATATCTTTGACATGCATACATATCCTTCCCACCGTGAACTACTGCTACCCAGGTGCGCTGCGTCCACAGGGAGCAATTCGGAAGCAATCCTCACCCAGCAGTTATGGAACGTTTTCATGCGCGCTATCAAATACTTGTAGACCGTGAACCAGGGCTCACATTCACAGGAGACGGTGGACAGCGCTCTGCTGGGGGCCCAGATATGATAGTTGGAGATGTTGATGGTAACCCTTGGTGTCCCATCCGGGGGTATTCTGTTGCCGTTTGAACGTAATATACTTCCTTTCTATCCCCCTCTATGGAAGCTTAGGGTCCAAGCCTCCCTCTTCAAACCCTGGGGAGGCTGCTGCCTTGGGGGGTCAACGGAGAGCATATGGCTCTCTGGTCAACAATTCTAACTAAGTCAGGTCGACTGGGCAGCTCTGAGCTGTTTGTTGATCCAGAATTTTTCCGAGCGTTCAAGTGGCAGGGACAGGTACTAGGAGCTGACTCCGGAGGCGTATTGGTTGCCTGCCTCGCCAAGCGCGTGTGCGGATCTGTGTTGGTTCTGCACTGCACCGGGGGGAAAGATGCCAAGTCTGTCGTTCAGAATGGCGGAGGTTGTGCGATCTCATCACTACTGTGCCAATGTCTCTCCGCTAACAGGTGGGAGGATTGAGCGAGATCATCAGTTGGACGGTGCAAGATGCCGCTCGAGGAAAGGCGCGCCGTCGGTTGCGATGCTTGCGAGTCAACCTTTCGTGTTTTACACTTTGAGCTGGCCAACATGCTGTATCCAGAAATGCGGCGGGATCTCGAGAAGGAGGAATGCTGCCACGTTTAGCAAATGGCGGGAAGCATCCCCGCCCGTCCGAGCCTGCTGGAGCCATGAAGCTTCGGGACACGACTCTTTTTGGGATTAGAGCTTCTCGTGAAGCTGGTGTAATTTGGTGTCCCATTCTCGCTGCAGGAGGGGTGAGCAAAATGTGTGTTGAACTTTGAATACAGCTAAAAGTCAAGTTGTTCATGGGACCAAATCCTCACTCCAAGAGGCGTACAAAGCAAGACGTGTTTTTGACTGACGTCAAGTTGCTTACAACGGCTTGTGCTATCTTGAGTCATTGGGTCGAGCTTACTTCTGTTTGCTTGTTAGACGAATGCCCGGTATGCGTGGGTGTCTACTTGATCTTGTGTGTGCTCATTCGAGCTCCCGGTCACACATGCAGGAGTATGAACATCAATCAGTTGACGATGTGCCGAGGAGTTTCGAGTCCATATCCCTAGTGGAAGGAGTCTAGAGTTGACCGTTTACGGTCAAATAACCCATGAATCAATCAATTCACCAATGTCGTTCATATGCAAGATTTGAGCTAGCAAGGGATTCGTTTCAAAGTCGCGTGCGATGCTGCCTGGTTACTAGCTGTGATCATTAACAACATTTTTCTCACATGTGTATTTACGTTGAGGTGTCATAGCCACCAAAGCGTGCAGTAAAACATCCCCAAACAACGAATGTCTGCGTATTTCCGACGCGAAGTTTGATTTGCGTGGAGTGAAATCTCGTACATTGAACCATCGCTTTAATGGAGAACATGTGCCTTTTGGAGTTCCTTTTCTGGTGAAGAAATTAAGGGGTCTGTTCGGATGGAGGAATGCTTTAGAACCCACAAAAAAACCGAGTTTTATCCCTCCTTGTTTGTTTTCGGAAAGTCTACATTCTTGCTGAATCTTTAGAGAAAACTTTATTATCTCCACAATTTGTCACGGTAGCATGAACGGGCGCTAAATACTGAGAATCATTCCATTTCACGATGGTTTGAGGAGGGCTAGGGTATACCCCAGGGTGTACCTGAATCATTGGCGGAGCCCCTCTAGAGTTCCGCCTCAACACGTGTTTTGGGTGATCGCTCACTGTTAACTCGGCCAATCTCGGAAGAGGAACTTTGACCCACCCGCTAAGAAGCAACCAGTCTGTGAGTCAAAGCATGAGAGGTAGATCTGGATAGATCTTGCCTAGACCCCCCTTGCTAATCCCACTTGATTAGACCTACAGGGCTAGACCCACCGGGATTGTATCCCTTTTGCTAGCCCCCAACTTGAATCCAGTGGTAAGATACCATGAAACTGACCATGAAATGGATGAAACTAATTGAACCCTAGCCAGTGCTTGTTACACTAACACATGAGTGAGCTACCCTAGGCGATGGCGTTATAACCACTGTGACATGGTGGAGGAGTAGGACTGTGACATGGTAGTTTTGTTTACACGCAGGGGCGTTTACTTTTGGCTCAGTTGCTGCTTGCTTCAACTGACGATCTCTTTTAGAGAGGTTGGATTCGCTCACAATCGTGTAGAACTCAATCGCTACCACCTCGGATACATGACTTAAACAGACCTAGTTTTCGATGAAATAGGCCCCCTCATAGGGGTATCGAAGACACTGGTGAGTTGAACCCATGTGCATGGTATCGCTCCCCGTCGGGGGGGGGGGTTATGATCCTTCAGAACTTAACACAGCGGACACGCGAATCTACAACCAAATGCACAAAAAAAACTTTTTTGACTCCCACTCTCAAACCAAGATGATGGATTTTTTTTTTCTTTAGAGCTGGCACCACGTTTTATTCCAGTGTAAAACTGCTCACCGGGCGTACGTCAGAAAATTGTTGGGCTTTACTTTGCTGTGCTGGTATGCTTGAGTCCTGCGCACAACACCAGATCGTATGTCTCATGCACGCACCACGACTACCAGTGCTTGTCCTGGACGGAGGGAGGTATAACAGGTTTGCTGCTGAGGATGGCAACAAGATATCGCATCAGATGACATGTGTGCTGGTGGGGACCACACCAGATGATGTGGACTGCTGTGCACGCACTTTCCTCACAAAATGCTAATGCACCGCATATTGCGCTCTGGACACAACGTTTTTTCGGGGCCATTGCGCCATACACACATGCTCTTCACCTGGTACAACCGGCAGAGGCTTTCATCCATCCATATGGCTGCGAGTTCCTGTAGGCAATCTGCTCTATACCCGCGCCGTTATGCCAGTTGGTTGTCATCACCTCTTGATTGATGCTCTACCACAGCGGTTCGTAGATTTCGTACATTTTTTTTTTACCCCGTCTTTTTCCGCTATCTCCGCATACCGAGCGTGGACACGCCACCAACCCACTGTTTATGTCAATGGCAGTGCTGCGTTTTCCCTATTTTCTTGTGGGTTGGAGTGTGTTCCAAACCAATTTACAGGGTGCTGGTTTTGATGCACGTGACACTATGCGGTGCGAGGGTTGGCAAGGTTGTGCTGGTGTTTATCAAATCTCCGCACACGTATGCATGCAATTCTCCGCTGTACCTCTCTGAAACCGTCATGCAGCAGCCGTTTCGTTCGCCCTTGCCACAGCTGATGTACAGATGCAGCAGCAGTCCATCACCCACCATTACAGAATATCTTTGGTATGTGACTAGGATTCGCTTGAAGAGCTATGCTACATCTGGCAGATATGGCCCTGCTGCTGAGGGGTACTTTCCTCAATTATGCGAAAACAGCATTGACGCGACGCTGTCATCGTTCAACCATACATGGGGAATCATATGCTGACACACACCGTCTGGAAATGGATCGATCATAATAATAAATAGTGGAATGCTAAATGATTATGTAGATTAATTTCCATTGTGCTTGTTGTGTGTACAGTATATGGGATAGGAAGAGAGGAAAAGATACTTGTGTAGTGAAAAAGGTACCTCATGTACTGTAGCGCTACGATCAATATTAATAGTTGTATCTTTCTACCACTCGACGGCTGTCTGTGGCATATCTTCCCCATGCATCGGAGTCAATTAACCGTGTCGCATCGACAACAGTGACGTGGTCGTCAGTTAAGGCTGCTGCTGCTCATCGTTGGGTTGTTTTTCGCATATACTAGGCATCCATCGGAAGACATGTCTTTCATGAACTCTTTGGAAAATATTACGCCAATGTCCGAACAGGGGATGGACCGATCGTGATTACAGCACCGTAGTGTGTTGCGTAGCACATTCTAAACAGGTCGACTGCTACTACTGCATAATCGAGTGAGTGGTACGAGCTAAAAGTCGACTGTCATTAACCAGGAGGACGCTAAAAAGTATAATATTACTGCTGTGTCGTTACACTGGGTGTTGCACTGCGATCTTCTATGACTTGCCTCGGGCACAGGTGGCATATTTTTCCACCAACGCGGTATCTTCAACCGTGTCTTTTGATGCCATTTCCACACCTTCTGTCATTATCCGTGGTTCTTGGGACATACTCTGCAGATGTCCGAACAAGGGATGGATCGATCGTGATGACAGCACATTAGTGTGTTGTGTAGCACATTCTAGCACGTCGACTACTGCATAATAGTGTGAGTAGTGAGAGCTACAAGTCGACTGTTATTATCCAGGACGACATTAATAAGTATACCTAAATAGTACTATGTCGTTACACTGGATGCTGCACTACGATCTTCCATTACTTGCCTCGGACATGGGTGGCATATTCTCATCACCACACCTGTGTTGTTACCATACTTCCCTGCCGATCCATTATTTCTGTGTCCGGTGCAAAAACATGGATTCCATCACCGACACCTCGTACACCCGAAACATGACAACCGTAGAAGGCAGGGTCATTCGGAAACATTATGACGGAAACCCGCAGCACGACACCACGACCTTTACCGTCACCTTCAACCACATGCCACTACAGCCGATGAGGTTATGCTGGCACCTTCTGATGAGGGGGGGAACACAGCGAACACGGATGATGATGATGAAGACAGACGGATTTTGTTGACTGCTCTTAAGGGAGGGCGGGAATACTTTGCTACTCGTGCGACAGACATTGCTATTGACGGTCCCGTAGCTCCCACGAGGTCACGCAAATATGAGTATAACGACCCAGGGACAGGCAGCCTCGGTTAGAAACAAAGGACTCGGTCGGTGTCGTGGGCTTCACATGCCTATCAAGTATACTTCGACGAGAGGGATGCCGCCCGTGTGGTTGGGGATGCTCTGCGGGGCCGGTGAAAGGAGCACCTATGAACAGTACGGTGTCCTAGCAGGCAGTAAACCTGTCTTCAGCGTGGATGTCAGAGAGGAAAAATGAGAGACGTTGGACTGGACTGTGTGGGAATGTTGTACAGTGTCCACAATGTTGAGGAGGCCGTGCTTATCACACTCATGAACGCCAATGTATCATACACATAAACCGCCTATGGCATATTGCTGGTATGTATTTGAGGAAGTTATTGGCATAACGTACGTCCTGGAAGGATCGTCGGCGCACGATGTTGGCCGATACTTTTTGTAGCATGGTTGTTCATGTGTGGGTCATGTTGTTGGTTACAACGGTCTTTATAATGCCAGATAATTAATAATGAATAATACCAAGCACCTTGGTTCTGCGATGGATATGACCTTGACGGGGTTTCCTTCACGCTTTAGGTTCTCGGTGATATCCCAAGGCACACGTACATGTCCACACCGACCTTGTACCCGTTTTTAATGCTAGTGGTCACCACAATCACCGCGTGTCGTCAGTGTTTACCTTCCCACGCCACCGCAGACATTCATCTCGAATTTTACGATAATGCACGACAAAGACTGTATTATGGAGATCGTGAACACAGGTCTATCACTCATTCTCAACGTCTGAAGGTTGTGATACCAACACCGGCGATACTGCGGAGTGATGATTTGTGATTACTGTTCACTTCTCAATGGCAAAGACAACATGAACAACCAGCAGCAGTACCCGCAGGGAGGGCCGCCCCCTCCGCCGCCTAGGGGACCGCCTCCTCAGCAACCTCAACAGCAGGGACGGCCACCCCTTGCAATGCCGGGAGGACCGCCCCCTCCGCCGCCTGGAGGACCGCCTCGTCAGCATCTCCACCAGCAGGGAGGGCCGCCCGTTCCACTGCCGGGAGGGCCGCCCCCTCCGCCGCCTGGAGGACCGCCTCCTCAGCAACTTCAACAGCAGGGAGGAAAGCTTCCTCTACCGCCTGGAGGACCGCCTCTTCAGCAACCTCAACAGCAGGGAGGACCGCCTCCTCCGCCGCCTGGAGGACCGCCTCCTCAGCAATCTCAACAACAGGGAGGACCGCCCCCTCCGCCGCCTGGAGGACCGCCTCCTCAGCCGCCTGGGGGACTACTCTCTCAACAATCCCAACAACAGGGAGGACTGCCTCCTTTGCCGCAGGGAGGACCGCCTCCTCCACCGGGAGGACCTCCACCTTCGCAACTCCAACAGCAAGGAGGGCAGGTTCCTCAGAATGATGGAGGACAACCACCTCAACATCTTTATCAGCCAGGAGAGCCGCTTCTGCCGACACCTCCGCAACAGGGAGGACCATCTCCTCATCAGGGCGGATTTCCAGCACACTACCCACAGGCGGGAGGACCTCTTCAGCACCAAGGAGGCTTCCACCATTCATGGGGCGTTCCTCATCAGCTGGCACCGTCCCACGGACAGTTTTCGTCCCATGCGAACGTTGACGGAGGACGTCCCCACATGCCCTATAGCGGGGGAGGCTTCCCGTCGCAGGGAGGGTTTCATCAACAACCTCAGCCCATTCCCCAACCGCGGAGGGGGGGGACAGCCGCATTATAGGGGTCCAGGTCATGGCTTCTCGCCTCTACAACATGGATGAGGGGGAGGTGTGGGGTCTGCGCCTCACGGATATGGATACAACGGAGGATACTATGGACCGTCACCTTTCTCCTCGGTGTATGCGGTCAACATGGCGGATCCTAAACAGCGTCGCCAAGTGTGGGAAGGTATCAAGAAACGCATCGTCCAAGGTACGGGAGAAGGAGGTTTTGAAGGGCCCCCGTTGCAGATCAACACGAAGGACACACCCATTTTGAAGGCTCGACATGATCCGCTGGTCTTCCAAGACGTCGTCACAAAGGCGTATGCGATGGAGTCCGGTGCGGTAGCGAAGTTTCCGCCTGATCGCATGGCTACTGATCCAGCTCGGGACATCAGGTGGTTCACCCCGAGCCCGATGATTTCACTCCGGCGCGAGTGGAAATTCTCCTTGGGTTGGTGCCACAGGAAATGGCAGTCGTCACAGAGTACCATGCATCGCGGGGCCAAGAAATGCTAGTCCACGATGTGAGGGGTGCAAAGCGGTAGGTACCTCAACATGAGGTAACGGCACTGGATCTCCTGAGGCTCATGACAGAAGCACGGAAACATGCTACGCGTCGTACAGCCATCGCAGCATTCAACGGTATAGTGTTGAGACTCAAGGAGTCGTGGTTGGCGGCGCAAGTGCGAATGGTGCAGTATTTCCGAGCCTCAAACCTTGACCCGGAGGCCCCGTACGCTACAGAAGAAGGTTACTTCTGGCAACTACTCTCTATGCGTGATCTTCAGATCTTGGAGGAGAAAGCGTTGCAGTTGTGATTTCCTCAATGGGGAGACAGGATGCCACGCGAGACTCAATTGCTCACGATCAGAGAACGCTACCGACAGCAGCTCGACAACATGCCAACCATTCGACACGAGCTGGACTCGCCTTACATGGCCAAGAGAGGAGCACTCACCAAGGAGATATTCACAAAGTTCTCCAACACCTTATCCCACGATGCCGGACGTTACAAAACACCGACGTCTCCGGTATCGGCTAAGATTAATGCATTGGCATCCAACAAACTGCCTTTGCAAACTCGTCAATACCCGGAGACATGGAAGGTCGAGGCTAATCAGTCGGCCTTGTGCATGGTGGAGGCAGTGGTGGGACCCGAGTGTCAGGATGAAGATCAAAGTGGTTAACAAAGCAACTTCTTACGAGACCATTACTGAGTTAACCCAAGTCGCGCGAGCGATAGCGGTTAACTAGTGATGTCGAAAGAATGCTACTCCTGAAAGAACCACTGCCGGGGAAAGCAACACCTGAGTTAATGGGGGACACGACAGACCTTGGAACAGAGCCAGAGGCACGAGGAGCAATCGGTGGACGTAAACACGGCCAAGACAGGCCAGACGAGCCCGACGACGCGAGCGAGGCTGCTAGCATTGCTCTACAAGTTTAGGAGTCTTTTCCCGAAGAACACGAAGGTCGTCAAGATTAAACATGGACTGAAGGCATATCATCAACTGGAACTTGAGGAGACGGACAAACATAAGACGGCCTACTCACGGGACGTCTACTCGAGTCAAATCGATGCGCCTTTGGTATCACCACAATCCCCGCCGTCTTCTCAGCCACGTTGGGTGATGATCTACGAGAGTTATTGAGCAAGGGTTTGGAAAAATGGTTGGATGACATCGCACTCCACACAAAGACGTTGGAAGAACACTTCGTACTGCTGGAGAAGGTCCTCACTATCCTGAAACGACATGGGGTACACAGGTCACTTCGTGAAAAGCGAATTTCTATTGCCAGAGCTCGAGTTCTTAGGGGTCATGGTCGGAAGGGATGAAACTCGACCAGCACCATCGAAGGTAACAGCCGTGCAAGAAATGGAAGTGCCGTCGACGGTGGGAGAGTTGAGGTCCTTCCTTGGACTAGCCAACTATTTGAGGGGATTCGTACCCAACTTTAGCGCCATCGCCGCTCCACTATTGGACATCCTGAGGAACAAGGAATTCAGTTCTAAACGAGCCCGTAACAAACGAGTCGTCATGGGGCCTCCACAAATTGAGGCATATATGAAACTCGTGGAGAAACTGGCCACATACCCAGTGCCGGTACTACCTAATTGGCTGGAACCCTTCACGCCACATACGGATGCCAGCTTGATAGCGGCAGGGTCAGTCCTGACACAGCAGTCGGTGATCATGGAACACCTGTGCCGGTGGCTCAAAATATCCCTCGACTTTGGACCAACCAACCATCCTAGAGGACAGGGAACAGTCGAGAGGATGGGAGCGGTGCTGCAAGAGATGCTGTCGGAGCTCAGCCAGGCATGGCCGAACAGGTGGGATGAGTATGTGGCAGTGGTCGCTTGGGCCCATCGTACGACGCCGGATGAGAGCCTTCCAAACAAGAGTCAGCATACCAACTGCTCTTTGGACGGGCGCCAAGGACATCATTTGATCACATGTCGCAATCACTAGACAACTCGGGCCCAGCATTGCCGTTGGAAAGGACGGTGGGGGAAACGAGAAGGAAGACTGTGGAAGTGATGCAAGTGCTAAAAGTGAGACAGGAAAATCGGAACAGACACCGCGAACTCCAGAACGCGAGGATCAAACGTGCATCACCTGGCACCAAGGCTAAGGTGGGCGACAAGGTATTGGTCAAGGAGAGCGCCAGTACACTCTACCGGGATGGCGTCCGCCCTAAACTTGCCCATGACCACTTCACAGGACCGTGGCAAGTCGTGCACGTCGTGCGAGAGGGGTTGAGTTTTACTGTAAGACTGCATGGACGTCAAATCCGCCAGAGGACGGTGGCAGCCACGGACTTCAAGCCGTTTCATTCTCGACCACAAGACATCAGACATCCATTCGAAGATGAGTTTGGACATTTTGTATGGTCGCCGGATTTAGGGTTAACTGAAGACTCCGTCGTCGCGGCACCTCTGTATACTTTGGTGAATAGACGGGTGGTCCAGGGCGCTGGAGGAATAGCGTCCGCATCGGCATGGGAGTATAGAGAGGAAACTATCAGGATAACACCACTTCTCCGTGGATCACCGAAGACACTGCCAGGGACAGTTTCTCGCCTCTGCAACTTGATGTTTTTCATGCCCTGTGGGAAGACTTTCACGGGGTGAATATCGCACCACGACCCCCGGGACCGCCGTCGCGAGGAGAACGCGAAGTAGCAACGCCGACCGAAGCTCTCGCGGAATTTCCCTGTGGAACCATGGTTGGACGGGAGCTCATGGATCAAGAGAACAACATTGTGCTCAGCAGAGGGAAGGTCTGCGATTTCTATGAACCGTATTGGAGAGTGGAGTTCAGCGACGGAGATTTTTTTTTGTTCTTCACTTCAAATCAGCGCTCACAGCACTAGTGCCGTTTATTCTAACCCGTGTGGGATTGAGAAGAGCTCAATCGCAGGGAGATAAGGCGTGGAATGGATCTTGCCACGAGACTCCCACCGCTGACCGCTCAAGAATCGTGAAGTCGTACACTGCCTGCCATCTTCCGTCCTCCATGCGGGAAGCTGGGGGGGGGGTGACGGCAGTGTCACGAATGAGGAGTTCCAAGATCGTCTTCTACAGCGGAAGATCGTCCTCAACAGTCGGTGATCGTCGGTCAAGATGCAAGATCGTCGTCATAGTCGTCGGTCTGTGGAGACTGTTCGTGGAAGAACGTCTTCAACAGTGGAAGATCACCTGAGGAGTTCCAAGATCGTCTTCTACAGCGGAAGATCGTCCTCAACAGTCGGTGATCGTCGGTCAAGATGCAAGATCGTCGTCATAGTCGTCGGTCTGTGGAGACTGTTCGTGGAAGAACGTCTTCAACAGTGGAAGATCACCTTCTTCAGTGGACGATCACCTTCTTCAGTTCAAGATCGTCGTCGTCAAGGACTCCGGTATACGGCGGCCAAAGTACTAACGGCCGTCATTCGGGGTCGATGATTTCAGCAATGTAACATCGACGTCGAACACACCGGCATCCGTCCTCTCGAGGTTCAAATCCATTATTTGTGGTTTAACCTGGGGAGGGCGGCATCTTCCCTTTTCAGATCTATATTCCCGGCGTGGTATGATCTGAGGAGGGAGAAGCGCACGTTCTGCTACCTCCTTAGCATTTTGTGTTTTTCAACACATGTATGCTGGGGGGGTGTCACGGTAGCATGAACGGGCGCTAAACACTGAGAATCATTCCATTTCACGATGGTTTGAGGAGGGCTAGGGTATACCCCAGGGTGTACCTGAATCATTGGCGGAGCCCCTCTAGAGCTCCGCCTCAACACGTGTTTTGGGTGATCGCTCACTGTTAACACGGCCAATCTCGGAAGAGGAACTTTGACCCACCCGCTAAGAAGCAACCAGTCTGTGAGTCAAAGCATGAGAGGTAGATCTGGATAGATCTTGCCTAGACCCCCCTTGCTAATCCCACTTGATTAGACCTACAGGGCTAGACCCACCGGGATTGTATCCCTTTTGCTAGCCCCCAACTTGAATCCAATGGTAAGATACCATGAAACTGACCATGAAATGGATGAAACTAATTGAACCCTAGCCAGTGCTTGTTACACTAACACATGAGTGAGCTACCCTAGGCGATAGCGTTATAACCACTATGACAAATTCCGTTGATTCTGTTCTCCAAAATGCTGGGCTGCCTGTTTTAAAGTGTTGGTACATACGTTCCACGGTGTAGTCAAGTGTGCAACATAGTCTGCTCATCTTCAGGTCACCTATGAACCATTTTACGACTGCTGTACGGCATTATTGACTGTGTTTCGCGGCTAATTGTTTTTTGCCGATGTTGAATTGAACTGCTATGCAAGTGGTTATTGGTAACAACTGAATTCACTATGCTTCTACGGCTGATTGCAAACCGGCAGATCATTTTTAGGTTGGAGGTTCGAGCCACTTTGTTGCACAAGCTGACAAGTGGTGTTAGTACGGTGTGGGGCGTATCGCATGTATGTAGCCCGGTATGGACTACTTGTGTACACCGGCAGTGGCTCCTTCAATTGACTGTTTCGTCTTCAGAACCTTCGTGCTCTATCTAGTTGCGCCGCTTTTTCAATTTCACCGCACATGAGCGCACGTTCTCAGAAGGGGGTGCGGCTTGCTGGTATCAGGACCCAATGGCATAGGTGTGTCTCGGAGTCAAGAGTAGCCCTAGCTGGCGCTTGGCAGTTGGATGACGTGCTTTGTTTAGTATTTATTGGGGGCGTGAAGCACCTGCGTTGGGTGATGGTCTACACCACGCTGCTGTCTGCTGGCTGGCAACCAAGGGGTCGAATTGGAGGTGATTTTCATCAGACAGTTCCCTGTCTGGAAGTGTAGTTTCTATTGAGTCTTCGCAATCTGCTAGTGCAAACGTTGAGGTGTATTGAGGTGCACATTTTCGTCCTGTCCCGAAGCTTCATGGTTCCACCTGGCTCAGACGCCGGAGAAACCCCATGCCGGTGCGAAGATGATTCACACCCAAACCTTGTTGAACATTGCAGCAATCGTCCTCGAGATTCCAGCGCATTTTCTGGGTTCAACGTTTTCTCCAGAGCGATGGCGTGAACCACGCTCAAAGTCACAGACGCGCAAACACCGCAAAATTGTGCACCTCTGCTCAAATGGCAACTTGCAACGTCCTGGTGATGATCTCGCTCATCCCCCTGCTGGATAGCGGAGAGATATTGGCAAGGTCGTGATGAGATCGCGCAAACCCCGCCTGAAAGCAGAATTTCGGTCCAAGTTCTGCACCCGGTGGCTTGCCTGGTTGTAGTTGCTGCTCATCTGGTCTTTGCTCATGCGACTCTGGTAGTGCACAGACCACATGAGGGGTGAGTTGGCGTCTTGGCCTAGTTGAAAAGCCACGTTACAAGTGTTCGTGGCTTGAAGAGAGCGGTCGATGTTGTACCCCCACATTGGGATTCCCAGAACGTTCCACCCGACGTGCCGAAAAATCTCGCGCAGCTGTCTGTCGGTGAATAGCCTGCCATTCGCGGTAAAGGGGCCAACCTCGTCGCATAGCCGCTGTCCTGCCGGAAGTAGCCCCCGCATCAGCGCGCGAAGGAGAACAAGCATCAGCGCCAACTGCTTCTCCATCTCGGGTGTCTTGAAGTGTATGATACATGTGCCGTCCGGGCTATTCTCTGTGGACCTGTGACGGGCGACCAGTGGGTAGCGTTCGATTCGGTCGGTGTCGTGATATGTTGACAAAATAACGTAGTCCTACGCTGAATCCCGGACAAAAAATGTCTACAATCCAGCACGGAAAACATGCTATGCAATTACACCCGGGTCCTACATATCTACGACTTCGTTCGGTACCGACCTGGTGGTCTTTTTCTCCAGAGGAACTAGTGCCTCCGTCACCACCACAGGTTTGCCGTGCGTGTCGTATTCCTCGATTCTGTCAGCATTCACGTGCCAAAATCATGAGTAGGTCTTGCGTCCGACTACAGATGTGTTCCAGATATCATCCAGCACAGCCAGACCCCAGCTGAACAGGGTGATCTGAGCGGTGAAGAAGGGAGAAGAAAGAATCCTTTATTTCAACTAAAAAAAGTAAAATTGACTATCGCGCACTATTCTGGGTACCATTTCACCACCACTACGAAGCAAACACAAGTCGCGTTAACTTAAAAACCTCACATCATCGGCGCCAAATTTGCTCTTGAGACGCTTCACTATTTTCCGGATCTTCTTTTCGTGTGTTTTCCGGGCATGAAAAGATCCTCGTTGGATGTGTTGCCGATGATCTTTGGATCAACCAGGAGCACATCTTGGCACATCAATACCCCAGCTTCTCCGACCGCCTCCATGATGGCCCCGCACGAGTGGCGCCTGACCACAGTATTGATCATATCAAGGCAGTGCGTGCCAACTCGTCCGGTGACATGTGCGGTGCCCTCCCCTTGGCAATCTTTACGCCGTGCCCCTTCTTCTTCAGCGAGTTCTCGAGTTGGTTTCTGGCTACCCCCACCCTCGCAGCGTTGTTCTTGTACCCATTGAACACCTCCGTCAAAAGTGACGTGTCGTGATACCGGGTCGGTGACCTGGTGGAGTTCCAGAAATTCTTCAAGGAATTGCACGACTTCCGGCATTTGGCGACATCAATTGGAGACCCGCTGGTGGCCTGCATTTGGCCAAGCTCGTCCGGTCGGGTAAAGGTGAGGACCTTCAAGACGGGACAGTACTTCGAAAAATGGCACCAACCATCGGACTCCCGTGATGCCCTGGCGATCAGAGCCCTCATGGGCAACCCGTATCTTAACTCTGTCCTATCCTCCAGGAGAATCATAACGGACGTCTCGTGCATATCGCATGGGCGGAGGTTCACGCCCAGCGGGACTTCTCCGAGCGTGAGCGTGAGGTTCACGGACTCACGCGTCGGACGTCGTCCCACCCGAAACGCCGCCTGTAGTTTCTTCAGAAGGTGATTAGCCACCTGCAGATGATGGTCGCAGAAATCCTGGTCGTCATCCCGCACCAGCCCAGCTTTTCCGCTGGGATGGCCCTTGAAGGCTTGCTTGACACGAAGCATGTCGCAGATGTTCGGGTCGCGCAGTTCCATCACCAGCTGTTCATTCCCCAAAAGACGCAAGTCCGGTTCTGTGAGTGGATCGGCGGCTTTCATGTTCTGCATGCGATCCCAGGCGAATTTTCTAACCTTCCGTGCCCGAGCAAAGTCCTCCCCTTTTTCAACGTGATAAATTGGTGCTTGTCAACTTTCCGATCCGCGTCGTCTTTCACGTCCTCGTGGGTGTCGATGTAGACGAGGTTCATCATTACGCACATGTAGTCGACCATGCTCGGGTAGGTTTCATCGAGCGAGGTGGCCGTACCCTCGTCCGCCTCTGTCAGCACGTCGGCACATCGGGTATTGTATTTTTTCATCGACCGTTGCCTTGCGACCCCACCGGATGATATACTCCCAGTACCCACCCACCCTCTCGAAATCAACAACCATTTCCTTACCGTTCTTGGGCGACGTCACAGTGATTATATACCCTTGACGACTCCGTCAAGCACCGGGTCATCCTTTTTCATCCGGAAGAATAGCGCAGAGGGGACAGTTTTACAAGAACACCATTCAAGCAACCCATCCTCGATCATCTTCTTTGTCACGTATCGAACCTCGTTCTTGCTTTTGACTCGCGCGTCATCAGCCCGGCATGCTTTCTCCTGGCTATTGGTGACATATGTCTCCTCTTCTGGAGTCCTGGGCTCCGTCGTAGCACCCAGCCAAGAGTAGAGAGCTGCATTTCTGTTTTTGCCAGCTTGTCTCTTGCCGTTGCCCTTGCCCTTGCGCTTGCCTCTGCCCTTGCGCTTGGGCTAGCCCCCACCACCGCCGTAGTCCCTGTCGGTGTCGCTGCCACAGCCACCACCACCGTAGACGATGCCGCTGTCACTGTCGCTGCCACTGTCGCTGCCGCTGTCGCTGCCGCTGTCGCTGCCTCCACCACCGCTATCCCCTCCGCTGCCGCCGCCGCCGCCACCAACACTGGGAGTCTCGTGTTTGACGCAGAAGGTGGAATGGTCGTTGACTGGATTTTCACATCTATCTGCGAAAATGCTGTTGCCCACCAACCTCGTACATTTCTTCGCCTATGCACTGCAAGGACCCGCTGCTAGACTTGCTGCTGGAGTCGCTGCCGCTGTCACCACCGCTGCCGCTGTCACCACCGCTGCCGCTGTCACCACCGCCGCCGCTGTCGCCGACGTTGTCACCACCGCTGCTCTCACCACCACTGGCCACACCTCGGTCGTTGCCACTCACACCACCGTCTCCACCGTTGCTGCTGGACGTGCTACCGCTATCGCTGCCACTGGCGGCGACTTCTCTGGCTCCCAGAGGAGCCATGATCATCTTTCCGTTTGACCCCCATGTCAGTGTGTCGAAACGCCACGGTATGCCTGCCGTTACCCTCGAAGGCTTACGTCTACCTCCTGATGGCGCGCTCTGACCCGCGGGAACCGGCTGTATAAGGCAAGTAGGGAGTTTGTATCGATTGAAAGTGGAACACGCATTCGGGAACGCATAATGATTGTACTCAAGGCAGTATTTTCACCTCGACTGTACGCGGGGAACAATTTTTACGCATATGTTCAGCTCGATTGCTCGTGGAAAAGCGTTGAACAAATATTTGACATCGATTGTACATGGGGAACGGCTTGCGCGAGTATTTTCAGCTCGATTAGTCGTGGAAAACATAATAAGCACACGAGGCAACATTTTCACCTCGAATATACAGGGAGAACGGTTTGTACGAATATTTTCAGCTCGACTACTCGTGGGGAAGCGTCGTACAAATATTTTTACCTCGATTGTGCACGAAAAACGGTTTGTACGAGTATTTTATCTCGATTGGTCGCGAAAAAAATGACAACCACATGTGGGCAGTGTTTTCATCTTGATTGTACGCGGGAACGGTTTCGTACGCATATTTTCAGCTAGATTGGTCGCGAAACAAATGACCCCCAGCACTATTTTCATCTCGATCGTACATGAAGAAGGGTTTGTACGCATAGTTTCAACTCGATTGCTTACGTGAAAGAGCTGTACCAAATTGTTCAACTTGACTGCCTCATGTCCTGCTTCCACACGAGCCTGAAAAGCCGCCTTTCTCCTCGTGGCGCGCTTCACGTTCTTCGCCTCCTTGGTGGCGCCGGCGCGTTGAACGGTCGGGAGGGGAACCGAAGCAGGAGCGTCGCCGAACCTGCCGAATGTGATGTTGGACTCCGTATCCTCCGCGGTGCCACCGTCAGGAGAAACCACGGACATGACACCGTCGGAACCAGAAGACGCCGCGGAAGAAGTCGAGGGAGCCTCCTCCTCCGTGGTAACACGGACGGGAGATATCGAAGCCGTGTCATTCTCAAAACCAGACGAAGCTGTGGGAGAAGCCGAGGAAGTCGCCGAGATTTCCGTGGAAGAGAAAACCGACCTCAAGTTTTCGAGCATCTCGTCCAAAGAGCGCGTCGGGCCCTGGGGGGAGTCGTAGTGTTTCTGTTTTTTCGACGACGGCCACAAGAGGAGAATATGTAAGTGGGTGTTGTCTACTGTAACAAATGAAAACGCAGTTTACAATAGTCATTCGTCAGGAGTTACGATTTAATCTCGTGTGTTTCGGGCGCAAATCTATCACTCAACGCTTGCTTACCTTGTCGACCGTCGCCTCGAACTGGCACCCGCCTGTCCACAGAATGCGCCCATTCTCCATCAAGGTGGTGCCAGAGCCGTCGGCGTCCATCAGCTCGTACTTGTCGCCGTCGACCATTTGCTGGAAGAACTGCGTGGGGGTTGCATAGATCGAGGACATGTGACGGACGCCGCGGAAATCCAGCCTTTGGTCACCGAGAGTCTCGCGGACCCATGTGTCCAGGTCGGGGAAACTGTCTGGCTCGCTCTCCATCGCGGCGTCCGTGAAGTCCCTGTCACACGGATCGCACGGATCGGCGAGCTCGATGTCTACGATCGGACACGGCCATGCCGAATCAGTTGTATCAGACGTGGGTCATTCTGCGCCGTACAGGGCATGCTGAACTTGCGCCGGATGAAACCTCCGTTCACCACCAGGCACCACGTCATCACCGAAATATCGCCGCAGTAGTTCGCGCCGAAATTCTTTATCCAATAGTCTACAGGCCCAGTTCGCGAAGAGCGCCTGTGTTTTTCTTGTCCAAAACAATATACACCATGTTTCACCTATAACAACATACTCGCGAAATTGAGAGCGAAGCATGAAATTGAGAGTGAGATTATTTATTGGAAGATAGAATATAACAGGCGTACGATTCCTGGAGAGCCAAATGTCTACTGCCTCTGAACCAGCCTCCCGCATGTAGTAACCAGCAGTTGAGCTATGTCATGGCGGTGTCAGAGGTAGGCAGAGCGATCAAGAACTTTGGTGGCGTCAGGAGAGAGGGTGCAGAGCAACGGGAAATGAAGCTACATGGTTCGGACATATTTGTGTCGCACGAGTGTGCATGTGTGTGCATGATGTGAGCATGGTTGTGAGCTGCATGCGGTCCGCCAGCCATCAAACGCCAGAAAAAAAACCAACGGCGGTGTGGGACGAATACACAGCAGCAGTAGGCATGGACATGTGACAGCACCAATCAGTATGACACACTGGCTGCAACCGTGTCATCCCAGATCATCAGGACACTGGTGTAGAAGGAATCTCTCTGGCAATACTGAGTCTTGGGTGTAGACGCGACAAGATGCGTGAGCTCTGGAGCGAGCTGACTGTGGCACAAATATGTTCGACATCACATCACACACATAAAAACACACACTCACCATGCAGGTCTCCAGCTGACAAAGCCAGGCTGAAGAAAAAAAGCAACGGCCGTGCGAGGCAAATACACAGGCATGGATGTGACAGCACCGGTATGACACAAAGGCCGAACCATTTCATCTGAGATCACCAGGACACTGGTGTGATAAGGATGTCTCTGAGCGTGCTGAGTCTCGGGTGGAGACGCGAAGAGATGCCTGATTTCTATCTATGTAGGTGCGTGCGAGCACCGGAACCAAACCGACAAAATGTTTTCCCGCTGATTTTGTTGTGCACATCATCATCAACTGTTTGAATAACGAAAGAAACACTGCTGTTGTTGTGTTGCTTGCTGTGCAGTCAGTACGTACACCAAGAGTTGTCTCTTGGCAGGGTAGTGTCGTATGATGATGGTCGCGTGTGTGGCCGGCGCTGATATCAACATACGTGCAGGAGAAGGTATACTGCCTACAACATTTACCAGAGGTTGATGCATCATGCGTTCGTTGTGAACTTTTTGAAGATCATCTTGCTTGCTTCCATCTGCTTCTAGTCGATGCTGCACGGGAACACAACTAACTCTCTCTGCCGTCTTGCGTGTTTATACATCCGGTTGATGTGTGCGACAATATCTCGACCCTATGATTATGTATGCATAGTCTGTCGGTCTTTCGGTCATTGTATCGATATTTCCAAATGACCCCTTTGTAGCGCCTTATTTGGCAAGAGGGGTTCCTCCTTCTTGCCAATATAGATAGGAAACCGTTTATATCGCTATTTGGACTTCTTGCCAATATAGATAGGAAACCGTTTACGTGGCTATTTGGACAGAGTGTCTCGGTGGATGAACAATTTAAACACGCAAACAACATTCACTGGTGTGCAAAGAGTCCACAGTTGAATGCAAGCAGAAAAGGCAAGCCAATGAAAACGTTTGCTGCGTTTAAAATTCAACGCATTTCGACACCCTTGCTGACACCACCTTTCAAATCACCAAATAAACTCCGAAGCATTATCGGCCAGATATTGATTTTTTTTATCGGAAGCAGGGTTCAACCATTCGGAACATTCCTTTGGAAAACGTAGACAGTGGAGCATTGAAAATGCAACATGTGTCCGTCGGCAATTGTTTGCTCTTGCTACATTCTTCGCAACACTCTCGCACCTAGAGCTCAGGCATCTCTTCGCGTCTCCACCCGAGACTCGGCACGCTCAGAGACATCCTTATCACACCAGTGTCCTGGTGATCTCAGATGAAATGGTTCGGTCTTTGTGTCATACCGGTGCTGTCACATCCATGCCTGTGTATTTGCCTCGCACGGCCGTTGCTTTTTTTCTTCAGCCTGGCTTTGTCAGCTGGAGACCTGCATGGTGAGTGTGTGTTTTTATGTGTGTGATGTGATGTCGAACATATTTGTGCCACAGTCAGCTCGCTCCAGAGCTCACGCATCTTGTCGCGTCTACACCCAAGACTCAGTATTGCCAGAGAGATTCCTTCTACACCAGTGTCCTGATGATCTGGGATGACACGGTTGCAGCCAGTGTGTCATACTGATTGGTGCTGTCACATGTCCATGCCTACTGCTGCTGTGTATTCGTCCCACACCGCCGTTGGTTTTTTTTCTGGCGTTTGATGGCTGGCGGACCGCATGCAGCTCACAACCATGCTCACATCATGCACACACATGCACACTCGTGCGACACAAATATGTCCGAACCATGTAGCTTCATTTCCCGTTGCTCTGCACCCTCTCTCCTGACGCCACCAAAGTTCTTGATCGCTCTGCCTACCTCTGACACCGCCATGACATAGCTCAACTGCTGGTTACTACATGCGGGAGGCTGGTTCAGAGGCAGTAGACATTTGGCTCTCCAGGAATCGTACGCCTGTTATATTCTATCTTCCAATAAATAATCTCACTCTCAATTTCATGCTTCGCTCTCAATTTCGCGAGTATGTGGTTCTATATGCATCGCGCGAGGGGAGCGGGTGTGATACCGCAGTGTTAGTATTAGTAGTGTGGTGGTAAAGTTTCATCTCGATTGACAATTTTATTAATCAAGGGGGCGAGGGCGGGGTGGGGCAGTATGTGGTACAGTAAGTGTGAAATCGTGTATGGCATAGGTTTTATCCCGATTTTCATCTCGATTTTCATCTCGATGGTATCATGTCGATTTTTATCTCGATCTTTCCATCTCAAATTTGTGTAAAGCGCCGAATCCTCGGTCCATTGGTGAGGAATTCAAACATGTCTTATACAGATATCTTTGGCAGGCCCTTCCGCACTAATGTTTTATTTTTGTTTATATTTTACATAAGACACGGGTGCGAGAGAGGAATCGGGCATGGCGACTTACACCGCTTCAGACCAGACATTTCTGCCATTGCTGCACCAGGACCTACTGCACCTCCAAGCAGGCCGCGTACAACAAGTCCTATGCCCCCTGCACAGACAACCGCTGAGCTTGTGCACACCGTACCAATCGCCAATAACCCTGCTCCCGTAGCACCGCCCTCTACAGGAACCTGCCCACGCAAAACCCACAGGGAACTCCTCAACTTCAGCTTCTTCGTCACTTCCAGCGCCACTACCTTCTCCGGCAGAGATATCCTTCATGGACTCTGTAGCCCACTTTACTCACGCCGACTGGCACGTGGAACAACAAAAGGACGCCACATGCAACCTTCAGCCTTGCCCAACCATTTCGTTGGCGACACTCCACTACACTTACGTCCTTCCCTTACCGACATCAAGGGATTGGCCACCAAAGGTCGCATCATCTCCGATGACGTCGGCAATCTGCTCTTGGTTCGACCCTTTACCAAACCGCCAAAATCCGACCAAGATCGTCCTAGTGGTAGAGCTGCTTGCCTTCTCGACAATAAACCCACGCGCATGTATGTGCCGGAACGCATGCGTCCTTGGGTAATGCTTCAATGTCACTCCAACACTCTCTGGCACCTTGGCCCCGCCACAACCATCAGTCTTCTAGAGCAAATCTACTGGTGGGTTGGCATGAGCGCTTACGCCCGTTAGTTACATGCCAAGCCCGCAAATCAGCACGACAAACTATACGATAGCCCACCCTCACCATTACCCTGCCATCAGGGGCCAGGTGTGACCGTCAGCGTGGACTACTTTGAACCACTGCCTACTTCTCCACGCGGCAACGCCTACATCTTACTTACTCTTCATCGACCGCTTTATCTGGCGTGCCGACATGTACGCTGTCTCCCCTGCGAACTACACGGCTGAAGGGACCACGAATATATTCGTCAATTAATACATTCCTCGCTTGGATGTCCGGTGAGCCTTCTTTCAGACAATGGTCTTCACTTCACCTCGAACATTTCTGACGCCATCAAACTACCCGCGTGCGCAAAATCACCACCAGCGCCTGTCACCCTTGCGGCAACGGCGGCGTGGAACTCGTCAACCACAGAATGGCTTAAATGCCTAGCTGTGTCCGTCAATGAGAGGCAAGATGACTGGGATCTCCACCTCCCGCATGTGGAATTTGCCTACAACAACACCGTAAGCGCCGCCTCAGAGCTAGCGCCCAACCAAGTGCACATCGACCGTCTTGCTCGCTTCCCCATCACCCTTTTTGACAATATCTACGCTCGCGGACACTAAAGCCTGGCTAAGGACCAACTTGGAATACCAAGACCTCGCTGTGTACAGGCAACGTTGCTCATACGACCTCATCCGAGAGCAACACGCGCTCAACGTCGACAAAATCGAGCGCAGGAACTCGTCACTCTCGGATGCACTTCACCACCGACCCGTCTACAAGACAGGACATTCGGTCTGGATCTACAATTCGGCATCGACAATTCGCCAAGGACCTTCCACCACCGCCTCTGCCTCCGCTTCGGATTCGAAGGTTCTCAAAGCCAAGCTCTCCTTGAACTGGACTGGGCCCTTCGAAATTCTTACAGTAGGCCCAAGCCACAAGGCACCGGATGGGCGACCGCTTGCCGACAAACTCCTGTACTTAGATCTGCCCAACGCCATGCCCGGCGCCAACGCCTAACCACGCGTCTCCGTAGTACGCCGCAAGCCTTGCCACCACGCCCACGACACTGACATACCCCGCTTCCTGCCTGCTGGCCTCACAAGATACGTCCTCAACAATTACATCAACAAAGCCTCCGTACCATGTGTCCGAGGATGACATCTCCACCCCTCTTCAACGCCTTGAAGTAGAGAAAATCACTGGCCATCAAAGTGTTCGAACACGCGGCGGCGCACTCGCCACTCTCTACCAAACACACTAGAAAGACTTGCTTCGACCCTCCAGGGAACGCGAAATCGACCTACAACCCTCGTGTCAACACATCCTTCGCTACTGGTGTGGCACACCGGATCAGCACAGCTAACAGAACCGTCTTTACCGCAACAAGCGCATCGGAGCGGCTGCTCGCGAAATTTCCCGCGCCAAAGGAGAACGTGCGTCTGCACCCGGCTACGCCTACGTCACGCACGACACCTATATCCACCGCTTCAGCGCCACCGCCATACCCGTCGCAACCTACTTCTGGTACAAAGCAAAAGACGCGTTCTGGTGATCGGATAAAGTATCGTGGCGCACCCCGACTGCTGACCCCTACATCGTCCGCTTCCTCGACGACCCCGGGCCGATCAAGATCTCCCTCGCCCCCAGCCACTACAGTTCCGAATCTCACGCCGTCTGCGGTTCCTGGTGTCTACAAGCACATCGTAACAGCTCCTGTATGCGTGGCATTAGGAGGAACGTCGACGAATCCAGAGGGGACACAACTTCAGTCAAAACAGCCCCAACTTCGGCCACGACAGCGCCCGCTTCAGCAACCACAGTGCCTTCTTCAGCCATTGCCCGATGAAATAAATATCTTGTTTGGGCACCAGATACCGCCTGCTCTTGTTTTATTTTTGCGTGCATTCCCTCGCCGTGTCAGCAGCTCTTTCCCCCACGGTGCAATCTGCCCCTGGCTGGTAACGAGCCTGGTATTGGTTGGTACCTTGTATTGTTTTTTTGTGTTTGTTTTTTTGTGTTACTTTTTGTGTATCTGACGCTATAGGTTTGCTTTTTCTGGTGGCCGTTGCCACCCCAGCACCTCGTTCTTACAGCCGTCTGCTGGCGTGATTAGTTTTGTCCTATGTTCTTGTATTTTGCGCTCAACCATGCTGCTTACTTTTCCCCCCGTAGCCCATATCGTGTTTTTCTGACGTTACCCCTTTGAGCTCCTGCGAGCACGAACAAGTATTGCTCCCCCACAGCTTGGGTCGTCCACTGTTGACCCCCGTCGCTCACGTCATCTACTGTCGACGCCCCCGAATTTAGTTTTCAGAGTGCTACTGACCTTTGACCTTGTCCACCCCCCTATTTAAGATAATTTTTGCATTTCAGCATTCACTCCGGCAGTTGCCACCCGTTTGTCGCCTCCGCTTTTGTTGGACCGTGCGCGGAGCATCGTACGCACTGGGCCGCTCCCGCTGCGCCGCTGTCTCTGAGTCTTCTTTCTTCTTCTGCCATTCGTATTTCGGTTGAGCATCTTCGTGTGCTCTTCTTGCGTATTCGGGACCATCCTGGCGTTACACCGTTGTTCTTCGTGACCCTCTTGCAATCGATAGACCCCGGCTTATTTCTCTCTTTACGCTCTTGATTATGTTACGTTATGATTCTGTCGCGCTGCCCCTGATTTTACATCATCGGATACTTTCCGCACTTCTTTGCTCCGCTTTCGTAGCCGCCGTGAGCCTACGCTACTTGCTCTAGGTTCCCCTGGTTTCAATTCTGCCCTTTTGCTAGCCGAGAGAGTAGCTCTCTTCAATTCCTTGTAGATGTGTGCGAGAGGTTTGTGAGGCATCGTACCCTCGAGTCTAGAGTTGATGCTTCAGATGGATTGATATTTCCCCCTCTTCAGGTTCTAGCCTCTTGGCTATATGTCCCCTCAGGGTGGGCTAGTGTTATGGTATTTGGACCCTTGGACAAAGCTACCATCTGAGCGCGTGTATATTTCAGGAATATCCCGACCACCTGCCCAGCTTCCTAGTATTCCTAGGTTAGGAAGATAGCAGTTCAATGGTTACTACCAGCAGCAAGCGATGTGCAGGCGTTCCTCCTTGCTCAGTATTGCCTGGGAGTGAGCGATAGCGAGCGACTGAGAGAGAAAAGAAGGATAAGGGAAGAAACAGGCTGAAGAAGCGAAAACGGCTCCAACCTGCACACAGTGATCGGACTAGCTCCACACTGAAAACGCGACAGATTTCGTCACAGTAGCGTTCTCAGTGATGTTTTACAGCGCCCGCGGCGCCCCTACCCGATCCTTCTGTCGAAAATCCGGATCGGTGAAAGGAGCACGCAGGTATTTTTCGCTCCTGCCCTTTCCACCGATTCAGTTCTTCATTGACATAGGAACTCGACGAGTTCCGGCGAGCTGCTTCTCTGAAGCTTTGTTTTTTTCACGACAAGCCGCAAGTCCGAGCTTACACCAACAGTCTCGAGCAAGAGACACAGGAAGAGCGCCTTCCAAAGCTTCAGAGCTTCACAATGAAAGAGGGTGCGAGCACCGCTCGATGCATGCAACGAACAGTCCCGACGCGTTGAGCAACGAAGAATGTCAGTTCTAGGGTGTGTGCGATGATTCCCGCTTCTAGGGTAACCACGATCACGTGGTGTGTGCCTTTTACGCGACGTACAGTACGACGCAACATCTCCTCGAAGAAAACACCCGTTGAACCTCGTTTCATCGAGATATCAAAGACAAGGCACAACCGTTTTGAGCGTCTTACGACTATCAATGTGTGTTGTAGTCCTCTTTATTATCAGGCCTTTCTTCGTTAGTTTTTCCGCGGTAATTTTACAGCGCGGTAAAACCACGGTAACATTACCGTTTCCCGTGATTACGTGAAAAATAAGAATTACAGTTGACGCCCGATAACGAACAAATTGATTTTTCCCATTCCCGTACAAATATTTACGGCGCAAAAATCGCACTTCCCGTGCTTTCGAGTTACCGTGGAGTACATTGCCGTAAGACCATAAGATCCCATCTACTGGACAGAAACACCAAGTGCATTTCCGTAATTCACAGCAAAGTGAACGCTGCCTCTCTAGGCCAATAGGTGTGAGCTTCCAGCCGTACACCTCTGGAAAAGAAGGGTTTTAACCCCACTTTTTTTTTTCTCCCACTTTCCCTGTCATATAGTTTCTTTTTCTTTGATGACAGAGAGTGCTCCTTGCTCGTGGTATCAATGCAAATGATCAATGCCCTCCCTGCGCAACGTGGGTTATCTCGAGCAGATTTTAGGTGCTTCGCGGACCACTCAAACAACTCGACGAAGCGTATAGACGTGTTGATATTACTTTTGGTTCACGGTTATGCACCGGACCCTCTTTATTCAACCGCCCCGTTCGGATGGCGAAACAGACAAGGCCGACTCTTGTCGGCCACAGGAGACGGAATCTCCTCAAACTCAGGGAGGTCATATGATCTGCGATTCCCCACCGAACCACACTCGATTTGCACTGTACCTCGAGATCAGCATTTGGGACCGGGTCGGGCAAGGGGTGGGGGAGTCGAATGAAAATTTCACGGATTTGGTCTGAGAAGGTAAAAATGCCTCCGTAGATCTACTACACGCAAGAACCGGAATTTCCTTAGGACAATCCATTATTGACATTTATCTCTCGCCTCCAGGAGCCTATGGCGTGGGAACCTTTTGCTATACTAGAAATAGAGGAGGAACATCGCTGGGAGCTCGGAAAAACGAGGATCTCCCTGGGCATTCATAGAAACAAAGGCAGCACCCCGCTAACGCCATGTAATTACCGATGTATCCTACAGACCCTTTTCAGGATAGAGATGGATTTCAGTGCTATGGTAAGAAATGAAAAAAAAGCGAGGAGCGTCGGACCGGCACGGAAACCTAGGGAAATCTGTAGATTAGTGTACGTGGTATACAAGGTTCCTCTTCGGGACGTTGGTGCCAGGCCCCCGTAGGGTGAAGCAAGAGTAGTAAACGAAGGTGAGAAGTCATCGACTTATATCTTAATGTTGGGTAGTGCTCTCCCCCGTACAAATCATCGCATATATCATGGAACGGAGATTGAATTCTTTATGTTAAGGTTGTACAACGGTTGTAGGGCAGCTGCAATCTCGACATGGGTTGCATAGAGAGGCAGTTGGAACAGGCATGAGATGGAGGTATATTCCGGGACACTTTGTGTGGTAGGGCTGTTCAGGTTGACCAGTTATTTGAATGTTCTCTGAATTGTTTCCAGCAAAGATGATCAGATGGAGTCATAAAAAGTGTCTGGTTAATGTTTTCATTTGTGGGCACCATAATTCCACGGTCGTTGTAGATGTTGTGGTTAGCTTCTAAGAGGTCGGAGTAGACTTTTTCAGTGAAGTCTTCAAATTCCGTTGTTCCGGCGATTGAACATGTAGTTTCGACTGTGTGTAGCAAAGGAATAGGGGCGGTACCATCGGCTAAAAGAACTGGTTCAATTTTGCCCTCTCCAACAGCTAAGACACAGTTCTAGCGTAAGGGATGTCATCTTTGTCTCTCATGCACTTGGTAAGGCGGAAGCGATGAACATGCCAGACGACAGGAAAACACATTCTACGATTTCACTCTCAATTTCAGAACCGTAGAACGGGAGCCACTTGACGCCAATCTCCCCTGAAAAGAATAGTTTTCCCTCCGATGGGCAAGTCACTTTGACATAGGTAGATCCTGGAGAGTGGCGTTGAGTGCTTTTGGGGCAAACTTTGAAGACATAACAATTTCATCCCAAATACTTGATCTTTTTTTGAGGACGTCGGCACGTTCGGACTCAGCTGGGACGTTGCAAACGCTGCCTTCTATGGCATCGTCTCCAAAAGGGACTTTGAAGGTACTGTGGGCCGTAGACTGCCAGGTAGGATAAGGGCAGCTATTCCTGTTGATGCAGCGCACAGGACTAGTTTTGCACGGGCGCGCAGGTAGGCTGCAATCGCATTCTGTGAACGTATTTTCCTGTCCCGGCAGGAGTATCTATCATCTATACACCACCTTTGTTTTCCATGGCACGTGACGGTGTCGAAGATGTTTCGTTGTTCATAAGTTAGTTGTGGAGTCAATTGAGCATTAAGTTCTTCTTGCTCTGACACGGCAGTACGGGTACAGCAGTAAATAGTAGACTAAGAGTATGATGGGAAGAGCCAGCGTGAGAGCCAGTGCGGAAGGATTTTTGTATGGCACGGCAGATTTGTTTTGTTGGTTTGGTGCAGATATTGGCTTTTGACGTCGTTTTATATCGGACATTCCCTGTAATCAAATCCCGATTTGGTTTTGGGTCGTCCTGTTTCAAGTCCTAAAGAGGAGACCGGCGGAAGAACTTTTTGCCCAATCAAAAACAGAGTTCTTTGGATATTCCGGTCTTATGACCAAATCTGAATGTGATTTCGAGATATGATTCCAGCGTTAAGACCAGCCCTTAGAGTGCGAAGATAGAGGTGGTGGAAATTCTTTGTGATGGTCCAGGCACATGTCTGCAGCGCGACGAATACCGCAACCAAACGGCAAACAGCAAAAGAAACCAGAAACCAGGCAAGGCCAGGCGCCAAGATGAGTCATACACGCGCAAGGGCAAAAGTGGACTAAGGTCCGCCGAGTCAAACACACGCGGGAAAATGAAGTCGGAATATAAGCGGTAAACAAAGGCAGTCGGACCAGATATGAAAAGGAAGCTTCGTTCAAATGTACCAGGTACTAGTGAAGGACGACGAGGAGAATGAAGGCGCGAATTTATGTCGAGGTCGGGCAATCATAGAACGCCACTCGATAAAATGCGGAAACGCCGCTAAAAAGAAGTGCACAAATGAAACACCTCCATAACCAGTACGCAGACCACTCATAGACACGCAGGGGGAAAGTGGCATGCAATGCAATCCGACGAGTGAACGACGCGTTGAACAGTCGTGGCGTTGGTGTCGTGCACGACATCGTCGGCACGGTGGGATTCTTCGTTGGAGTGCTTGGCTCTCTTGTTGGCTCTCTGCTGACGTAATTTGAGGGCGTTGGCGCGCGCAGAGGTAGTTTCTTTCGCACTCATTGCGGAACGACTTGCCCGCGCAGCTGCTAGCCCGGCCTGACGCGTACCGCCTCCGAGGGGTAACACGGATTCATCAGGGAGAGGATTGCCGCCGGAGTCCGTTCCGGACGCAAAGAAGTGGGTCGTTGCTGGGGTGGGTGGACGCATCATTTTTTTGTGCCGGCAGTGCTTTGTGAGGAGGAGGTTTCCTCTATATAGATAGCCAGAGTCGACGCGAACAGGAGAAGGATAGCCGCGAAGGCGACGAGCCGGGCGTACATGATCTCTGCAGCTTGGGTGTGTGTGTGCGACAAGCAGACGGGAAGTGCAGGCGTATGACCTGTACACCCACCACCATGGTTGGCAGTCAAATTACGTATCTATAGAATTCAAAAGTTGGCAGTTGGCAGTCGAATTGCGCTGTATCTACAGCACGTATCTATGGAAGAAGTGCCATAGTTGGCAATTGGCTGCGTATGTATGCCGTACAAATACATGTATGCATACGTAGTACCACAGTAGTACAGTAGATTCTGTCAACAAAAGTGCAGGTAAGACCCTGACAAGAGGTTCGATGCCACTGTGTGTCGACTACTGCTGTGTGTGGTCCTCAGTCAGTCTGGGAGACCAAAAATATATTTGTCCACAACAAAGTACGTAGTCCTGCGATGTGGATGGTGCACGTCGTGAAGTTGATCTCTTGCGAGGTGTGTGACCTGTATGCTAGGTGCAAGGGGAGAACATGGGATGTGCCTATGGGGTTATGCAATCAGTCTTAAAGAGACAAATAGAATATATATGCTGCCTACTGATGCTGACTGTCGTCCACAACAAGCACAATCAGTCTGGAAGAGACAATAAAATATGCTGACTACTGACTGCGGGGAGTGGTCTACAGACTACTTTGTATATTGCTGTGGTCCACATTCAGTCTGGAGAAAAATAAGTTTTGTACATACAACAACGTCCTCATAATGAGGTTACATACTTCAGTGCTGGTGAATGTGCTCTGCCTTCGAGCACTGCCTTTTGCCTTGCCTTGCTCAGTGGTGATCGGTGCAAGTTTGAGGCATGTTTCACTCACTGTTAACAGGGCTGTGTCCGAAGTCTTCGACTTTCGTGCATGATTCTGTACCAACCGTGGACGTGCATCCTTCCCGGTCGTGGGTGCGGTTGTACTTGCGACCTGTGGGGGTAGGGTAAAACTGGGGGTAATGATGAGGGAGGGGTGGTTCGGTTGTTCGAGCACCGGGGAGGTCTACGAATGAGACATACAACAACGGCCGCGTTCTCACAAGCTGTCACAAGCGTTAGAACGAAACTCGCAGGAGGGGGCGAACGGGCCAGGAGAGACACCTCTTCCAACCCATACGAAAATCTGTTATTGCAATCTCGAGAAACATGGACCGAAGAAAAACAACTTGCTTTTAGAGAAGAGACCGGAGATCGCCTCCTCTAAAACCAAGTGGAATGCAGAAAGTGGGGTCACTTTTTGGTGGGGTCACAAAAAAGTGGGGTCGTTTTCGAATATAGGTTCTGAGAATATCGGCGACAGAAACTGAATCCCTATCGGGCTTCAGAAAATAATCCGTGGCGGGTTCTCTTTGTATACGCTATCACTCAATCAACCGCCAATAGTATTTATTAGGAAAGATATCTGTTGAAGTTGTGATCCAATCGCAAACGAGAGGTGAAAGGTCAAATCAGAGTGGCTGCCACGTAAAATAGCCAGCCCCGAGAAGAAGGAATACTGATGCAGATGTACGTCGCGAAGTATATGTACTGCTGTCTGTGTGTTTATTATATGTGAGAAGCGTGCGGTGATGGCCCTCATCAATTCGGAGAAAATCGGACACAGCAGTGAAGAAAAAAAGAAAAATTCAGTGACTGACATGGAACGCGTTCTCATCAACTATACAATATTCCAGCTGCAATATGCTGTGTTCGAAGTACGTGTGTGAAGGTGCATGTTCCATGTATGTACAATTTCAAACCGGCGGTGAGAGGTCAAAGCAAAGTCGCGCAGCTCCAGCATACAATTGTCTCATATTCTGTGGGTGGTGAACATGCAGAGACCCGCAGTGTACAAGGCTGCTGTGATGGTGTTTGAATAGGCCGATGATCAACCATTAAATGATTCTAAAAATCATGTGACCGCGTCCTCAAAAACTTACGAGGGAAGCATCTCCCAGGAGGTGGTATGAAACAGATAGGTTTCAGAATTGGTTCGGCAGGCTTTGTCGTCGCGGAACGTGCCCCCTGGGTATAGAGCCAGTTTTCGCGACTTTAGCGTCAACCACATGTGCCACGGTGGCCTGCCGAGCTCCGAGCACGAGGGTTATGATGTACCGACGAGCCTCCTGCGTGTGTGCCCCTGAGAAGGAATCGCGAGAATACACTTGCTGCGAAGAGAGAAAAAAATGCCGAGAAAAGTGACCAAATCTTGTACGTGTACAGATTTTGTAGTTTTTTCTTATTTCCCCAATAGACTAAACAAAGTCTTTACAGGGAAGGCTTCAGAATTCGGTTGTTTCGCGCAAAGTGTCTAGAGAAAGCCTTTTGAATCCCTTGCACCTACGGTTCTAGACAACGTTTTCTTGGAATCGTGCGCTGAGTTGAAGTATGTATTGAATATCGGCACTCGCATCCCAGCATGCGGCGTTTGTTGTCACCACCCGCCCACTCTCTTACGATGAGAGACTCGCAAGACACCCCGCATGGTTGTGCAAAGTCTTTCGCGGTTGTTCCCGCAAAGCTTGACTTCCGTAATGCTTGGACTATAGCTGCAGTGGGACTGCGCTGACTAGTGCCATCATCTTTGCCGGCTACAGCGAAGAACTCCCTGCGTCTGAAGCCGGTGCCGTGACAACTTTCGGGTATTGCCTACAGGTCGCTGCCGGCGCTACACACGACCAGCATACATCTAAACAATCTGATGAACCAACAATCCGGCCATTTAACCTACAGAGTGCGCACTTCCGGTTCTGATGACGCCAGTCACTCCGAATCCTACTTGGAAGAGACATTGTCGCCAGATTTTATGGTTTCCATCTTAACGGCCGCTTGCCAGCGTCTGCACGGCGAGGACTCCATTCCTTGGATCTGTCAAGAAGAATGTAAGTCGCAGCGTATGGAGGGTGACACGATAATATTAAGCACGAAAGCTAACGTTATTTCTGTTCAAGATGAAACACCTGCACACCGGGTGGTCGGTTATATTTTATACATGCATGATTCGAACAACGGTGAGTCATCACGGGTTGCTCTAGATACCCCTATTATTTCACTCTGGCGCGAAACGCTTGGAAATCCTCTAGGCAGAATGCCGAGTACGAAACTATCATCCAAACAAACACGGGCAAACAGCTCACCTCCAATCAAGTCTGCTCCGTCAAGTTGAAGAGTAACGATGTCAGCCAACGTTTGACTGAAACATCGTCCTTGAGCACATTGGTAAAGGTGTTATTCCGCAAGGCGTCTGGGAGGCATTGCCGGAGCGCTTCGCGCGCTCGTAAGTTGTCCGACAGCCGCAGATAGCAGCGCACGACATGCTTGAGCAAACGCACAGACGGGCTTTCCACGAGAACGGCCACCATGTTACCGAGCACCGTGCTGACAGCGTAGAACCGCTCGGCCGTTTGGCAAATGTACTCGAGCCCGTGCTCATCCAGCAGAATTTTTTGGACGATGAACGTAGCCACAGTCTTGGATAGCTCGCTCCCCGTCTCCATTATCCGTAAGCATAACGGAATTATCTCGGTCTGCAGCAGAAAATTGATGACTTCCGCATCATCCATCTTCACCAGCGCTCCAATAACTCCCAAGCTTGTCAGCCGAAGGTACTCGAACGGGCGGTTCTTGCTCACAGTGTTGAGGAAAGGGTAGAGATAAAGGGGAATATGGGCTTTCAAGAACAACGCCCTCGTCTCGGGATGGGACGCCACGCACTGCAGCAAGGCGAGGGCGTTGCATACCCGATTGCTTGCGTGAGGAGTTAACGTGGGGGGTGAAAGAAGCGGGTAGATGGCCACCATTTCCTGCAGGAGAGCGGAAATTGTCCCATACGAATGCCATAAAATGGGAGCGAGATCCGTGAAGGCCTCGCGTTTCTTGCTCAGCTCCAGCAAGGCACCCTCTCGTTGATCGGGATTGGTGAGTTGAAGAACAAGTTGTGTGTCTTCTGCTGTGCGTTCCCGTTCTCGCTCCATCCTGCAAGTTCTGGGTAAAATAAATACGAAAAGGTTGGCCAGTGTATCGATCTTACAGCTCTGAAAACAACAAAAAGCACAAGGAAGTATCACAGCACATTTCCAATTATGATACGAAAGTGCGACACGCGAGGGCGGAGTTGCCCCGACGGTCTGTAGTAGATGAAAAATCGAAAATGTACTTTCTAGAGCCAAGGTTGGGAGGTCGAGTATACGGCAGTGCGAAGGGTTTTCGTATTGTTACACCCTTTCTTCTAGCCTCAAAAATGAAGGCAAGTGCAGCAGAGAAACGAGAAGGATCCTTCAGCGAGACCCCAGATCGGAAATCTTCCGTTCGAGAAATATAATTTCGTACATAACACTGATTTACGTGATCGTGTTTAATCGCTTGTCTTCTTGGTGGACCCGTCAACACCAGGGCGTGCAAAATGGCTCGCACAGCACCCGTTAATACTGCTACAGGACCGTGCTATTATCGCCGGGTGTGCATGGGTCTTAATGCGTGGTACACGGGTAGGCACACATATGGTACGCATCCCGCCTCGCGCATGTTCTGCTTTGCTGCTGTAGACTTCTCAACCGTAAGCAAAGCTAACGGCAATAATTACAAACAAGAGTGTGTAGATTAAAAACCGATAAAATTTTGTCTAACATGCTACCTCCAAGTACCGATAGCAAGGCAGGTGAGGTTAAGGATTGTGGTCAAGGCATGGTAGGAATTGTGGTATGCCATGATTGCTTGCGTTCAAATTGTTGCTTCGATTATGATCATGTCTTTGGGTCGGCATAGTTGATTGAGACAGATGATGTACATCAAAATTGTGTAGCTACAGACGTGTGGCAGAAGACTAGCCGTCAGGCACGGGCCTTTTCTTTGCACGCTGTATTTCCTTGCTACGGCTCTGCCTCCCCCGGATACACGTCGGACATACCCACCGGAACAAAACTTGAGGCTGCCCTGTAGTAGTACACAACTTCATACATTCAACCATTCACTGGCCCTCTGAGTCTTACCACACCATTTAACCCTCCATAGTGTACTGGATGATCAACAGGGACACTTTGGGGACATAGCACTCACACTTTGCCTGTTTACCGCACCGTGGTTGTCACTATGCTCCGCTGCGTGAAACGTGCGTGGGAAACCTGGGTCTAGCTGTGTGATATACTGCGGTGTGACGCCTGTGTGCCTCTCCTGGGCCTCTGACTTGCTGTACAAAATCTCCCAACTCGCGGGTCCCCTTGTTGGTAAAAGTGTACTGGAAAAACATGCTGACTTAGTTTCAGTATGGAAAGTGTCTCCAGTGCTTTGGGGGACACTTTCCATACTGAAGCCAAGTCAGCCTTCGGCCCTCGGGACTGTACAGCCTCTCCCAATGAGCGGACGCGATATATTCTGGACTCATAACCTGTAACTGGGTACTAGGAGTGCTGAAGAAAGTTGGTTCAACGTCGGCATTCCCGCAAATGTTTGAATGAAAGTACAAGACGTTCGAATTTTGCGACATGTTGCAACATTTGGTCGGAACCTCTTTTCCAGCTTCGTGCCCTTGGTATGCCGTGCACATGCTTCACCCACCACCCTTGCAGCACATTCCTGAGGAGGAGGGCGCCTATGACGCCCGAAGTCCGAAGACCGTGTACCATGTGTCATTGTCATTGCTGTTTCTTCGGTGTGAGACGGAGCATGGACACAGCTCGTGGCGGATATCTTTATTATTGCTGTTGCTTCGGTGTGGGGGGAGGGGTCACCTGGAAACAAAACCTGTGCCACGGGAAAAAATGCACAAGGCGAGCTTTTTTGTTGGCGGCATGGTGTGTTTTCTCGAATGCATGCACTACCGACTCTCGCCACATCAGCTTCCGTGGGCCCTATGTCCCTGTGGCCTCTATCAGCCGCCACACAAGACGTTGCATACACACAGCTCGCGCGGAAGCTTTACAATTGCTGCTGCGACACTCTGTGCAGAGAAACCACCGAAAACCCGAACCCGTAGGGGAACGTTTGTAAACGTATGCACACAATTACCGTCCGTAGGTGACATGAGATACCGCACCCCCTGTATCGATTGTAAAACTGTAAACCCCGCAAGACGTTGTCGGAAAGTTCTCGACGAGAGTGTTCTCACACCACCATTATCGGCACCGCCACTCTTTGTGGTGTGGAGCAACCGAGCCATGAAAATTGGTCCAGGGTGTGTGGTATCGTGTGTCACCTACGGCCGTTCGTTGCAAGAGCCTCGTTTTCCTTAGAATTTTTTGTGTATGACTCAAATTCAAAATTCAAAATGATTGACTGCAACCACCGCAAAAAGCATCGCAGAAAAAATAGACTACTGCAAGGTATTGAGTCGACTGCGGCCCATTACCCCGCCCAATCTATTACAATAGTATATATCGTCTTTCGTTCATTGGTGACTCTCCGGTGGACTGTAAAGTTGGCATCCAGCCAGAACTAAATCCGAGTCTATTAATCTCCACCTTCCCGAACAAAACAAAACCTCAACGAGGAAAAATGTAAACATGGTCTCTACATACATGTAAACATGCGTTCAATGTGCAACAGAACACGCCTTGTGTGATTCCCGAAGGCCCAGGAGGACATACATCACCTAGCGAGTTCGCGCGTGGATCGTGATGGCCGCATTCTCTTCGGGAAGGTGGAGAGAGGGACGCCGCGCATCAACGACGTTCGAAAAATCACGTGACAAAAAATCAAAAATCAAGATTGGGTATGTTGGCCGGGAAAAATAAAAGGAAAGAGTATTAACCGAGTTCCTGGTGTCCCTGAGAACCAACGCTCGTTCAGAACGCGTCCAATGTCAAATAACACGGTTCTGCGGAACGCGACTCATATGGTACATGAGCCACATACATATGCCACGTGTATGAGGGTAATCGACATCCCCGCACTTTGACGGCCGACAATGCGCTCTGTCACGCGTAGAGCGACCCCTCCCTGCCATTTCGCGGTGCCAGTTAGCCGCTACATGGGCGTGTCTGCTCAAGGTGGCGTGTGCCCTCCCCACGTCAAAGTGTCCTGCGTTGGCATTGTGTGCTGCGTACAGGCCAACTCGCCCCTTGTTATCCTGTCATATCTATTTTTCCCTCTGTTAAAATCTGTCGACTCTTCCTAGAGAAGCGTGAACCCGGGGGTGGAGAGATTAAAATTCTCGAGGGACATGAGAGTGCCGTATCGCTTTGAAATTTGATGTCGTGGCTTTGTACCAAAACTTCGTGCGGATGTTTCTCGCACCGTTCTTTTCGAAGTTAGTAAATTAAATAGAACGTCTAGGAAAATATTTTCTTTGTCTTCGACAATCAATTTCATATTTTCCGACTTTCGAACCTCGTTAAGGCTGATTCTTATACACCTGGATTACTTTCCCAAAAAGCTTCACTTTTCAGGATGGGCAGAAATCCGGCTTCTTATACAGCCAGCTCCTTCAGTTTTTTGGGTCGACAAAATCCCGGTTCAGCTTTTCGGGTGGCCCCCACCCGAAAAGTTTGGAAGAAATCAGGATGGTGCCCACCCAGATTTCCTATCCCAAAAAGTTCAACGAGATTTCTTATCCCAACAAGTTCACCGCTGGGTTAACCCAGACGACATAATCGGCGAGTGCGACCTGAGTTCTTGACGTATCGCTCCTATCAAGGGCTCCCAGCAACCCTACGCTGAAGGGCTTGCTATTCTGCACGCTGGCTGTTGATGGTCGCTCGGCACGCGTGGGCAAAAAAAACATATCGCATCACACCAAGCACGGAGACGCCGAAACAGGCCAAACCGCCACGAGACAGCAAAAGAGCCGCTTTTTGTCAGAGAGGGGAGGACACCGCAACTGATTTCTCGCTCCCTAGGCCACCGATCGAAGCCAGACCGGTCAGGGCGTGCTCTCTGTTCCTTGCTCTCTGCCGGAGTAGATTTGCTCAGCAGCTCGTTGATCCAATCATTCGAAATCGTCGTCTGTGTGTACACAAGCTGTCTGTTGAAAATTGTTTCCAGGCCTTCAACACATCAGGCTATTCTCAAGTGAAGCAGACCAGAAAGAAATCACAGTTCAAACAAGCAACGGGCACCACGCGCATGCTTCTCTCCGTCGATCGAGAGTACGCGCTGCCGAGCAAATCTACTCCGGCAGAGAGCAAGGAACAGAGAGCACGCCCTGACTGGTCTGGCTTCGATCGGTGGCCTAGGGAGCGAGAAATCAGTTC
>FN649727.1:2020939-2122177 GCA_000310025.1 Ectocarpus siliculosus | reverse complement strand
AAATCAGTTGCAGTGTTCTCCCCTCTCTGACAAAAAGCGGCTCTTTTTGCTGTCTCGTGGCGGTTTGGCCTGTTTCGGCGTCTTCCATGCTTGGTGCGATGCGATATGTTTTTTTTTGCCCACGCGTGCCGAGCGACCATCAACAGCCAGCGTGCAGAATAGCTACAGCCCTTCAGCGCAGGGTTGCTGGGAGCCCTTGATGGGAGCGATACGTCAAGAACTCAGGTCGCACTCGATGATAATGAAGTCTGGGTTGATCTACACCCACCCTCCAAGAATCCGCCTCAGGAATCCGGTTCACTGTAAGAACGGCCGGACTTTTTTCCAGCCGGATTCTTGCCCATCCTGAAAAGTAAGGTTTTTGGGAAAGCAAATCAGGTGTATAAGAATCAGTCTAAGGGGATTCTTGCAAACCCCGGCCATCAGTTTCAGTCAATACAATATACTAGAAGGCCAACATATCAAACTAGCCCTTCCAGCTTGCGGAACCCCCACCACTAGCTGCCTTGGGACAACCCGCAACTCGGGGTATTGGGTCTATGACGGTGCGTACAGTAGCGGACTGTGAATGGTACACACGGACCCAGAATGACGGACTTTTCGAACGGTAGCTGAAGCCTTCGACAGCACCCCAGCAACAGACCTGGGTGGTGCCAATGCGTGTGTCACTGCTCCATTATGTCCTCTACTGGTACAGATATGGAAGTTGGGATCCCGCAATGCAATGTCCTTACTTGAGCACCCGCCTTGTCGCCTGTTTTGTCTTGATTTGCACTAGCGGGATTTTGAGAGAAGGTGTGTGGGGGTAGACTCCGTGATATACGCTGGTGTAACAAGCCGCAAACCACTGTACCACAACGAACGGAGCTTTGTTGCTTTCCACCTGGTCTTAACATGTCTGGTGTGTCATTGCTGGGTGCTGCCTCGGTTGTTTCGACATCAGAATAAAACTCGAATGGCAAGAACGCTGGGCGTCCCAAAATGGGTTACGTGTGGGTACGTGAGACTGAGGCTGCTTTTTAAAGGGGTGCCATGTGGACCCCGAGTCCGCAGGAGGGTCACCATGAACAAAACACGGGTGTGGTGCCGACACAAAGGGGTATCAGATTTGGGGTTGTTTTACATTATTGATCGCGCACAGACAGGGTACTGGGTGCTCTAGGGTCTGTGGTGACAAAACCGGGTGAGCGCCGTGGTGCTTGCCTTTTCCCGCCCTACGACATATCCTGTCTGCACATGTGCAAAATAGCAAGTCGTGGTGTTGCCCAAGCACGTTATGCATGGGACGCTGGAAGGTGACTTACAGGTGCCCGGCCGGCAGACAGCGCTGCACCCCGCACCCGCACGCTCACAGCCCCATTTTTTCATTCTTTCCCTACATCCCCATGGATAATTGCACAGAATCGGAATGTCTCCCAACACTACCCTTGTCACTTGAACTTGTTTCAACGCAACAAACGAAGTTCAAACGCGACAAAGCTACAGCAGTAAAAGCTACAGCAGTAGTAAAAGCTACAGCAGTATTGTAGTGTTATTGTGATTATTATAGCACCTGCTGGCATTACTGATAAAAAGTCAGCATTTGTACAGTAAATAGACCCTAAAACAAGCCCAGTATCCAGCCGGTTTCTTCCCACTGACTGGAAAGACTTCAACACGTCCCTTTCGACTTCTGTGGTACAACATTATCTCGAACGGGTAAAAACAAGTAGTCGTTCTTGTGAGGTTGGTTACACGTACTTTCTGACAGAGGGTCTTGACCTTCACATTCGCCTTGGACACCTGCTCTACATATTCTGCAGAGAGCACAGGTGCATCACAGAGGGCCAGCAGTAGCTGAAACATTTTCACGTATCCCTCTTGCAGCGCCTGTCAAACACCACAATGACCGATCCTCCGCACTGCATAAGGAAAACGTTGTTCATTGATACGCGAATACTTACAAAATGTATGGTCTGGTCTCAAGGTCTGCGGCTGTAACTGCTGTACCACTGATGTACTGATTTAGCCCGCCCTTTACCACTGATGTACTGATTCGGTACACACGGGACGCCCAGACAGCAACTTTATCGTTGGAGAATGGAAACACGTTAAAGGGACTAGGCGCGGTTTAGCCAAAGGATCCATAAAAAGATCAACTTGATCAGTGTCGCTGCGTCCATGCTCCACGTTACAGCTAAAAACACCGTCTACTGGGACACCAGGGCCCAGGACATGGAAATGAGCCTTCTCCACCAACCTACTCGTGCATCACAACAGCCTTGGGTCTACGATGGCCCCTGCCTGTACATAGACAACATACCTGAGACCGCGAAATGAGAGGGCAAGGAAGTTAAGAGGAAGACACTCGACAAGAGCAAGCCAGGGCCGGGTGCTGGGCGTCAAAAACAGCGGTAGAAAACCCTGCTGTTGTTGTACTCTGCTGAAGGTCGTTGCTCGATTTCTCCAAGAGATAAGTTGGCTTTTGCCCAAAATTTACAGATCTCCGCAATATTTGGGTGGTTGAGTAGTTGGCTAGACAGGTACTCGCTCGTACTCACGGGGTTTGAAGGCAAACATCCTCCGCCGCGAGTCGGACGAAGGCGTGCTCTCTCTGTTCCTTTCACATTACGGCAAGTCTCGAGCATCATGAAAAGTGCTCGGAAACGACCGACAGGTGGTGATGCTGTCTTGGACAACCCTTTTGAATCCAGAGGCATCCTGAACAAGAAGCACGAAGTGTTCAACCGCAGAGTCAAGGGCGAGAAGAGGAACGTCGCCAGGGCCAGGGGGCAGGCAACCCAACGTCGAGAGAAAACCCTCCTTGTAGACTTCGAGCGTAATCGAAAGGCAAACTCCTTCCGAGATAAAAGGTGGGCTATTTATTGTAGCCTACGGCAGCTGCTGTGTACGTTGTAGAGTAACCCTGCATACCCCACGACGCTCGAGCGTGAGCACAAACACGGAGACCCGGCGCGCCGAGCTTCTCCTGCTCCTGCGTATTTACATGGCCGGATTTTTGAGACATGTGTCCGTCTTCGTCGTAGCCACATGGGTATGTGCAATGTTGATGGTCTGAGGTGACTACTTTGGTGGTAAACTGGAGTAGGTCCAGCATTAACACGTCCAGCCCTGTGTTGCTTTGCTGTGGTCCTGACTTGCGTGCTTAGGTTTGGTGAGGACGATGACACGCTACTACTCGAGGAAAAGATGTGGGCTCGCATGCAGAAAGACCGCAACCAGCGCAGTCGGCGTGTGGGTATGTTCAACCTTGGGGACGACAACGGTACGAGTGAAGTGCTAACTCACAGAGGGCAAGCTTTGGGCGACAACGACGAGTACGGAGGAGGCCGCCAGGATGATGAAGACGACGACCTCGATGCCGAAGTCGTCGACCAACTCCACTTCGGCGGTGATGGAGGCGGAGACTCTCGGCTAACTCATCCCCAGGTAGGTGCAGTTGAGATCTGGTGCGTTTGTCTAGGAAACAGCTGTGGCTGCTGTGCATCCATCCTGACCAACACGTATTCTTCAGAGTCCACTTACATATCAAGGTAACATGAATCGTTATGCGCACCAGCCTCCTTGTTGATGGTGTCGCTGGACGATAAATGCGTGTGGTGGGGAGAGTTTCACACAAGTCGGATAGACAAGCTAGCCGACTGACTGTGTAGCTTGAGCGTGTGGTGCTCTCTTGTGTTGTTCACGTGCAGAGAGTCAGTTCTTAGATTTGTATTAGCTGCACATGTTTGCCAGGTTTCATGTAACCGTGAGATGACTACATATATGATTCATACTGGTAAGCGTTTTGGCCGCTGAGCTTCGTTTGTTTGCCGTGGATGAGCAGATCAAGTACACTCATCCGCACGCGATGAGCTTAGGGAGTTGGTCATCCGCGTGTGTTTTACCCGTACGTGAGCTGTACATGGATCCTACGGTAGAGCTGGATCATGATTTGCGCGCCGTGTGATTTGTGTCCGTGTTGCCTGGTCCCGTGGAGGGCGAGAAAACTCGCCAGGAAATCCTGAACGATATCATTGCGAGAAGCAAAGAGAGGAAACTCGAAAAGGCTCGCGGGAAGGAGGAGCAAGAGAGCGAGCGTGAGCGGCTTGACGAGGGGATGGGAGAGCTACTCAGTATGCTCGATCAAAGGCCCGCGAAGGGCGAAGGCAACGCAGCACGAGGTCAATCTGATGACTACGACCTCACCATGAGGGTGAGAGATCTGGAACATGAAACATAGCGAGTGTCAAAGATGGCTTGTTTCCTCGAGTATAGCACGATTCGTATAACCCTGCCATGACGGGTAAGCAGTCAGCTGACCGCGGCATACAAGCACCTCACATTCCGGCGATAGCACCGAAGATGAACCAATCTTGCCATGTGTTGTGCTAGCAGGAAGAGAGGACTTTGTTGTACTACTTGGGTGGCGGTCCTTTGCGTGAACCCCTGACTGTTTATCCTACACCCTCAAAAACATTATTGTAATCCGGAGGGGTTTGTCAATACACCTTCGACTTGAACAGTGTGGCGCCTTTGCTGTGCTGAAAGGATTGGGCATGCTAGTAAACCGTTGAAGCGTTAAACCCTTGCGGTGGTGTTGGTCGCAAAACCTATTCGTTCGCATTTCGCATGGAAGGACCACGATTACTTGATGTTTTTCGCGTATTCACCTGCGACCCGTTCCACTCCTAGCGAGCCTTTGTAGCATGATGTATTCTGCTGGAAAGAGAACTAGTAGGAAGAAAATGTGGAAATAGGGTGTATTTTTAAGGTCTTGAGCAGTTGGGTTATTCCGACCGACGATGTCTCGGCCCAAATTCCACTGTCGCTTTCAAGGCCCAAGCAACATCGAGAGCCTCTATTCGAAATGTGGGGCACAGCTGCCTGTTCTGTGGTAGGGTTGGAGTTAGTTGTGCGTCCGCCTTCTAATGAAGAAAACGAATGCTACGTCTATTCGCCGGTGTCCTGCGTACAGGAGCTCGTGTACGAGGCTCGCGCCCAGGCCACCGACCGTCTACAGACACCGGAAGAAGCGGCCAGGTACTGCTGAAGCCCTGAGAAGTTTCATCCTGTGTCCACCTATTCGCACGCACAACTCTCTTAGGCGGTGCCTGATACATAGATAAGAATGTTTTCCTCACATTGCCGCGTCCCCTCCAAGTGTATTCTCGGTTGCGTGCCTTGTGATCTAGCGACATGGTTGCTGGACAACCGTAGCCCCTTGTTACATCTACGACTTGGTTCTGCACGCTCGCGTTGTACCTTGTTTCAACTGAAATATGCAGGGCGGAAAAGGCTAGACTAGACAAACTGGAAAAGGCTCGAATAGAGAGAATGTCAAGTCAGGTAAGTCACACGTGTGGTTATTGGTTGTGTCGTACTGCCGTCGCGTTTTTATATTCCGGCTGTATGCGCATGTGTCCATGAAGTTCTCTATCTTGATTGTACTCTCGTGAGTTGGCTTGTTTACGTTATTATTTGTATGCGTTGCGCTTCGGGACCGTCATGATTGTCACTTTAAGAAAGCTACGGGAGGCTCAATTTACGTAGCACGCCCGAGCCCATTTCGTCGTCAGCAGAGATTGAAGGCCTATTGTTGGTGGTTGTATCTATGCTCCATGTTGGTCTCGGTGCCTCTGCTCAACGCCACTTGTGTCAACTTGCCCTCCAGACCGTGGATGGCGACACAGAAGGGGGGGCTTCTGTTGAAAGTGAGCGCCGGAAGAGGAAGGGTCGGAACGATGACGAACTCAGTGATGAAGACGTGGGTGTATCAGCGAGTGAGGCACTTGGGGGACAGGACGACCATTCTGATGGAAGCGGTGCGTGCATATCCTGCCGGCATGCACATTGCATGGACGATGTGGCAGTGTCAACGCTTGACACTTTTGTTCTTAACGAGTATTTTATATGTTGCGACCACCGCTGCGTGGGCAAGGTTGATTGTATCTTGAGAACGCAGATCATCATGCACGTTGTTCGAATCTGACTGTGCCAGTATCCTGTAAGACTGTGTTCGAATTTGTATACTGTTCTTTTAGTTCATTGAGGTTCGCTGGCCTTTTCGAATGAGGAACACGTAAGCAGTGTGAGCTGTTGAGCTTAGCAAACGTCACAACTGGCAAGTGACAGCTGCTACTGCGTTTATTTAATCTTGCATCACCCCCTTGATGACACTGTGCTCTCATGAGCACACTCCGGAGGGGTCCCCTGTATCTCCGTGTAATTGCGTGTTGGCGGCAATTCCGTTGCCCTTGCTGTTTTTGCTCCATGTTCGTGCGCACGTTTCACCATCGGGGGACATGCGACCGTTCATATGCTGGTGTTGTGTGCATCCCTTGAAATCATCACTGTTGCTGTGATGTTGCATAAGAGAGCCGAACGAAGTGTACCCGTGTTTAATGCTGCCAACAGCCTGCTCCGTTGGTTATTTGATTGAAAACCTTTAGACGAAACCTGGATTGTCTGGGTGTATGGAAAGCCCCGGTTGTCCCTGAGAATCATTGCGCGGTGTTAGGAGTCCCGATCTGCGAGGATCGCTCGTCGAATGCACAGGATTCTTCCCCGTGTCGGTTTCTCCGGGGTTTATGCCTCCATCACTTCCGCATAAGTTGGCGGGAATTCAATAGTTTGTGTGGGTACACTCCAAAAATCTTGCCAGGTTTTGTCAAAGCTCTATTTTTTATGTGCAAACATGGCATGCAGCAGCTGTGACTCAGCGTGCTGGTCGTTCATCTTCCGCAGGTGATAGTTCAATGTCCGAAAGCGACAGCGATGACAACGCCGTAGCCGCAGAATTGGACGATGGCGAATGGCAGAGTGAATCTGAAGGAGACGCTGAAGATGGTAAGTGCCCGTGTGTGTTACTCTTTGTCCTTGGTTTCACACATTTCTTCGTTAACGCTACTTTCTGCCTGCCACGGACCGAGGTGGCGTTGGGTCGTGGTAGACACACGCGTTGCCGGGTGACTAGCTTCGCTTCTTGCACACCCGCGCATGCATGGTTGTTCTTGCGTTCTTCCCTTGCCAACAACGAGTAGTGGAGCTAAGTTTCCGGCTGGTCGCTACGCACAACAGACCCACCAGCGCAGGTGGAAAGGTGCGAAGGCAAGGCGTCGCCAGCACCTGCGGCAAGGGAACTCCCGTACGTGTTTGCCTGCCCCTCGTCATACGAGGTGCGTGTACATCAGTGTAATTTGTTGTTGCCATGGTTGGATGACGGGCCGTGACACGGCATTTTATTAGTGGTGTACAGGTAGATACCCTCCACGGTCTGTAGTCGATCTCCGAGACCATCGACGGGTCAAACGATGGCACGCCTGTAACAAACCGTTGTCCCTTGTTCTGTGCGCAGGGCTTGCTGGCCCTTCTAGCGGAGCACGCCACAAGCGCCGACGATATCAATACCATCCTCGACCGCATTCACAAGAATCACAGGTGAAACCTTGCATCGCTCGATCCTCGTTCCCATTTACCGTTGAGGGCTGTCGGTCTAGCCTTCCAAGAGCACAATACCCGTTAGTATGCCGTCTTGTGTAGAGCACGTCGTTGAGTCAAAAAGTGCTGTTTTGCACATGCAATAAGAAGTTTTGATACACGGTGCGTATCGTTTCGATTCGTTAAGTCAGGGTAGTTTATTCTTGGCTCCAGTTTCGGGTGTAAACGTGTAGACCATACACCCAACCAATATCCGCACACTTGAATTGTTGTAACACGTGCCCGCCATGACCTCAACAGCATCAAGCTGGACTCGCGCAACAAGGAGAGGATGCACAACTTTTATGATGTTCTCTTGAAGCGGTTCCGCCGAGTGGGAAGTCAATCGGGGAAGCTTTCATCAGCGGCGCGGCAGGATCGAGCAAAGCAGCTGGACTTTTTGTCAGGGTGAGGTTAACTACATGTATCCTGGCGCCGCCTCATCAGCTTTCCCCAACCCTCTCGCATGTTTCCGGTGTGAAACGAACCGATCTGCCACCCGTACGATTGTAATCGCGTGCCCAGCATGTCCCCTCCTCCCATGTTTTTGACTCCAGATTAATCTACGACATAACCGCTGAGATGCCTGAGGTAGCTGCTTCCTTGTGGCACCGAGTTTGTGGCTCCCTCCACCAGCGCATGGTCAAAGTAAGCCAAATTCGTGTTTCATTGGAAGAGTGCTTCTTGAATACGAAGTATGGTTTTTTTGTTCAGTTGTGACGGATCCTGATATTGGTGGGAATTCGCGTTTTGTATCTTGCATAAACCTTTACTGACTTGCGGTAGGAAATAGATGCGCTTTGTTCGAGTGTGGTGAAAATTCCTGCCTATTCTCGCCTGCTTAGACGACCACTGTGAAAAACCCAGGATACCTACCGTCTCTCCTGGCTGTTCTGTAGCGTATTTCCCCCAGCTCAGCCATGTACGTTTTTCTCTCTTTTTCATAAACTACGTGAACTCGGCGTTCGCCCTTGGACCCACATTCGCAAATTTGTCGTCGCCTTCGCCCACCCTCCCAAATCTCTGTCTACGTTCTCGAAGGTCAATGTCGCACTCCTATATTCGACCTCCATCCTTGTTCCTTCATCTATTGATCCGTGCGAGCTCCTTGAAGCCTATTGTTCGTTCGTCATTCGGTAGGTTTTCTATACCCTCCGTCCCCTACATATATGTAGCTTCTCGTAGGTGCAGCTTGTCTCTCTCCGCAAAAGCGTCTCATAACTCGTCCGCACCCCTCTAGGTTTTACTTTGCCAGCGTGTCATATTCGTCGATGTCGAACCCTCCATCCTTAGCTGTACAACCTTGGCCAACTCTGTGGGTTGACTACCCCTCTCGCCTTGTTTGCCCATGTCGCGTCCCGGGCTATTTTTGGCAACGTCTCGTCCCCCATATCTCTCCTACGGTATTGCTCTTTTGCCTTCCTCGTGTCTCTTCCCGTGGGGGGGCATTGTAATCGTTTGTTGCCTGCCCTGGTTGTTGAATGATAAACTACGCATCTCCGTGGAGACGGAGCACCATTCCTGCTCGTTGTGGGGAGACCGCCAACAGAGTGGTGGCTAGGTCTTGTTTCTGATCCCCTGCCTTTCTTGGTGTGTTGTGGCTGTCGTGTATCTCCCGTCGTTTGCTCCCGCTTGCCTTTCGTCTGGGGGTTTGGAAGTGGCGCCAACAAGTCTAAAAGGAGCCGCGGTTGTGATTCAATCAAGTATTTCATACTTTGAAGGCCTTGCACAAGTTGGCGCCAGCAGAATACTCGTAACAACGTAAAAGCCGTATGCGCTCGCCCAGCCAATGTCGTAAGTTATTCCGATACCAATTTGCCACTCGTTCGTCCTTCAGGCCATGGAAGATTTGAGTCTTGGCGCTGATGCGTCTGGGTACTGGCCCAGCACTGGTTCGCTCCTGCTGCTCAAACTCTTGGTCCACATTTTCCCGTCAACTGACTTCAGGTTCGCTCAACAACAAGTTTCGTTCCCTCCCCACGCAGGTTTGCGCAGGCAGTTGTAAGAAAAGTTCTGGTAAAGTGAAAGATATGCTGGTGCTGAGCCGTAGTACAAATGCGCATGATATCTGTGACTTTTCAAATAGATTGGCGGTTCCATCTCTTGAGATATTGGCTGATTTTGCGAAGAAGACCAAACCTTGTAAATGATTACATATCGGGGTCTTGGACAATTAAGTTGGGGGGGGAAAGTATCCCTCTCGTTGCCACCGTCGTCAAAAACTCGAATTATCTCTTTCGTTGTCACCGTTGTGGGCGTTGTTGCAAACCGAATCCGTGTGCAATGTCGTCATTATTGTAAGTCCCTCGTGCCACTTCTCATCTCGGGCCCTCAGCGTGTTGACGCAAACTCGACCAAGTTGATCAATCGCATGCCACTAACCTTGCACGCAACCCGAACGCCGTACTCGCAGGCATCCCGTTGTGACTCCCGCCGTGCTCCACCTATCGCAATGCCTCAGCCAATGCCCGGTGAAGACAAGCACCGACCTTAGCGCAGGTGCGAACAGACGTGCTGGCCAACTACGCAGGCCTATATGCTTAGCGCGCAGAATTGTGGACGCATCGGTTAGATCCAATTGGGTTGCCACTCACCCACTACATTCGGGCTTCCCGGTTTCCGCACGATGTTTTGCTTGCAAAATTTATTCCATCATGGCGCTGACTTATGAAGTGGCCTTCAAATCTGGGTGCGTCGTCCTTGTATCGAGCGTTGACGTTGAGTCGCGCCCTTGCTTCTTGGGCCGGCACGGCTGCTCAACGGCAGACTCGTGTCGGTTGCATTAAGGAAAACTTCGTAGGAGCCATTGGGCATCTCGAATTGCTACATGCTCTCCCCCACGACCAGTGCTGCAAATCGTGGCACATTGTGGAATCCCTACCGAGGGTCTTCAATCCTTACCGAGGGTTTCGTCTCGGTGTGATTCCAGGTGTTTTCTCCTGCTCCTTGGTGCTACACTGCTGCCTTGGTGCTACGCGCCTCTCCCCAGAGGTTATGGTCTTCCTTACATCTGCTTTGTCACACTTCACTTTGAGTCCAAGCACACAGGTGATCCTCGGCAAGATATTGTAGAGGCCTTGCTTTTGTGAAGGGTGACAGAATTCCCCTGAGAATATGTTGGGACACAAGCTGAGAACAGGAATGCCTTGAATGATGAGCCATGATATCTATGCTTCGGAGGCCCCGACACCTTCCTCAATTTTCTGGCCCACTCTTGCGAATGGCGCTGGAAAGCAGGCAAAATGATGTCAACATCACGTGTGGTGCTCTCCTTTGGTGCTCTGAACCCGGCATTTGTCCGAGTGGATCACCCCTTATAATACGGCTGATGAACCTCGTTTTCTGCAGGCGGCGCTCTCTCCGGCGTTCAAACACTCACCGTTCGGGTGGCTGCGTGCAGCGGCAGGGTCGTGCGCTAGCAAGGACATTCCTGCCTTCAGCATGGGCGTGGTGGAGGTATTGGGTATTGGTGTTTTGGGGCGTATGTCCGTGATTTCAGATCAGAAGGGTCCTCCCAGATCATGTATGGCCATGTTTTATTGCTTGTGTGCGTGCCTCTCCTCTCCTTTTCCACTCACGTATGTGCCGTGTCGTGGTTTTCGCGTGAGGAAGCGTGTAATTCGTTGTCATTTTCCACCGAGGCCACCACATTGTGTCGTTTAATCGCGCTCTCACGCTTCTCTGTTGGTTTCTATGCTCCTCCTCCTCCCCAGGGATTAACACTGCCAGATCGTCAGACGTATGCGGCGGCAATGTTGGGGGCGCTATATCAGCTGGTGATTCAAGTAGCTCACGCTCTGAGCGAAAACGTGGCGTTTCCCGAGCTCTTTGCTCCGCTGCAAAGCGTGCTTTCGAAGGTATTGCGCGCGATTCCCCTGAACGTGGCAGACCGAAGGTCCACAACTTGTTGCTCGACTAAATCCTGCTCTTAAGGCTTTCATTGGCTTTGCGAACAATTGTTAAGATGCGATCCACCCCGGCCACTGCGATTTGTAGACTTGCTGCTCTTGTGCTGACGTTTCTACAGATCCAGCCGGAAGCGAGTCCTGCGCTACCGCTTTCGCTGCAAAAGCTCCACGTACATCTGTCACAGCAGCTCTCCACGGCCATACAGAAGGTACATCTGCCGTGACATGCATCGATGTCTTGAGAGAAATGAGGAGATTACGCGAAAGTCACGAAAAGTTCAACACTTTCAAGTCGAACATGTTCTGTAAGCCCATGCAGATGGTGTTGATGAGTGCTGAGATTGTCGGGGCCCGCGTATGCTTGCATTCTTGCATTGGGCGTCAGTTGCTTCTGCGACACGTTGGTGCTTTTGATGTTGCTCACCAGCTTCCACGTGCAACTAACTGATGCTGCTTTTCAAACTATACATCGTATATCGTTCTGGCCCACAACCTTTGGTCACTTCCAAAGTGTGCGTCGACACGAAGCCCACTTCAATGGCGGGCTGTAGAACCACCGGTTTTGGAGGCACTGGCGCCAAAGTTTCAAGAAAGCTACAAGATGAAGAAGGATGGCCACAAGGTATTATAATGAATGGCTCTATGCGTAGTTGGGTCTGCATGACCACGCCCTCTCGATTGATGCAGCTGTGCCTGCTTGTCTCTCAAACCACACATATATTTCTTACGCTTGGCTGTCTCACTTAGCTCTGAACTTTTGGGTCCAACGAGGGCCAATATATGTCTAGCGGATCTGTGAGAGCAGATAGTCGATGTACGGTACCCCAAGCCGAACTGTGGTAACAGGAAGCCTGGCGTGTGGAAACTTGTTGGGCGTGCCAAAAACGCTCTTTTTCCCCCGGTTTGTTGGGCTCAAACTATTTTGCATTGCTCGCCAAAAACAGGATACTGAACAGACCAAGTTTAAGCAGCTCCAGCGTCAAGTGAAGCGGGAACGGAAGGGGGCCATGCGAGAACTCAAGCGGGACGCTGTATTCCTAGAGCACGCCAAGGCCGACAAGACAGCAGAGAAAGAAAGGACCAGGTACATGCACCGACAACGTCGTAGTTCAATTGCCAGAAATACAGTTCATACCAGCACCTGTTGCACGCAGTCTTCCGGCGGAATGGAGACAAAATATCTTCTATAATTAGGATGTGGGAACGTATCTCGCTACTTGCTCTGCCCAAACGGTATTTGCGTGCGGTAACTTGGCAGTGTTGAGTCCTGTCTCTCCCTTTGGGAGTACTACAATTGGAAAATTGCCCGACGTAGGAACAAGAGAGATTAACACCCCCAAGAATCTGTGGTTGTGAAACGTGTGCGGTCGTACCGGATGAATTTTCGAATCAAGTTCGAAACAATGTACGAACGTATCATTTTTGTAGCAACGTATCTTGATAATGAGCCAAAATCCCCCGCGCTCCAGGAAACGCCGTCTTCGCGACAATCTCACTTGGTTAGAGGAGCAACAAGCGACCATCAACCAGCAAGTGAAACTCGGCGGGAAGCTCATCAAGGGCGGAGGAAGCAGCTCTACCAAGCGCGCTCGCGTTGGCAGAGGGTTTTAGAGGTCGCTATGTTTTTCTACAACTGCGTGAAATTGAACAAGAGAAAGTTGTCTCTCGGTGTTTATGGCTGATGTGTCGTGTGTTTTAGCAGCGTCTGCAAACCGTCTGATTTTCGAGCGCGAACCCGCCCCGCAAAGTGTTTCCCACATGAAAAGGCGCCTCCCGCTTTTTCTACCCGTGTGGATTCGCGTGGAGAAGCACCCGCTCCGAGGTTTTTTGGGCGACGTCAAAAGCGAGACAAAGTCACAGATTTGGTGTGGATTCGTGCTTCGTACACGGGTTATATGGACTTATGCTTCGCAGAATTGAAACCGCAGCGCGCCCTTTGGCAGTACCGAACGGAAAGGGCACGAGTCCAGATAATTATGGTGCACTCCACGGCACTACAACCACCCCTTCTAAATTTTCTTGCGAGTGTGTGTACCAAGCGCCCGTGGCGGTATGAAGCCAGAAGCTGATCTGACGCCTGTTGATTACACAGGGTTACTGGACGATGCAAGCAAGAAGATTCACCCGGTGCGTGAGTGTCGTTCACCCGGCCGGTTCCATTGTTGCCTTTCAAATGAAATTGCTATCAAGCAAAGGGATTATATGTGAACGCTACTGGTAATTTTTTTGGCGGTGAACGTGATGGACTGGAAATGATGAGGACTCATGGAAGAGACGATTTTCATCGACATGTATGTGTGGCAAACCTAACCCTTCAAGGTTTTCGGGCAAGCGTCATCGATGCTCGTTCCCACACACAAAAAGACTCAAGAATGTCACAGGGAAACTTGGGCCGTGTAGTGCCGGTATGTGTCCAGAGGTATACCGGCACTATACCGGACACCGGCACGCACTGTTCGAAGTACAGAGAGGCTTTTGTATATGTCCGTGTGCGCGAGCCAAACCACCGGCACAATACCGGGCACCCAGCACTATATTCGACCGGCACTACATTGTACGGCCCACTACTGGGTTCGTTATCGGTCCTTCCTGGGCGATGCCCAAAGTGCGCTTTTTCGATTTCGATTGTTGTACAACACGCGCGTAACAAAACGTGCCGCCACAATAGAAGTTGAACCCCACCCCACGTAAAGAAAATAGAACCGAGCCCCGTACCAAAGGAAAACCATAGCAGCAGTGTGTGTATTGCCGTGTTCTTCTGTAGAACTCCGCGGGTTAAGCAAGCAACAATTATCGATCATAGTGCCACAACCCGGCCCTCACATTATTATTTTTGTCGTCACGAACCCTGTGCTGCCTCACCCTTAACTTCTCAGAGGACAAAACAATAGGTGGCCGAAACCCCTTCGGCCTGTTGTTGTGTAGTGTACACGCGCTTCGTTTGTCCATCTATCTGCAAGAAGACCGAATGTTTTTTCATTGGAAAGCCTGCCGACAGGGTCGATACAGTAAAGTAAAACAGCCCCATCTTGACGACTTCGGCTCAAATCTCTTTGTCGACGCCAATGACGAGTTAAGTCGTTCCGTAGGCCACGTGGCTGACGGATTTTCATGCCGGTGTTATAGTCCCTTTTATGGTACCGAGGACAGACAAGGTTCCTCCGTCGATGTTTAGTTCAGAGGGATTATAATTCCATCAAGCAAGGTCTCCCGAGTTTGATGGTTGTCGGGAGGCTTCGGAGGGTCGTTCGTCCTAACTTAGAATGCTGAGTCTGCATTAATGGACCTACGCACTACGCACTACATGTAGATTGTATGATCGCTACATGTCTGAACCGTTTCGGTGAACTATTGGTTTGGTATGGAAACATGTACCCTTTCGGGACAATTGTAGAGCATGCGGGCCGATGGGTTGCTCTGTACAAATGCTATGCGACAGGAGAAAGCAGACAGCAGGTTGCGACATCTTCCACTCCTGATAGCCCAGGAATGGCGATATGAAGGGAGAAGTGGATCCGTGTGTGCGGGTGGGTATTTTGTCGGCTAGTCCGCTTCCACGCGGTGCCGCGGGCACTGACGCTTCTAGTTGGGTCGTCGAGGCGAAGGTGGGAATGTCTGTCTACCAATTCAATGTCTACAGGAGCCTAGATCTGTTAGGTTCTTCGTTGTAGTTGGGCCCATGAATGTGTACCTGGAGTAGATATGACAAATAGGGGGTAAAAACTCTCTGTCTTCCTGCAGGCTCTTTCTTCCGCATCCTTGTCCATTGAAGCCGTGGACCGTGGACACCGTCGCTCGCTCTGCTGTCTCTGTCTTCTCCGTTGTCGGGGTCTCTGTCTCATTTTCCTTCTTTCCCTCTCTCGCTCTCTCTCCTTCTCGGCATATTACCGTGTGCAGATCCTAAAGCAAGACCAGGAACAATCGGACGAGGAACCATATCGGACGAAGCCGTCAAGGTATGCATGGTCATGTTTCAATGTTCGGTACAGAAAAGTTGGGTTGCCTAGAATTACAGCCCAAATATCACCCTCCGTGTGCGCTTGCCGCACTCTTCTGCGTGACAATCGTTGACGCGCTGATCGTCACATGGACCCTAGGGTGTACAATGAGCGCAATTCCCATGGTGGTGATGACAGTGTGGGACCGAGTGACCGTGTCCCCGGTGATCTCGATCGTCGATGTACACAAACAACGACGACGTTGATGGGTAATGTCTTTCCAACAACGAGCTTTTGGGTTCGATATGTTTTCGCACTTGGTGTTTTTTAGTTCTTGGTTTTGGGGACGCACATTTTAACCTAACGTATGTTTGTTCCTCCTCATTTTTGGACAGAGTGGGCGTTTGGAACGAGGAACTCACTATCCCAGTTGATGTGGGCGAGGCCCGGTCGAGTAGGCTGCGGTTGGATGTCGTAGACGCGACTTTGCGAGAAGGAGGACTTCATGCATGCACCTTCCAGCTTGGCGACATCGTCCCCTGGAATGGTTACCACATGGAAGTGAGACACGAGAAACCACCAATAGCGTTGCACTGGTTTTGGATCTCGACGCGTTCGTGGTAAGTGAGGTCCATTTGGGATCAGTTACGACAACGCGCGTACATATGCTCACTGGGACGGGCGGTGTTTCCGCGTGCATCGCAGGTGCACATGGGACGCGATGTTTGGCTTCGTGTGTCGGTCGTTGTCGCCCTTGAGGATCCAGTGGTCAAGATCGACCATCTGCTCCATCTGGAGGCACTTTTGCTAACTTTCCCCGAAGGCATGCCTTTACCAGGAGTTCGCAGAGAAGCTGGAGCCGGTGTCAAGTCTTTTATCCAATGCATTCCAAAGGTGGGGCAGTTTGATCCCCTCCTCTTCGACGCCAGGAGCTCAAACGTTCTCGACAGGGTTACACCTTGTTTGTGCTGTAGTACTCTTGACATTCAATAATGAATCACATTCTCAAGCCATTTATATGCTCGACCGACTTTCGTCGCACATCGTTGCTTGCTTGCCTCCTACTATGACAGGGAACTGAGAACAACGTTTCGCTCCAAGCGTCCAAGAAGAAAGAGCCGCCAATGCAACGCTGTGATGCTGCCGGTGAAAAGGTCATCGAGCTAGATGCCCTAGGCTCGGATCGCAATGAGGGCAACAACTACCTCAGGAATACTGTTCCTGTAACCATCGTGGAAGACCAGTGAGCTCATCATCCCCACATTTGTTGTTGTGGTCCCACAGAGCTGCATTGATCGTGCAGATGGATGAAATTTTCGTGAGCTTTGGTGACTATAACACGCTCTATTTTGATCAACATTGTGTTAGGTTGTGCTGGGAGGCTAAACACCTTGCCATACGTACCACAGTCGCAACTGGTGCTCGCAAGCTGCGAACTCGATCCAGAAGCAACTGCTGTTCACAAGGATACACTCACTTGTACCTCCTTGTTCACCTCATGTTTGGCCCAAACAGGGTGGCTTGGATTGAATGCGTCACTTTTCCTGTTGGACCCAGAGTCAAGAAGACCTTCATGGCTCATACACGAGCTTATCCACGACGGCTATACGGCAAGGGAACAGAATGGAGTGTGTGCCAGGTCCGTGGTACCCATTGCGAAGGCACGCACCTCATAGCCCATACGGGCTACAATACTAGGTGTTTTTTCTCCTCGTCGCCCAGGGAGTACAAAGCAATGCTGGGACCCTCGCTGCCTTCCCGCTCCCCGAGAGAGAGATCAAGCTTTTTGCGCTATCGCTGTCTGCTATCGCTGTCTTTGCGATGTGTTGCGTGCTGAAACGCCAACAGGTGTCCTTCCTGATAACCTTCTTTTTTGTAGAAGCGTCCTCCCAGAGTTCAACAGCGCTGGGGTATGCGGTGCTGGACATTCCGGATGATGTACGATTATCTGACGGAGGGGCGGAGCTCTCGGCAGTTGTCACTTCGCCGGAGGGTAATGTTCTGGAAGATGTGGTGTGCGTTGTCGATATCAAGGCTTCTGGTCCCCCTCCACAATCTCCCCGAGGAAGTGATGCATCCTCTGTGGGAAAAGATGTGAGTTGCGGGAATTCCCCGTTGTCTGCCACCCCTCCAATACGCACGACAACCACAAACGACGTGTCGAGGTTGAGGCTATAAGGTATTATCCGGAGGTGCTACGTAAGAACAGACGAAGGTTTATTGTGTTGGGTCAACAAAATTTCATCTTGCGGAATCGCTGAGTATAAGCGAGTGATCGCTTGGAATGCGAAGGGGCATGGACAGATGGATTGTCCTCGCCGCTTGTTGCGAGCGGTGTGCTCGGCGTCAGGGTCCACCGGAAGGAGAATCCCACCTCTTATCACTCTTGCGGATCAATACCAATATGTTCCTAACAATGCGTTTGTTGCGCACCATTGGCCAATTGGCGCCGTGGGAATGCGTCTAACGGACCCCCCATGCAGGATGACGACGACGATTTGGATACTAGCAATACGGAGGGGTCAGAGTCGCAGTCGGAGTCGCAGTCAGAGTCGCAGTCAGAATCACAGTCGGAGTTGCATGCCACAGCGATCGAGGGCCGACGGAGTTCGCCGAAGAAATCCAAAGACAGGCGAAAGTGAGACACCGGTCTATCGTTGGTTTCGTATTGTATTGACCCGTGGGGGAAGGTCAATTGCGCTCTACTGACAGACGCTTTTGTTGACATTGTTCACAAAGTTTAACGTGTGTTCAGAATTCACAAGGACAATTTCCCGAGTCGGTTATTTGTATTTCAATTCGGAGCAGCACCCGGTGTCTACTATTTTCCGTAGCCCTTCAGGTTGCTGCTTCAAACGCTCCAACGAGCGGTTGCGTGACACCTCCTTGCTGGATATAATACTGCTGTCTAGATCAACTAAAAAGCATGCCGAAGCGGAGAACGAGTTGAGGTCCCAAGTCGAGGCTGTTCAAGGTCAACTGCGAGCTGTGTATGCCGAAGCAGATCGGAAGCAAAGTGTAGTGAACAACCTTTCCGAGGTGAGGCGTGGCATTTTCAATGTGTGCCCCCAGAAGCAAAGACGTCACTCATGCACATGCAGGCACAGTTCCAATAAGGAGCTTGCGCTGCGACCCTCCTAATTGAGTGGTGTGGAACATCGGAATGTCTACCTCTCGTTTCTCGTGTGGCACAACTATTTCGCAGCAAGTGGAGAAGCGCTCTGATGCAATTAGAAAATGCGGTGCGGAGATTGTGAAGCTCAGGAAGTACATCGAGGACGTCGATCAAGAACGTTGCCGCCTTCACTTGCAACTGAAATCTCTGCGCAAGACCACGGCGGAGGCTGAAATGGTGAGACATTGCACCCTGTTCGCTTGATGAAGATTATTTGCTTGCATCGTGTTTCCGTGGCGAAGACTAGTTCGGCAGGCCAGGCGAGACTTCCTGAAGTCATGTGCGGCCGCGATCATGACTCATTGGCCCCACGAGCGTTTCAACACGTAGTGCTATCTGTTGGCTGTATGTATGCATAGTATTACTCTTATGAAAAGCGTCGAAGCTTCCATGCTATAAGCATGACCGCTGGAGCAGTTTTTCTATGCACGAGGCTCAACCCAGTGGGGGCAAGGTGGCTGGTATTGTGAAACTCGGCATTGCGCTTGGAAATGCACGATGAAATGGATTGAAGCCCCATTCACGGGCGTCCTTTATCATCACATCGCAACTAACCTCAGTGATACGAACTCAACCACTCACACTTTGTTTAGGAAGCCAACCGGGTGATGAAGGCTATGGAGGACGAAGATCCTTCCCGAGGGCTTCATGGAGACACGGGCGGACGTCACACACGTGCTTTAGCGAAGCGGTGCATAGTGCTGACAGAAGAGAATCGAGTGAGACTCTCCAGGCACCCTTATACCACCATTCAGCGTGTACTAGTGTTACCAACAGAAAAGCAGGCGTGGCATCGTAGTTTACGGTCCGCTATCTAAACGAGTTCTGGCACAGCCGTGGCGGGTTTGAGTGCATGCCGCGCTAGACCCCAATCGTTTCGATGTCGAAACACGTGTACGCGTCCACGAGTTTAAATGAACGATAACTGGGGTGTGTGCATTTTTTTTGTCAACGTGGCGTCGCCAGCTCTGGAGACCGTGCCATCCTAGAAACACTGCGCTCTCGATCAACGTAGTCTCGATCAACGTAGTCTGATGGCCTCCTGTACTACTTCCTGAACCAAAGTTTCTTGAATCCGTTGCATCGGTTTTGTCTCGCTTATCTCGCTCGTGAACCTTCAGACGCTACGCAGGGTTGCGCAGGACTGTGCGCACGAGCGATGGCAAACAGCAGTGCTAAAGGTAGGGTGTATATATGAGCAGCTCAACTGTTTTTGGGTACAGGTCATCGACAGGTGTACTGTTGAAGCACGAAGACAACACTTCAATTCGACGCAACTTGGAAAAATGACTGATTCGAAGCAAACTACGCCATTGCTCGGGTGCTACACCTTCGGTTTCGACCACACGCAGTCAGAGATGGAGAAAATGAAAAATACTCAGCACGTGCAGGCGGTCTACATACGCAAAATGCAGGCACTTCCGGGAAAGGTGAGGGCAAGTCATTTATGGCACACATTCGACATACGAACAGCTTCGTCTTTTCTGCGAGAAGATTGTTTCTCATTCTTTAGCAATTGAGTTCTGTTTTCCTTGTTCCAGACATAAGATTTAACGTAAGGGGCAACGTCCCCGGACGACAAGCTTGGCTGAGAGACAGCGAGATCTGCCCTGTCCCTCAACTGTACCGCGCATGAGCACAACCTGACTAATCGCGTTGTTTGTGTTGCAAGGTGGTTCGTCCTGGTCTTTCATCAAGCTGCGCCCCATGAGCCTGAAATTCACCCTGCTTCGCCATGTTTGACGACAGTGAACACGAGATCGAAAACACGTTCAGATATTGTTTATACTTGACAAGGGGAATATCAGGCGCACAACACCTGGATTCAGGGCGTTCAATAACACAGTAAGTGATGACCTCTTTCGGTTGGTAAAAAACGGATCACCAATCATCCCCGTTCTACTCCCCTGTAGCACAAAATCACCGCACCTTCTTATTCAATGTTATTTCCTAGGTGTCAGCCTACAAGTCGACTGTTACTATGCAAGAGAAAGTAATTGCGAAGCTGGAGATGCTCATCGCCGGGCGCCGGGCTGTGAACAGTGGAAGCACTGAGTGAGTTGCACTGCGTGATGGTGCAGCAATCGATGTTTGGTGCTGTTGAGTTTCACGGTGTCCACAACGTGTCGCAAATTTCTCCGCCAATTCAAAAGAAACAACTGCGCTTGAAAAGCACTCTTTCATGCTTGTTGGGGCTGGACATGGGTTTTCAACAAGCTACAAATGCATCATGTGTTACTCTTCCCTTGTGTGCCTGCTGAACGATGCGGTGGAACGAATGGTGGGATACTAGTGACGGGGAGGATCCCTCTACGGAGACGAAAAGGAGCGGCAAAGGCCCCGAGGTGCGGAGACTAAAACCAGAATTGGACAGGGGTGTGCTATGGTTCGAACACGGTACCTGGCGTTAAATTTGTCCGTACGCTGTTTCTCATGTTCTCAAGTATTGGCCAATGACGTGTGGCTCCGACGTCGTATTCCCCTGTGCTGTTCTCCATAGGTCGAAAGACTCAGAAAAGAGAACGCATCACTACGATGGAGGCTCGCGATGGCAGGGACCAAGAGCAGCATCGATGTCCAGGGCCAAGCCTCTGACGATGCTGGCGTGATGCTGAAAATGAAAGACACCAAGATCCGCATCCTTGAAGAACAGGTGCACGCGACGACTAGACATGAAATGTCCGTGAGGCTTAGATGTGATCAGCAACTTCTTGGTTGTAATATGGTTCTGCCCTTGTTTTTTTATACGAAGCTCCTCGGGCATTACTAGGCGATTGTGGAATCAACCAAGGTGTTGGTATTTATGTACCGGACACCATGATGATGTCCTCACGCTTTGCTTTCGTGCACTCTCCCGCAGATGGTTACAAATGCAAAGGCAGCTGGAGAAGAGATTGCGGCTCTTCACATGCGTCTGATGGAGATGGAATTTCATAAGAGTGACTCAATGCACACGAGCACGGAGGGTGTCATGTCTACAAGAGATCCTAACAGCTAGAAGCTGCACACCAATCGTGTAAAGGTCTTCGTGTCTTCGTACATGTGATTGTCGAGTTCCGGGGCCTCCTGTAGGTTAGGTGTCTTCCCTTTATCCTTGCCCTGTCTAGATGAACGATGTTGCCTGCCCCTGTGCGAAGGGGGGTCTAACCTTGACCCATTGAAAAGCTGTGCTGGCGACTGCCTCACAAGATCAAATCGACAAGTGTCAATGCAAAGCGACAAATTCGGACAGGTACCAGTTGCATTGCATGCAGAGTGCGCCAAATCAAGAACTTGCTAGTTGAACAAATTTGGCACCACCCAAAGTGTACCAGTAGGATTTCTCTGTTGGGTTCCACACAAAGGAAAGAGCCGCAAGGGTTACCACACAAGAGGTTCCAAAGTTGTGGCGCGTTCTGTACTCGGCTTCGTTCATCTCGAAACCTTTCGAGCAGATTTGTTTGGGGGTTCGAACCCCGGTGAAGTGGACTCACTTTTCATTTCGTACGGAATGATGTTAGAGCTAACCAATTAGACTACATTATACGAGGCCACAATCAATGGCACGGCGTGACAACAAGTAGCTAGTTCGTATTACATGTAGTCGGCGATGGTTGCCCGTCTTTGCTTACCGTTTTCTTCGTTACGTACCGTCCCGCATCATGACAACAACACCACCTTAAAAGAGATAACGAGAATTACGAGAATCTTGCAAGTAGTACTGTAGACCGGAGGATTATTGTAGCACGGTTGCCCGAGGTAAGTTGCGTTGCCAAGTAGGTCTCACGTGTTCGCCATCAATTCCGTCACTGCTGTTCTTTGCCCTCGTGTGACATAAACTAGATATATTGCTGCCAACACCGTCCGAAGCTACTTGTTGCCCCACCTACTCGGAAATTTAACGTGATTGATGTTGACATAATTTTTATTTAGGTGGTGTTTGCGGTCCTTCCGTGGTAAGGTCAGGAGGGTTGCAAACCGGCGTTCGTTTTCGTGCCGATTGTCGATGTTCCCTGCACACCACTCTACAATGGAAACAGCAGTCACCAGCGGAAATCTCCGTCAAACTGTTTCCTCAGGAGCGCTCTGTGCCCAGCATGCTGTGGAATAACAGCGTCGTGTCGCGTGCGCGTGCTTGAAATAGAATTTACAATTAACGACGTTGTTAACGACGTTGAGATTTCAACTTGATACAAAAAATCACGGGGCTGTCAGGGCTGTGGGCGTTTTGTTTTGGGAATACGTTCTTCATGTTCCCCGACCCAACATACTATATCTCTCAAACAATCCCATCCAACGTTACCGAGCTTGTGTTCTTCACTAAACGACGAGAGTACGGGTGCATTCGCGTTTCCCCGGTTGCCCGGTACACACCCGAAGCGGCGTAATTATTTGGAACCGATTTTCCGATACACGATGGCCGAGGAGCAACAAAAACGATTCGGGCAGAAACGGACGTGCGGCGAGATGATGGTAGACGTTAAGATTAAGATACCGCAGCCCAGTGAGGGAATTTTCAAAACGATGAAGAGAAGAAATGGATATCACGCGCGTTGATGAATGATACTACCGAAGGTGATCACTGAAGGTGGATAGAGAAAATAATACCTACATGAGATAGGGGTGGGAGCGTGGGAGCAAGCCTAAGTGTTGAATCGGAACCTGGGCCCTGGCAACATGAGCCAGAAACTCACGTGGGCTCCGATCAGGGAAGCCAGCGGCCGTCAACGCGATAGGCCGGCTGGTAGATCAGGCCATACCATCACTGCCATGGGTCCGAATGTGTACATGTTTGGCGGGCTTGTGGAAGATGCATCGCCTGCTGGACCGACAGATGAGATGTGGCTGCTGACGATGAGCTCAACCGATGCCGAGTGGCACTCCTGCTCAAAGAAGGTGATATTCTCGCTCTACTGCCGTTGTAAGAATTGTGGACGTTAGGACTGCTTAACTATCAACTAAAGACGTTGTTCCTTACATGAAGCCCATTTTGCGCTCTTAATTTTTGAAGTGTGCAGTTTGCTTAGCCACTTTCTATTATTGCTTTCAGGTTGACGCAAACGCTCCTGACCAAGATGCTCTTGCAACCATGGGTAGCACACCAAATACGCTCGCTTGGCCCTGTGCCCGGTGGAGACATACGGCGACCTACATCGGGGAGAACAGGCACGTCCCCTTTGGCAATTAGTTCGTAGATTCGTGTTGTGATGACCAGCACGATTGAGATATTCGGATTGAAAACATGAACAGTAATTGATGGACTGGACCGCTACCCTGCTGGGACCCACTCAATGAAAGTCAACGAACACAGGCTGGGACAACCCCTCAAAAAAGAAACATTGACGGAGTATAGGTTTTAAATACTTCCTTGCATTACTAGTCGGCTGACAGCAAGAAATCGGATTTCCCTGCAGCCACTTACAAACAAACTGTAGGTCTGAGGACCTTGAGCGCATAAAATACGTTTGTCGGCCCGGGAACTCTTTCGCCATGCTGCCGAGTCCACGGGAATGCCCCGTGGTGTTCGGTACATGTAGGCACATTGACTCACCTGCAGCAAAACAATTTGTCTGAACTGACAAGGTCGGTGTGATTGTAGTGTCGAAAAAGAACGGATTCCGTGTTGTAACTCTGTTCGAGACGAGGCTTCTGACGTCGACTGATGCAGTTTCCCGATTCGAACATAGCCTGGGTTCAAAAAAGTCCGAGTCACCCGTGCGCTTCTGCACCATCGATATCTGCAATGTTCCCTATAGTTCCGAACGATATAGCAGACGGGCGTTCGTCGTTCTGTCTTCTATGTCATCATCTCCAGGATACTTGTGGTTGGTGGGTTCCAGTCCTCCAGCGCACGGCTAAGTGATGTATGGTTGTACAGCGTCGTCTCTCGACAGTGGGAAGAAAAAGCAACCCCTCCCGTACAAAAGGCGACCGCATTCTCGTCTAGGGGGGGGCATTCCGCTTGTTTTATGGGCTCCCACCTTTGGGTCTATGGGGGATACGGTGGAACACTGTACAGCCGCAAGGACTTGGAAGACGTTTGCACGCTTAATCTTGAAACGTGGACGTGGACGAAGGTGAGAATGCACACAACCTTAGGTACATCAGTGTACTGTATATTGTCGTGAATCACGTTTAGTCTTTACGACCCGTCCTGGGAAGTTGTCAGTATCACTCACAGGTGATTGGAGGTGGCGGTTGAGTGAGAACGGCCCACCTACCACCTGGTAGGTACATATCGATAGAGTGGAGTTTCCTTTGTCATCCCTTTGTTCCGGAAATGTCCTTACCCCTTGTAGTACAATTCTGGACGACCGGCCGGGGTCACGCAACAAGTGGAAGGCCACACAGGAGCTGTATTCTCCCTCCTTTCTTCTGCGGTGCTTGCGTGGATTGTTATCGCGAGAAGGATCCAGCCGTTCCTTTCCCTCGTCGACCGTGGAGTCGAATTTTTGCGCACACACGAAGTTATCGCTCTCCACATTGTTTGGGCATGTTGTGAGACAACAATCCAGTTCGTGTGACTGCCCCCAGATTCGAACCCACGTCTAAACGTTAGAAGTTGCGAGGTTACTTACTACCAGCCACTGTTGTGTGACCGAGACTTTGAATGCGGGATGTAAAGGGTGCACCTGGGTAGTTGAGAGGAGCTCCATCTGCACAGGGCTGGATGGACTGTAAGAAGATGTGAGATGGTGAATTTAGGTGTAGGAGGGTACGAAGCACTATCCGTCAGCAGGTCGAGGAGAGAGTAGCGGATAAGGGTAAACTGATGTAAAGATGGTGCTATCGATTTTATTAGGTATCGCCAAAAGGTCGTGGGCCTGGCCGGCGATCGGAGCACAGTGCAGCCGCCGTGGATGGTACCATGTTTGTAATCGGCGGCCGTTCCACAACAACCGAGTTCAAGGATATGTATGCGCTCGACACCGAAGCAGACCCGCCTGTGTGGGTGGAGGTGAGTATGTTCCAATCGCTCGGACAGGCTGGTGCTTTCAAGTGCTATTGTACATACAAACCCGGAGGAAAATTCTCTTTGGTTCGAGAAGTTTACCGTGAACGATCCGCCGAACGCTACGAACATTCTGATGGATCTTGAACATGGGACGTGTGTCCACGAAGGCACTATCGTATTGTCAACCCGTCTCTAGCTTGTCCGAGCAACCTTTTTTCAACGCTTTGCATTCCTCGCCAAACAATAAGGGGAGAAGCGACCCGTCGCTGGTGACGGTTAAGCCACTTCTTCACGGGACTGTGACTCAATCGAGTCAGGATATTCTCGCTATGTCGATTTGATAAGTTCACTCCCCGCTGAAATCTGGCCATCGATAGGCTTTGAAGCGCTTGCTTGCTGCGTCTTCAGGGTATTAGCACCGCAACCAAACCTTCATGGTGATCCTCGAGATCCTGGACCTGTTGCATCTCGCTGTGCCCTGTTCGTCGCTGTGTTTGTTGCTGCGAAGGTGGAGCAGGGAGGAATGGATGTACCGCGTTGGTCGCACGCAATGTATGCGGTACAATCTGTACCAAACTGGAAGATTTTTGTGTTTGGTGGCGTCGGGGGTGAAATCACGGACACGAACCGCCAGGGTACCTTCATGAATGATGTGTCAATATTCGACACGGGTACGGAGCGCTGGATTTTCCCGGACATCCAGGGAGATCCACCGCTGCCAAGAGGCGACATGCAGCTCGAGTACTACCAACAGGTGAAAGAAGACAAGCTAGAGCAACCACACACCGAGTTTCTTCAAGCAGGTGCACAGGAACGTGCTTCCTTCCTTCTTGATGACGGTTGTTGGGCTGGTCCTGTGTGTCTAACATTTGTTTTTTAGGGAGGAAAACTGATCTTGTACGGCGGGTGGGCAAACCGGTGGTTCAGCGATGGCTTTACTCTCGACGTGGGTTCAATCGTCGGGCCACCATACGCTGTCATGGATATTATTCCCGACAACGGCCCAATCACGGGTGAAACCTTGCTAGATATCCACGGCATCGACTTCATCAACACGGAAGATGTAAAGGTGAGATTGAAGTTCAAGTAGCCTTCTTTTCAGGCATACAGTTGTACATTGGCACTGACGTTCGCAAATGGAGTTGTTCTGCGACAGGAGTCTGGCACTTCCTTCCTCGACTTGAGTGCTCTCTGCGCAAAAGTCCAGGGCAGTTAATGTGTTCTGGTGGGGGTTCGGGGCAATGCTGTTCAACCACGCGTCGGTCGCCTCTGCCTCATTGTTTTCGTTAGTCGGATCTCATCATCGCTCGGACACCTGAGAGTATCTACTCTTTATGTGATATTCCCCTCCCTTGTCGCTAGATCCGCTTCTCGTATCGCAAGCTCTTCATCGACGTGAGAGGGACATTCGTCAGCCAGACACGTCTCACCTGTTCGACCCCGAACTTCACGAACACCGGTATACCTCCCGGCACGGTGGATGTTCGAGTATGTCTTGCGGGTGAGAGTTTCACCACCACCAAGGCAAAGTTTACGTTCTTCCCCGTTACGGACGCCAACTTCAGCTTTATGTATGGACCAAGCCTCCTCGAGGAAGGCGTGCCCGGGCGTGAAACCATGTTCATTATTCAGGTGATGCTGCCTCTTTGTTAGTCTTGGCTTCTTCGGTTTCCTGTGGCCCCTCTGCTTTGTCCAAGGTGGGTCAGCCTTTACTTCTCTCGTTTTCTCGGCGCACGACTGCTCCAGGTTACTGCCGTACTCTGCAAGGTAGTAGCGAATCAACGTCTCCTGTACCTAGCGTATTCGGCTGCTTTCTAACCAACAGGCGCGAGATGGGAGCAACCACGACCGTCAGTTCGGAGGCGACCAGTTTGACGTCAACATATTCTTCCTCATGGACGAAAACTACGATGAAGACGAGACGGGCTGGAGTGCACAGGAAGATGACAACCGGAGCGCTACTGGACGAGACGAGCATCAAAGATCGAGAATCACGGTGATCGTAATTGTTCCCACGTTCGGTAGGATGATCGATGATTCCAGATGACACACACAGGCCACGAGCTGATGGCAAGAGGGCTCGTACATCATCACCCCGTTTCCTAATCTTGGGGTGTGGTCCTGGCACTGTCTTAGGTCCGACGAAACGAAGACTGCAAAGACGGCACGTACGTCATCAGCTGGGTGCCGCCTGCTCCGGGCGAGTACGAAATATCTGTCGACTTTCAGGGGACGTTCGGCGGAGTGGCAGGGCCGGTGAGGGGGTCTCCTGTTGCAGCCAGATTCCAGAAGGGCCAACCGGCGGAGAACAACACCATGTCGGGACCAGCCATGATTAAGGAAACAACGGCGGACATAAAGTCGCTCTTACAGTTCGCAACGAAGGTTAGTCGCCTGTTTTCTCGCAGCTCAACTCGGACATGTAACGTTTCATGGGTTCCTGGTCAAGCTGCCGTGCTTACCACGTAGCCGGCGAATGTTGAGACGATAGAATTGTATTGTTTCATTTTTTCGTCTTGCACACTCCTGATGCAGGTTTCGGCACGGGACTAGTGTGCGTTTCACTCAAACTAGTTCATGTTTCTTCGTTGTGCTTTCCACATATGGCATTCGCTAGAGGTGTGGTGATCTGTGCTGTGGTCGCGCTTCTCACGTGCTGCAACACGCCCCTCCCCGCTATGGGTATTTGTTATTTTGCACTTTTGGAATTCTTCTCAGGCAAAAGAGGGGATCAAGCGGAAAATCGCCACGGGGACGGATAACAGTGAGGTCTTCAAGGTCGTCGTTTCTGTCCAACGCCAACTTATTCTCTTCCACGAAAGAAAAGAAGGAATGCAGTTACTCATGGACAGGAGCCTTGCGGTGTTGGCGCATCTACGGAAGGAAGAGATACAGGTGCTGTGACCGACCTGACCTTCTTGATCCAAACAACTGTAGCCCCGCTGAGCGTTAGATGGAATACGATGTATACTGGTAGGAAAATACAAGGCGCTGTCGAAAAGAGAGCTTTGCTTATCCCCTTCCCTCTGCAATTGCATCGATTCAATACAAGGTGTCGGAGATTGAGGTACAAGCGAGCCGGGCGTCATCTTTGATGGCTGACCTCAAGCAGATCGTGCCTGATGTGGAATTAGCACTGGGCCCTCTTCTCAAGGTAGTGTCAGAAATCACATCATGGTTGTTGCCCATGGCGTTTCTTAAAGTTTCTTCTGGCATCGCGTTGGGATGTTGCCAGAGGACTGCTGTCATCTAATTTTCTCCCTGAAGTGCGCAGTCGATGAGTGACATTCGGGGTTCTTCTTGCAGTAGGTCGCTCAGTTGACTGGGAGTCTTGCGTTGTGTTATGTTGTCTCCGATGACATTAGTAGATCATTGCCGATTCGCGATGCCAGGCACAAGCCCCCAAGCTCAAGACCGACGTGCTGGAAATGGAAAGCGTTTTGAAGGCAAGATGCGACGCGGTCAGCGTTGGCGAGTACACGTTATGGGCTACTGGACCTGAGACCGCCTTGGACATGTTGCGGGTGAGTCCTCCGAAACGTTTCGTAAGCTATGTTGACATGTTCATGGGCAGCTCGAACTACATCATGTGTTCTTCCTCTCTCGGTTCGCCATCAATTTCGCTGCTTATGTTCCTCTTCAAGCGCATCGGTGTGTGTCTCACATGACACTTGCGGAACCACTACCTCGTGCCTGCCGTGCACATTGTCCCGGGCACAGCATTGGACGACTATGTCACGACTACAGTTGAACTACGCTTATCCGTTCGTCCAACTACCTTGTACCTTGTGGGGCATTTGGTACTGGTTTACCTACCAGGCTGCTGACGAGGCCTTCGAGACTGAGAGAGAAAAGGCGAAGGAGGTCGATGCACTGGCACAGATCTTTCGGGTATCCGACGACTTGGTCAAATCGCGTCTGCTCATCTCACAGGTCTGGTGGGTTGTTTAGTTGTAACCAGGCCCTCTCGCCCGTTTTGCGATGTGTTTGCATACCCCAGATATATACAAGTATGACAACTGTGCTGGGGATGGTTGATAGCGGCAACGAGCTTTTCCCTCGTCCGCAAAAATCTATGAGTCCTCTCGATCACTCGCGAATGTAAGCGCCGATTACTTTTCTGCGCGTTGTCCCTTGTAGAGATAGATACCTAAGCACGATACGTTCCCTAACCAAGACCAGAGCCGAGGGAGTATTATTTTTTCTGTCTCCAACGAGAACACTCGAGCCCGGTTAACATCATTTGTGCCGTTGTTATTGAGCGGTGTTGTTCGATATCTCACCGTCCAACAGGCCGGGGAGCTATTTGAGTCGTTCACACTCCTATGGCAAGAAGCTCGCACGTGCATCGACACGATTAAATTCTCCGAGGCGATCGTGTGGAACGATCTTATTCCGGAAGGGTTCGAGGACACTGCATTGGCACTGATGTCGAAGGTACGAGACATACATGTGCTCAAGTGTATACTTGACGGAGTAACGCCATAACATAGCCAAGAACGGCTCGATGTTACACGCAAACTTCGTTTGATGTGGTCATTCCTCGCCTTGTGTCGCGACAGGTCAAGAAACTCCCGAAGAGGCTGCACGACACCGACGCGTATCAGGGTCTGCTGGCACACGTGAAAAATTTCATGTCCGTGTGTCCTCTGGTCGGAAGCTTGAAGCGGTCCAAGTTATCTCGCCGTCATTGGGAAGAGCTCATCAGTGCAAGCAAGGCGGAGGTTCCTGGGTTCTCTGTCCACGACGTGGAAGAACGTCTTCGCCTGGAGGTGAGTTACGATGGGGGTTGCACTCGAAGCTTTAAGCAATCATGGACACAGGATAACGATCCTCGCGTCTCTCTCCGGCTGATCACCCAAGAGCTACTCCTTTTCTTCATAGCGAAAAAGTTATATTAGTGGCGGAGGGATTTGCTTTAGGTTCCGCGGAAGCCTCCCCCACACATCATTTCATTGTGGTTACCCATCCGACTGACTCGTCCACTGCCCGGCTCTTCCACACACTTAACAGGATTTGATGAGTCTCGATCTGGTCTCGATGGCTGCCGAGGTAGAATCAATCGCAGAGAAAGCCACCAAGGAGGCCCACCAGGAGACCTCTCTTATGGTACTTCAGTCAACCTGGGATCGCATTGAGTTCTCAGCAACGACTACCACTGAAACAGACACTCCTCTGATCAGCATGACCGAGGAAGATCTCGAGGTAAGCGGCGGGAGTTGGCCAATTTCCAGGAGACTAAACACATTGGATTCATTTGTTGGCTCCGCCATAATTAACAGTAGGGAGTGTTGAGAAGTCCAAAAGTGTTATGCGTAGTATGGGCATCTGCACGACTCTACACTATGCTAAAGCGTAATAGTTTCTATTCCTCTTCTGGGTATGCAGACGCTGGAATCGGACATGTTGATTTCTCAATCGATGGTGGCATCCCGTTACACCTACTTCAAGAAGGAAAGTCTGGAATGGCAGCGCTCGCTCTCTTTCGTCAGCGACGTGATGACCATGCTCAACGGCATTCAGGTGAGAAGGGCTGATCACGGTTCTCATGAGATACACAACGCGAAGCGCTGCCTTTGGTTGCGGGTTGATTCGATGCGGCGGAGCATCGTTCACCTCCCGTCGTTCTTGCCCCCCTTTCGTGCATCGTATGCACAGTAAAGAAAGATGAGTTGTACCAAGCTGACTCACACGAAACACAAACAAGAGTGATACAGAAGCACCGTTCCCACGAGAAGCTGAACTGTGGCCGAGCGGCACGGTGTGTTGGACCACATCCCATACCGAAGCTGGCATGGAATGTGGTGCCATACACCACGTCGTTCGGTCGCTGTTTGAGGCCTCCGTGCCTTCCCACGGAGGCTACCGTGCCTACCCACAGTAGTATGGAATAGATCTGGGGACTAGTTAACCCAGGACCGATGCGGATGATAAGAATCTTGATTATCACACACCCACGTTCCTTCCACCACAATACACAGTCTCAGACAGACAGTTGCCACATGTGCGTGCTCTCTCTCGAGGGGCCCCGCACTTGTACCCCCAATAGCATACCCCCCACACACATGTACTCTCCAGATCGGATCTTGTATCCAAGTACCCCAAACAACCGCACATCACGCCGTAGCTTCTGGATGCCTCTTCGTACTTTGCAATCCAGTGTTGTTGGTGTTGTTGCCATCACCGTAATTTTTGCTCCAGCCTCTATTCTTAGCTACTCTTCCGAGGAAAATGTTGAGCTTCCGTGGTCACAATCTATCTTGAAAGGGATGACAAGTAATACAAGCCAATGGCCCGGGTAACCGCCCGACACTCGCGAAGCAATAACAATTCCAAGTCTAACAGAAAACCAACCCCAGACGACGGTAAGAAAAGCCCCAAAAACTTGGAAGTCGAACCCACTGGGTGTGCTTGTGATTGGGTCTGTGGTCCAATCAGCTGAACATATCTGTGTAGAAGTTAGATCTGGTGATCGATCGTAGTTTCTATTGTTGTAGACCGCTCCTCTAAGCGTCTTCAGTTAATTCTAATCTTCTCGTTTCACATACCCCCCATCGCTTGCCTCCGTCGCCACGCAGCAAATGTGGAGGTACCTGGAGCCATTGTTTATCCATTCCGACGAGGTCAAGAAAGAACTGCCACTGGACACCAAACGATTCGAAAAGATCGATGGAGAAGTGAAGGCAACGCTCATGGAGCTATGGAAAGTCAAGAAGGTAAATAAATATGTATTTATACCATGGAACGCATCATCAATAGGCGACAATCCCGCACAGTGCCCCAAGTTTAACAAATGCCTTCAATTTCTGGGAGGCTCGAAGAGGGAAAAGACGCCGGATTGAAGAGTACAATCGACAAGAGATGATTGGTGTGTCAGAAGAGATGAAGGACGATCTCAATAAGCGTACACAGCAGAGTTGCAACTCTTCCCATCGCCAATGATTATGTTGCCCAGGCAATCACGCCCACGATTGGTCGTAATCTCGCAGGTGAAGGCTGCCTGTAATAAACCGGGCCTCGTCCCGAAACTTGAGATCGTTGTTGTGGAGCTTGAAAAGTGCAAGAAGTCCCTCAGCGAGTACCTCAGGTAAGGTGATGATCGTTGCCATTAAACCCTAACTATTTATAGTGCACTTTGCAGCTTCCAAGCGAGGTGGTAGTGTGAATGCTGGTTCGGGCGGTGCACCAGGTACCGGGGGAGCGATAACAAGCGGGCTTCGTATTCCCATTTGTCGATCCGAACGCAACGCGCGTATTACAACTGCTAACAGCACGTGCTTCTCCTCATACACAGCGGGAAGAAGCGGCTATTCCCTCGATTCCACTTCACGAGCGAGGCAGACCTACTGGACATTCTCTCTAACGGAAACCAGCCCAGCAAAATCATGCGGCACGTCAACAAACTCATGCTCTCAACAAGAACCCTTGTGCTCGAGAGCGTTCCCGGCAACGTTAGCGATCGCCCGCGCGCTATTCGCTTTGAGGCGGGGGTTGGAGACGAGATTATTGACTTCGAGCCCGCCGTTCTCCTGGAGGGCAAGGTGAATGAAACACGACGACAAGGGTATATTTAGCACATCACTGAGTTTCCGGCGAAATGTCCACCTGTTCATTGGTTAGGCACGTCAGGAGAACACTTGGTTGGCGTTTAATAGCACACGCTGATATGACAACGTACTATATATACCACATGCGAATCACATCAACACCAACTCCGCGCCATCTTGCCAGGTTGAAAATTATCTCCAAGCAGTATTGAACTGCCAGCGGAAGACTTTGGGAAATACCCTCAAGCGGTCGCTCAATCGCTACCCAAATCAGGCGCGGGTGGAATGGCTCATGGATGCTGATCCACCCGGTTCAGTCAGCAAGACCGACCCTGCACAGGTTAACAAATGTCATGCCGGCTTTGAAGACGATCGGCGTAGGTTTGATAAAGTTTACGCCTAGCAGCCCACACGGCTTACTCTGTGCTTGAAGGTGCCTTGCGCGCAAAAATCATGTGCCAAGGACAGATGCTGCTTTTAACACTGCTTGGGGTGGAAGTGCCATCGTGGACTCATGCACGGCCTGATCGCATCCACCCGCAGATTGCTCTTCTCGTGGCCGGCATCAACTACGTCTTTGAAGTGGAAGCTACGTTGGACCGGGTCCAAACGGGAGACAACTCCGCTCTAACCGGATATCATGACCTTCAAGTAAGCGTGTCCCGAAACGGCAAGTCGAGATGGAAACCAAGCTTGGGTTTAGCAAACCACCGGCACAGTTGTCAATCATCAGGGTTGTGAAGTTCATGAACGGACGACGTCTCAGCCCATAGTTCTGGAGGGTTCAGGAAAGCACCCCGTGGTTATCACGCTTTTCTCTACGTGTCGTCCGCCACTCTGATTGACTATAATAGGTGAATCAGCTCAACCAGCTCATCGAATTGACGAGATCAGAATTGAAGCGGGACGACCGGCAACGCATCATGAGCCTCATCACCGTGGATGCTCATGCTCGCGACATTGTGCTCATGTTGATTCGAGAGAATGTCACCGACAAGGTGGGCGATGTCTTGCTGTTGCTGCATGTACTTGGTTGTCTTCACGATTGACGGGGGGAACGTGACCACCGTTTTTTCGGCTTTTCCCGTCCAAACTCGCACGCTTCCTCTACATACCCTCTTGACTCGTTAGGATGACTTTCAATGGGCTTCTCAGCTTAAGCAGCGCTACAAGGGAGAGTCAGGCCACCCAAGGGACTCCAAACTCCCTTTGGCGACGATCGACATACTAGATGCCTCGTTTGAGTACGGCTTCGAGTTTCTCGGGAACGGGCCTCGTCTCGTGATCACACCCTTGACAGATAGAATTTACGTAACGGCCACGCAGGTGAGGGTTGGTAGGTCACAGTCTGCAAAGCAGGCACGCAATTATGACCTCGCGTGATAGAAAGACAGACGATGACGACGGCTTTGTCAGTATCCACTTTGCGGTGCCGCGGAAGGCCTGCGTGACGAGAGGCACAAGTTTCACTTGTTTTCGAGTTTTCTCCACGACCTCGCTGCAGATATGAAGGAAGGAGGGCTTCGTTTTATTCCCATCCATGGTCCCGAATTTTCGGCTGACTTCTTTACCGGCCGGCTGTTAAACAAAGGCGCTACACCTGAAGATGGGATGTGCCCCTGCTGGCCCGGCTGGCACGGGTAAAACAGAAACGACGAAGGACCTTGCCGCTGGTCTCGGAAATTGTTGCTATGTGTTCAACTGCTCGCCTGAGATGGACTATCAGAGTCTCGGCGATATTTTCAAAGGTATGAGCGCCTCGACGCCTTCCACTGCACGAGCGATGGTAGTTGGCCTGTGGCAATAATTCCCTAGGCTCGCTTCAACAACTTCTCGCCCGTGTTTCTTTTCTCGTTACGGTTGCTACAGTCGGACCCTACCCTGTCCCGCATTGCGCGCTATCGGGCCCTTTGGCCCGTCGCTAACAGAAGATGCTCAATCGACTGAGCCAGGTAAAACGACACGGTCTATATATACCCTAGCACGCTTCCATCGCTCACTCTCCAGGCTTGGCATCCTCCGGGGCCTGGGGATGCTTCGACGAATTCAATCGTCTTGTACCGGAGGTGCTCTCCGTATGTTCCTTGCAATTCAAGGCGGTCACCGACGGCTTGAAGGCGCACGCAGTGGCTTGCGCCGACGGAAACAGGGACGATCACTCACCACCTTCTATCGTGATCGAAGACGATCGTGTTAGCTTGGACCCTGGTTGTGGGGTTTTCATTACAATGAACCCGGGCTATCTCGGGCGTTCGGAACTACCGGAGGGGCTCAAGGTGACGTTAAGGATTGAGTCGACCCATACCGCCAAGCATATCGCACGCATGTCTAGAGCAGTGCACCACGTCTTTGGCCCCCAAGATCCTTCCTGCACAGTACAGTACTGATTGCTTGATGCCGTCAAGTCTGCCATTTAATGCTGTCATGACAATTATCGCACCGCCACCACGATTCTACGTGCATATTCAAGGTGTTGTTCCGACCTATCACGGTCATGGTTCCTGACCTGGTTCTCATCTGCGAAAACATGCTGATGGCGGAAGGGTTCGTGCAAGCGAAGACACTTGCCTCCAAGTTCCATGGCCTTTACTCGCTTCTGCAGGAGTTACTCAGCAAGCAGGTAAAGTGGACACGATCCAACCGGTTTAATGGTTCTCACAGATACGTATATCTTTTTCCCGCAAATCTTGCATATCGTGATTGATGCTTGACTTCACGTGCTGTTTTCGGCACTTTCGCTACTCTCGGCTCCTTTATTGCCTCTTACGACCAGGATCACTATGATTGGGGGATGCGAGCAGTAAAGTCGGTGCTGGTGGTTGCAGGGAAACTCAAGCGCGCGGAGCCAGACCTCCCAGAAGACTCACTCCTCATGCGGGCCCTACGAGACTTCAATACGCCCAAAATTGTTCATAGTGACGAGGTGCGCGTACACGCAGCTTGACGATGTTGCGACTTGTTGGCTTCCTGTCGCGCGCCCCTCTCTAACCCCCAAGGCTGTGCCGCGCTGATGGCCCCGAGGGCACCGCTTTAAGTAGCAAATGTTGGTTGGTTGCATTATACTTCTGAGAGCCACGACCTCTCTTTGTTGTGTGCATGACATCATATTATGCCGTTTCTTCCTCCTTTTGCAGGCTGTGTTCTTCGGTCTCCTCAACGATCTGTTCCCGTCTATTAACCCTCCGAGACTAGTCAACGACAGTCTCAACGCGTGCGTTCGAGAAGTGTGTGAAGACATGAACTTGTGGCCCGACGAAGCGTTCGTCCTCAAAGTGAGTTGGTTCAGTGTGTTTTTTATCTTCATGAAGCGAATGGAAACGAGCGAAAACACCGAGCGCTAGTTTCAGGCAATAATCAAGAGAGCACGGGGTCTGCTCAGCCCGAAGTATATGCTACTATCTTTTTGTGACGAGTTTGTTACATGATGCATGATTCACATCACATTGAGATAACTGCTGCCGCAAGCACGTTAACCACTACTTTCCTATCTCCTCCCAGATATCGCAACTGGACGAACTCTTGGCAATTCGACACTGCAACTTCGTCGTGGGCCAAGCTGGTGCTGGTAAAAGCAGCTGCTGGAAGGTGCTTAAGGAAGCCCGAAGCCGTATGGACCCCAGCAACAAGGTCAAGGTGCGCCACATGTGAACGTGGTGGGCTCCGCTCGCCGTTTTTCATTGAATGTATCCATATGCAACTTATTTGCTTCCTGTCGAGACACCGCCTACCACATGTACTAAACGAACCTGACCCACTCCCCAGGACGTTGATATTAACCCCAAGACCATGCCCACGGAAGAACTCTACGGCCATATTTCCTTGGCTACAAGAGAATGGAAGGATGGGGTGCTGAGCACAGTTATGAGAGACCTCGGAGCCATTCCCAACGAGGCACCGAAGTGGATAGTGCTCGACGGGGATCTCGACGCGAATTGGATCGAAAGCATGAATTCCGTGATGGACGACAACAAGGTGAAAGCCTTCGCTGACGCGTGCCAAGCCAAGAATGATTTTGTGGTTCAGCTGCGATTTCAAGGATGGTAGCACCCGCGTCCTACTTGACAATGAATCATTTTTTCTGAAGGAAAGATTTGTGGAAACATTTGGCCTAGGAAAGAGCGACGCGTTTCGTAACGACAGTTCAGCGTTGGTTTCTCAAGACAATTTCTTGCCGACCATGTCTGCTTCGGCAAGACTTCAGTCTCATTCGAACTCTTCGCATCTCCTTCTAGGTGCTTACTCTGGCCTCCAACGAACGTATCCCACTTCGAGCCAACATGCGGATGATTTTCGAAATCCGGGACCTCAAATATGCCACACCGGCGACCGTGAGCCGCGCCGGGATTTTGTACATTTCAACAGTCGAGGGGCAACAGTGGCACTCTCTCATCGCGAGCTGGGTAACTGGTTCGGGTTACAGCGAAGAAGTCAAGTCTCAGTTGTCTGGGTTATTTGAGTTGTACGTCCCAAGAGCGGTGCAGCTTCTGTCCACCCAACTGAAGACCAGCGTGGAGTGCGAGTCTACAACCGCTGTTTCAGCCCTGTTGCAGGTGCGTGTGTGGTTTAAGACATACCTCCAGGATCGTACCTCATCGTGAAGAGTTGAAGACAACAACGCTCTCAATACACCCAGAGAGTCCCTTACAACTGCATTAACATGAACTTGTTCGCCCTCGAGCGTCCGAGGCCAAATACTGTAGCGAACAGCAGTGTAGCCCGTAGCCCTCGCTGTTTTCCATGACCTTCCTACTAACCTCAGCCAGCATTCCTTTATACCCGTCGTTTTTGGCAGCTTCTGGAGGGATTTCTCAAGAACAGCATGCTATCCGATGGATCTATGGTGGAGCATTCCTTTGTTTTCTGCACAATCTGGGCCTTTGGTTCGACTCTGGGGGTCGGAGATGATGGAGTCGACTACCGCAAGACGTTTTCTGACTGGTGAGTGGCACTCAACGGTTTCGTCTGGAGTCTTCATAGGCCAGCCGCCTAAGAAAGAAACGTCTAATAATACGTGTGTTGACGTTGCGTTGTAGGGCTTTTGGCACATGGCGCAATGCTAACATACGGATGTCTAGCTGTGGCACATATTCCTCCTGAACGCGAACTCGTCTGCTATTGGATGTCGACCAACAGGTGGCGACGGGAATTCAATAAAGCGGTCAAATTACCATCCCGAGATACAATCTTCGACTACTTCTTGTCTGTTGAGAACGGCGAGTGTCGCTTTGAGCCGTGGACGAAACACAAGATTTTCAAAGTAATCGACTTCAACTCGAGCAAGATGAAGATGAACGAGGTGAGGAAAACACGCTCCAGCTCCCTGGGTACCATGCTGATAGTTTGAAGCTCCTCATACCGTCACGCGCGTTCTCGAGAGACATGTTGGGACGAAGGTACACACATGTCCTACTTGCTCCAGTACATGCACAAAAATGTAGAGATGTGCCGACACCCGTTCGTTCGCCCCTTGTTGGCTTTGCGCTTTACCACTTAGGTAACGGTACCAACAGCAGAGACCGCTTCGGCGACGTTTTGGATGGAGCAACGTATGGCCATGGGCAAGGCAGTGATGCTCGTTGGTCCTGCAGGAACCGGAAAGACCCAGCTGGTCATGGGCGCCCTGAGAAGCTTGATGGGAAAACCTGGAGCGGATTACATGATGGCTAAGATCAACATGAACTTTTACACAAGGTATTTTGTTCATGAAACCGCGCAGGGGAAGCGCTCGTCAGATGTGGTCCCAATAGACGAGTGGGTTTCGGGAACTACGCTAACCTTGTCCCATCTGATGGTTTCGAACCGTTGGATATGCAGAGAATGGACTGTTATTTACCTGCTCAAGCTCGCCGGGGAGTCTGGCAGTGCTTCTTGCTGCCTTTTGGGACCCTAGGGCATATCCTTTCGAACACCCTTTGCACCCCCCCTGGAGCTCGGTAAAAGCGATATGTAATCCGGAGAGCTAAATGTACCCACCCCTACATATTTTGCGTTCATCCTGCAGTGCTTCTGTTTTGCAGTCTAGTATGACAGCCAGTCTACAGAAAAAGTCCGGGAGCAACTACGGACCTCCAGGATCATCGAAGATGTTTTTTTTCGTGGACGATTTGAACCTGCCAGCTCTCGACGCGTACAATACTCAATCGGCTATTGCTCTCATCCGGCAGCACATTGACTACGGACACTGGTGAGAGTGTGCTGGTGTGTTTTCGGTGTCGTATCGAGCAGTCATTTTGAAGCAAACAACAAAGAACCAAAATCGTTTTTGGTGAGTATTGCCATGGGCGGTAGACTGGTATCGTAACGCTTGATTTTCCCGTTGGCACAGTTTTTCCCCGAACAACTCACTCGTGCAACGATTGCCGTTCCATCCAATCTCAGGTACGCAGCATCCAAGCTTGTTGTGCAAAACATCAGTGATTGCCAGTACGTGGCCGCAATGAATCCAACAGCAGGTAGCTTCCAGGTGAGCAGGAGCGCTGATCGCCGTTCAGATATTGATGTGGGGCGGAGAAACGCGGCAACCCATGGCAACGATTCAGCATACCGCACGCCATACTAGTAACTGCCAGGATTTGACTGATTCAATGCTGCTTCATGCTCACAGATCAACCCTCGCCTGCAACGGCACTTCTTGGTGTTTGCCATTGGCATGCCAAGCCCGACCTCCCTCCTGGCTATTTTCGAGACCTTTTTGGAAGGACATCTCCGGCAAGAGAAGCAAGGCAAACGGTTCCAAGTCGGTGTCGTGCAAGTTTGCGCCAGCCTGATTAAGGGTGCTCTGAGTGTTCACAAGGAGGTGAGAGTCATCCGTAACCAACAATCAACTGGGTTGTGACGTAACTCGTGCATTCCACCGAGTTGACCAAACTGGCGTGTTTTCCCCAATTGAACCACGGTCTTGCAGAAATACCACTATTTTTCCCGGTAGCTCTTGATGCCGTTGTCTACCGGGTTCCGTTTTCGTGCGTCGTGCTTCCGCTCACTCGACGACCAATCATGCCCCACATCTCAGGTTAGCGATAATTTCCGCAAAACAGCGGCGAACTTCCACTACGAATTCAACATGCGACATCTCACCAATGTGTTCGAGGGTCTACTCAAGGCACACCCCAAGAACTTCGTGCATGGCGAGCAGCTGGTTCACCTTTGGCTACACGAAAGTGAACGTGTGTATGGAGACCGGTTGGTGAGTAACGCGCCTGTCGAACAACGTCTGGAGCGTACGAGTAGACGAAGATGTTGAACCTAACCGTTAGAAAATGCGTTGTATTCTGTATTCACCACATACCCCTGCCAGAATCTTTGGTGAGAAAGATAATGCGCACGTTAACGCCTGGTTCTTGTTTGGTCCATGCATTTGACATCAGGTGTGCCGACGAGACATTGACAAGTTCCGGAGCATCATGTCCTCTCAGGCTAAAAAGGCTTTCCCGCAGTACAACTGCACACGTTTCTTCATGGAACCATCCACAATGAGTAACGCAGGCGGATCTGGACAGCCGCTCATTTTTAACTTTTCAGCCGAGGGAGAGTATTCGCAAGTGGAGTCCGTTGATACCTTAAGGTGGTGTTTCTTTGTGGTGAACATGACGTATCAGTGCTGTATAAAATATCCTCCCCAAAGAATGTTCCTGCAGTGAGAGGACTGGCTCGTTGATAATCAGCACATTTTATATTGTAATGGTCTCTAGGGATGGTTGAACAAGTGGTAACATCGACATTTAACCCGCGCGGCGCACTCACTTGCTTCCCTTGTGAATCAGAGAAACGCTGGACGCCGCCCTGGCGGAGTACAATGCAGCGAACGCTGTGATGGATTTGGTTCTTTTCGATGAGGTACGATAGCGGTGTGGATTGAAAACTGGCAAGGTGTTTGCGGCGATATTATTCCACTCAGGAATCCCCTGCGTACACTATTTGATGTTGACCGAGGATCGGAGAGGGCGGAATCGTACCGCAATGAAGCAATGAGTGGAGATACTCTCAGACTACCTCATTCCGTGTGGTCCATGTCCCCACTGTATGACCACACACTCCTGCTTCGTGTCTACCTACAAAGGCATGCCTGCACGTCGCTCGCGTGAGCCGCGTCTTACAACAAGCTGGCGGACATGCCATGTTGATCGGTGTCGGAGGAAGCGGTAAACAATCTCTGGCCAAGTTGGCCGTTTACATGGCGGAGCTCGCCCCTATGACCGTGGTCATAAGCAAGAGCTACAGCCTCAACGACTTCAAGGCCGACCTGCAGGTGGGGCAAGCTCACCAGCAGTAATCAGTCATCATTTGCGTTAGGCGGTAACAAGCATGTTGTAGATATTTCCATTCCGTGGGCTTTGTGCCTAATAGATTTTCCTTCCCCTGTCACTTTTTCAAGCCGATTGAAGCATAGGCCAGAAATTCTTGACACTGCCTTCAATCACGTATCCGCAGGCCATGTTCACGAAAGCAGGAGTGAAAGGGCAAGGAGTTGGCTTCCTCTTCACGGATAACCAAATTGTTCAGGAGCGTTTCTTGGTGAGAGTTTTGACGCTTGGGTTTATCCGCCAAATGTGAGCGGGTGGGATATGTTTTCAAGTCACTCGGTTGTTGGTGTGTAGTGCGATCGCTTGCTATATGTCCTTGGGCTTGGCCAAATTTGTTGATGGGGGATCCTTACCTGTGCAAGTTGACGACGGGTGTCGATTCCCATTCGCCGAGGACTGATTCACTCCGCTCGGGCACTCTACACAGGTATATCTGAATGATTTGCTCAGTTCCGGGCACGTTCCTGATCTTTATACGAAGGACGAACAACTTGCAATTTCAGAGAGCTTGGTCGAAGTGGTCAAGGCTAAAGGGGTCGCCCCTGAACCTTCTGCGTGCTGGGACCACTTCATCCAACAAGTAAGAGCCTTGAACTGGTTGGTTCGCTGAGAAACCAGACGTGACATAATTATTTGGGATGCCGCAAGTGCTCAAAAATACTTCGTATGACATTGAAGTACGAAATAGAAGTATTGGATGCCGGAATGCCTTTGAGTATGCGGTTCCACCAACACCCTTGACCCTAAATTGCGTCACAACTAACGCCGACCGACTTGTTTTCCCCACCTGCGTGCACCTACTTTTCTTGTGCGTGTATTCCAGATCAGAGAAAATCTGCATGTCATCTTGTGCTTCTCTCCAATGGCTCCAGAGTTCCGGAACCGGGCCCGCAAGTTCCCTGCGCTTGTGTCTTGCACAGTTATTGACTGGTTCCAGCCGTGGCCCAAGGAAGCCCTAGCGAGTGTGGGCACGCGATTCCTGGCAAAGAGTATCTATCTCGATGGAGACGGCGTACGGGCTGGAGTCGAACAGTTTATGATTCACAGCTTCGAGGGAGTCAACACCATGTGTACAAAGGTGTAAATGGGCGTTTCGTGAGTGTGCGCTATCAGAAACGCATCGGTAGTTTACCTTGACTGTCTGTATGTTGTTTGATCGATCTTTGTGCCTTTGTGCCTTCACACCAACCCAATCTGGTGCTTGCTGGTGTTGTCGTGCGGTGCTGTGCCCACTTTACCTACGCCCAGTTCTTGGCAGCCGAGGCTCGGCATGTGTACACCACACCCAAGTCCTACCTGGAATTGTTGAAGCTGTTCACTTCCCTTCTAGACAGAAAGCACATCGAGGCAGATGCCGCTATTCAACGTCTGGAAGGAGGCGTGTTGAAACTAGCGGAATCAGCAGAGGCCGTGGCAAATCTTGAAGAAAATCTCAAGGTAAAATATTTTAGCTACCGTGGTTTAGTCTTAAAGAGGAACGTCTTACGAAGGAACCTCGGGGCTAAGGTTGCCCATTGCCCGGCAATAGCTGCGTGTGCGTTGCTGACTTCTCTCGAAATTCAATCCTGTGCATCTTGGTCCATCCAGGAAATTGTATAAGTGAGTGGAACGTTTTTCGTTTCCATTCACTTAAGAGCACCACCGCTGTAGTCATCGATAATAATGCCTGAGACGTTGTTGTGTTGGGATTTTTTCGGTCGGCAGGTGATGCTTGCTTCCGCAGAGGAGAAACGCGCCCAGGCGGACAAGATGGCCGACCAGGTGGGTCCTTATGTCGATGTCATGGTACTCTGTGGATGAACCTCAACCATCCTCATCTTTGTAGCCACGATTGATACGAACCTTCCTCATATCGTCAAGTTTTGAACCCACGACGTTCGGTCACGTTGACCCTGCAGTTGTGAAACAGGGCGATGCTACTTATCCACAAGGAAATATACCAAGCTCACGCGAAGAACTTACACCCAAACGGTAGGTGCGGATGGAACGGGAAGGGGTTGGGCGAGAGACAGAAAATGCCAACATCGAGGCAGACAAGGTGGCCATCATTCAGAACGAGGTATCACGGAAGCAGGCGGATGCCGAAAACGACCTCGCCAAGGCAGAACCTGCAGTGCTCGCGGCCATGAGTGCTTTGGATACATTGGATAAATCCCAGCTAGGACAGTGCAAGACTATGAGTGTTCCTCCTCCTGGCGTGGTGGACATTTTCATCGCATGCATGGTGGGTGTCTTGCGGGGGGGCGACCTTTTGGTCGCGTGGTGTTACAATGTCATATTCTGCGGTCGCCCGTGTGCGTACCGCGAGTTTTGGACTTGCAGTGGTTGGATGGGGGTTTCATAGCCCGGAGCACTACCCGCAACAGTTGCCCTCTTGTGTCGTGCCAAATATTTTGTGGGTTATTCGTACATTTCTCTGAACCACTGCTGTAGGTGCTACTGGCGACCCTCAGCGACAACGTAGTGGTGAGCAAGCAGACCGGCAAGGTCCGAGATAAGGATCGCACGTGGGACAGCGTGAAAAAGTCGCTGCTGGGAAATATCAACGGCTTCCTGGAAGAGCTGAAGGTTTGGTCTGTCATCAACCAACTCGCGACGGCGGAAGAGGCAGTACTTGTTCGTTCAGTCGTCGCGAGAGGTTTCAGGCTAGAGAAATCGTTGCCCTTGTTTGGGAAGCAAAGAGATTATGCAGTTTTGTCCTTGTCTTCTGCGGTATGCGCACAATTCCACGGGTTCTCCAGTCCGGCCGCGAGGACGAATGCCCGCAACAGAGAGAGGGACAACTTTCTGCCGTGCATAGTGTGCATGAAGAGGAGGCTTGTTACAACTACTCCCAACCCTGCTGTAACGAGCTTTTCGGACAAAATGTTCGCCTGTTTTAATTAGTGTCCTTCTTTCGTGGACAAATCGACAGGAGTTCAAAGGAGCCGTGGACGACGGATCGGTGCCAGAAATCAATATCCGCGAAGTTAGGCCCTTCCTTGACCTGGAGCACTTTAGAGTGGAAGTCATCGAGAAACGAAACTCTGCGGCTGCAGGTCTTTGCTCCTGGGTGCTCAACATCGTCCAGTACTATGACATAGTGCGGACAGTGGAGCCTAAGCGACGAGCCCTTCAGGAAGCGAACGACCAGCTTGAATCCGCAAATAACGAGCTCGGGGAGGTGGGTTGACTTGCTTACAAAATAGGTTGTTGTTGTTCTTGCCTTCACCATATTACAAACAAATAGAGGTACCATTATTAATTTGCAAGTGACATGTCAAGAGGCTGAAAGCAGGACATCACAAAAGAGTGCCTCCTTAAGTATTGCTCGAACCCGTGTCTTCAGAGCGTTTAACAATGACTACTCATATGGAATTATTTGCAAGGTGAGAGCACGCTTATCGCAGCTGGAAGCAACACTTGCGATCTTGAACGCCGAGTATGAGAGGGCAGAGGGCGAAAAGCAAGAGGCGCAAGCCACGTATGAGCGGGGAAAGACCAAGATAGAGCTGGCGAGGCGCCTCGTGTCCAGCCTGGGAGGAGAGACGGAGCGCTGGGCAACAGGAGTGAAAACGTTGAGGGAGGAGAAGGAAAATCTTGTCGGTGATGTTCTTGTCGCAAGCGCATTCCTCAGCTATGTCGGTCCCTTCACCAAACCTTTCCGGGAGCAGTTGGTGAAAGAGCAGTGGCTCCCGGTCATGGCAAAATCCGTAAACAACGGTCCGATGCCCATGAGCGCTGCAGCTGACCCTTTACGTGTTTTGACGAACGAAGCCGAGATCGCCAAGTGGAACTCCCAAGGACTACCCGCTGATCCTGTGTCGTCAGAAAATGGAGCAATCGTGGACAACTGTGCGCGTTGGCCTCTCATAATTGATCCACAGCTTCAGGTATGCAACCAGGCATTGCAGAGTATAGGGGTGTCAGTGTGTTCTTGGCATTCGTCAAGATACTCCTGGCATACAGTTTTTATCCTCAACCTTCTGAAGTGTAGGACGTGATTTTGAATCCCGGCGCAGTCGCCCGAACTGAGAACTTTCCCAAATTATGTTCAACACATGGTGATAGGGAATCATTCGCATTTACACAACAAACCGACGAGGGAAAGAAACGGGTGACTCTCGTCTCGCGACAACACTTCACACGCAAACAGCGCAGATGAAGATGAAGTGAGAGCATTCTTGTGTGGCCTTCCTCCTGTGTGACCCGGGCTGGTGCGTCCCAAAACATACCGAGCGGAGAAAAACTCGACGTCCAGAATAAACGTGATGGTGCACACACACACAACATGGTGTGCGTGGTCGTTATATGCCTCATGTTTCCTACGTTGTGCGTGCTGTTGATTGCGCTAGCATTCGCTAGCATTGTATGCAACCATCAACACTAACGCTGCCTGTGTTTTGCTCCACTCGAAAGGGCATCACCTGGTTAAAGCTGAAGGAGGCATCCCAGAACCTTCAAATCCTGCGCCTTGGCCAGAACGACTTACTTCGTAGGCTTCAAGAGGCGATGGAACGAGGGTTTTCGGTGATCATTGAAAACATGGGCGAGTCCATTGACCCCATTGTTCTGCCAGTTGTCACTAGGGCTTTCACCCGGAGAGGCAACCGCAGTGTCATTCTGCTGGGTGATGATGAGGTTGAGCAGCACCCCGACTTTAGGATGTTCCTGCACACCAAGCTCTCGAATCCACACTACCCCCCAGAAGTCCAGGCGGAGACAACAGTTGTGAACTTCATGGTCACCCCGACGGGGCTAGAGGATCAGCTTTTGGCCGTCGTGATCAAGACAGAGAGGCCAGACTTGGCTGCACACAGGACAGCTCTCCTCCACCAGCAAAACCAGTTCAAGGCACGTTGTTGGTCTAGCCCGTTTGGGTAGACATCGCTGGGTCGTCCACAATTAGTAAGATTTTGAATAGGACTGCTAGTAGATAGGAGTATGCGTACGGATCCCAAGCGATTTTGCTGTTGCTGTGCAGCCGACAGCACGCTTCTCACGAAGAATGCCATTTGACCCCGCGATCCAGATACGCATACGAGAGCTAGAGGATGATATCCTTCTGCGCTTGACCGAGTCTTCTGGCGATGTCACGGAAGATCGAGCCCTTGTGGAAGGACTGGAAGAGTCGAAGAAACTGAGCAAAGGAATTACCCAAAAGTTGGCTGAGATGAAGGTGCGTGCCATCTAACAGTAGATAGTAAGCTGGTAACACTACTGCTAGCGCACTGACGAGATTACCACAAATGCATCCGTTGCAACAAGAGTGAACGGCCTTAGTTTTGGTACAACTTCATATCTACTTGTGGTTTTGTGTCCCTCACATCAGGTGGCAACCGAGAAGATCATTTTCCTATCCGAGGAATACAGGGACGTCGCGAGGAGAGGCAGCCTGCTCTACTTTGTTATCACTGATCTTCACAAGATGAACTCTCTCTACGTGTACAGCCTGAACGCCTTCGTGGCGATCTTCCAGGTCAGATACGCGCAGACTGGCAACAACTCTTGGGTTGCATTCGAGTCCAACCTTGAGCAGAAAATACTCTGAAGACTCAACAAACGATGGTGTAGCCTCATTCTGAAGAACTGCCATGTCCACCTTAACTTAACGTGTACATCTCCTTCCTGTTCGAACCTGACACACCCTAAATGCTCAAATATATGTTTCCTCCAGTGTGGAATAGACCTGGTGAACGAGGAAGCTCGCGGGAAGAAGCAAGGATCGGTGAACAACGACGGGTCGGCACCCCGAAAGAAACGACAATCGCGGGTGCAATCTTTCGGGTGGAACCAGGTATGGTGCATGCTGTGGTCGTCTACCCAATAACCAATAGAAGCTGTGCGAACAAGTTCCAAAAGCACGATGTCTCAATTTCTCAATTTCCTTTCCACGGGTGGTTGATTTGGAATCAGGACTTGATGCGGCAATCGATCGAATTGAGTGAAGACCAAGCGCGGAAAAGCGTCGGGGGCGTCGGCAACTTCCTGCGCATGGAAGAAAATGACGAAAGCCCTGTTGCGCGAGACACGGTGGGTCAAGCTTTTTTTTTGTCCGCCTTGCAGCTATTGACATGGGACAAACACGCTGCGCGCCCTGAAACTTGAGAGCTGACTGCTTCCTTCCGCCGCTCATCTTACAGCTCTTGGCCAAGATTCCTCGACTGCAAGCGCGCATCACACTCGTGGTATTCAACTACGTGCGACGCGGGCTGGTGGAGAAGGACAAACTCATTGTGGCCAGCTTAATTGCTCTTAGAATACTGAGACATGGAGACAGCGGTGGGCGGAGTGCAACAGAAGCTTTCATTTCACCCCAACCAAGCGGAGACTCGGTTGTATATCCACAAGAGGCACGCAGGTGACAACAATACTATGCTCGATTTTAGAATACAATGAGCTTTAGCCGTTGGCCGTTGCTACTGCCATAAGTATATGCAGAGGGTACAGCATAACCGTCATTTCGGTGATTGTAGGGATGGATGTCTCGACGCCGATTCGATGCTTGGTTGTCATCTTTTGGGTCTCCGGGTGTACGAACAGACCATCCTAAGCTCTCTCTATGCCGATGCAGCTCTGGATGATTCTTCAAACTAGCCCAGGCTGCACAAGTATGCTCTCCCTCCCTCTTCTTTTCTTTCGACTCATTCAGAATACTACCGGAACACACGTGGAGGTGCTTCATGGGTTTGGAGCGCCTCGGAGAGGAAAATGCCGTGTTCCAAGAAATTGCTGCCAAATTCGTTATGTTCGCCGAGGAATGGGTAGATTGGTACGAGAGCCCTTGCCCAGAAGAAGATCCGTTGCCGGGAGACTTCGCCACAGCCGGAGAGATTCAGACTCTGTGCATCCTTCGGGTGCTGCGGCCTGATAGAATAACGTTCGCCCTTCGCAAATTCGTCTCAAAAGTCTTGGGCGAAAATTTTGTCGCTCAGCCTCCGTTTTCCATGCGGAGTGTGTACGAAGATAGCTCGGCGTCTACGCCAATCTTGTTTCTCCTATTTCCTGGCATGGATCCTGCAGCGTGGGTTGAAGGTCTAGGGCGAGAGATGAATATCAGCACGACCAACGAGATGCTGTCCAATACCTCAATGGGTGAGAGAGCTTACCAAGTATTTTTTTGTGATGGGCAAGCCATGGTTCTGTTGCACGCGGTCACCACGTTATGATCCACCACGGGATGCACATGCTGATGCTACATTTTTCCGATGGACACATGTATATCCGATTCTCAGGTCAGGGCCAAGAGTCTAAGGCGGAGCGCACGATAAAGAAGTTCGGGCAAAAGGGTGGGTGGGTCATGCTGCAAAACGTTCACCTCATGCAGTCGTGGCTACCCACATTGGTCTTGACGCTCGAGGGGATTAGTGGCAAGGTCAACGAGACGTTCCGGTGCTTCCTCTCAGCAGAGCCCCCTCCACTACCCACGATGCAAAATATGCCAGAAGCTCTCCTCCAGGTGATATCACACGTGGCGTTAATTTAAGTTTGAATATTCGACGTGATACGACATTAAGCAGGAAACGTTGTTAATAGACTTTTTCTGTGTGCGACCGAGAGGCCACCTGCCAACCTGTGCCTTCGTTGTTACTTCGTGTCTCCAGTCTTGCCTGAAGGTAGCCAACGAGGCACCTGCAGATCTACGGTCAAACCTGCAGCGATCTTGGGCAATGTTCGATCAGGAGAAGCTTGATTCATGTACGGCAGCGAAAGAGTTTAGAGCTTGTCTCTTCGGGCTCTGCTTCTTCCACTCACTTGTTTTGGGTCGTCGACGCTTCGGGCAGCTGGGTTGGTCGCGGTCCTACGGGTTTGCAGCAGGGGATCTCAACATTTGCGCCAACATCCTCCACAGCTACTGGGAAGCAGCCGTTTCCGCGGACGGACGCGGTGCACCTTGGCAGGAGTTGCGCTACATCTTCGGGGAGATCATGTACGGGGGTCACATCACTGACTTCTTCGATCGTCGAGTAACGACATCCTACCTGGAGGTGAGTTCTCAAACACGTGTTAACTTCGAGGAAGAGGCGGAAAGCCCTCGAGGTGACCCATTCACGAGAGGGTACGCAAATATTGACTCACCCTCGAGTGAAAGAAAGAATAACCCACGTTAGCCGCCGGTTCCGTCCAAAGCTTTCTTGTTCGATTCATCAACAGCCGACGGTTACTACTAGAAAGGGGTGGAGAGCGCTGTTCAGGCAAATGGAAAAACTACACACCGCCTACAATATCCAGTATCCACTGTTGGGCACACATGTGTAAAAGAAATGGCGCTCACGATCTTCGCCGCCAGATGCCAAGGGTAAAAAGAGTGATGATGATCCTCTCTCAAACAGTCTAGTGCTTGCCTCGACATGATAATCTGCTTGAACGATCGAAGGCAAAGATGGTGCGATACCTCAAAGAGATGTTTGCGAATGTTGCAACGACAGCGCAAAGCTTGTCTATGCTGGACCTCTATCCCGGGGAAGCGACCTCGGCAACCCCCAACTCGGTACGATAAATCGGGAATGTGTAGTCACCCGGACACGCGCATTTACGTCCTATTCCTCCGTCTGCAGGAAATATTTGATCAAGGGATTTTCGAGGGGAAACCGCTAGCACCTGGATTCGCTGCCCCCGAGCCAGAGGGCATGGATCACCACCTCTATAGCGTGCATATCAAGAATTCCCTGCCGGAAGAGACGCCGGGCATGTTCGGGATGCCAGCGAACGCAGAAACTGGATACCTGACCAACGCTGCGGATGAGATATTTGCTGCGTTCTTGAGGTGGGTGGGTGGTACTCTATCGGAAAGTTGCGTTCCCTCGACATCTTATCACCATCCGGGAGCCCCGCTTATATGCTGATGAGAGTTTCTGTCCATGTTTCCCCAAACAAGGTTGGAGACTGTGGGTGCCGGTAGCACTGCAAGCAGACAGCACGAGGAAGATGATTCAAGCGCAGCTTCCACAGCAACTGGAGGTACGGTAGTACCCAGTTTCACAACGGCAGACTCTATTCGACAGCGTCTCCTACCTTCCCTGCCAACAAGTTTCGACGTGAACGCCATCGAAGCACAGGTATGCGTGAACTGCAGACCGCCGAATTATGTGGACATGCACTGTAAGATCAGCTTGTTAATTCTAGCGTGCTGTCCGCCCGACTTTCGAATTCAACCAGTCTATGCTTAGATAAATTCCACGCCGTAGATTTTGACCTCAACCCACAAAACAGGGTGGTAGCCTGTAGATGTTTGAAGCGCTGTCGACCTATAAATTGATTTGTCGCGATAATCTCCAGAATACCCTGTGGTTGTTGTTGTCGTGGTACCCAGCGTCTGCAAAACAACTTTAATTTTAAGGTTGGTTTGTTCTATTAGAAACAAAGTACAAATTTCGGGGGAGAGCAATCCTTGAGGAGATCGAGTTTGATGGTAGCGCTATTATTAGTTAGATGGTGCTGCTGTCTTTTTGGCGTGCTCTCACCCTCTCACCCCCTTTCCGCTTCCCCCAATGCAGGCGAGAAGTCTCCTCGACACGGACCAGGGTCCCTACGTGGTGGTAGCAGTTCAAGAGTGCAGTCGAATGAATGTTCTCCTGTTCGAACTGAAGCGTTCTCTTCTAGAGCTTGTGAAAGGAATGGACGGTCAGCTTAACATGACTCAAGCGATGGAAGATCTGCAAACAGCCCTTGCCAAAAATGAGGTACGTCAAAATCGATTTCATACGCTTTATTGTGAACCACCTCGTGGAAGACTGAGGGTGCTTCTCGAAAACAACCTATGACGCGACCTGAACTACTACCAGTAGTTGACTGAACTTGCTTTGCTACAGCAGTCCAGTCGTGCGACGGTAGAACAACTTTCTGGGGACCCCCCCCCGTATGCACGATATGGGAGAGGAGAGGTTGTCATGAATAGCCTGGGAGGCGAAGTGGGCAAACAAGAAGAAGGGTAGACAGCCCAAGTGGGCTAAGATTGTAAAGGATGTATCGAAGGGGTTTGAAAATGGCAAAGTGGAAACGGTAGGCCTGTAGAGGGCTCAAGACGAAGATACGTATCTGTTGCTTTGCCGAGAGAGAAGAACGGAATCGATCCAGGAAAGCCAAGGATGAGGAGTGTCTAGATGTGTACGGAATATTGAAAGAAGGAATAGGCCTCGAGTACCTGCATGGACTACTAGTAATGGAATCAGGGACAAAGCTGAAGGTCAAATTTAGGACTGGAGACGCGGGCCTTCGAGAACGCAGACGAAGATTTAGGAAGGCAGTCCAGACGATGAAGACAGGTTCAAATGTGAATATACGGCTCCGAGTGCGAAGACCGGGTTCTTGTAGTTGCGGAATGTCCGTTGTACAAGGAGAGGGAAATGTACATGACTGAGCTGGCAAAAGTAGAAGGAAGGTACAGAGAGATGTTTGAGGCATGAATAACCAGGAGAACATGGCAGCTGTACTGGGGAATAAGAAGTGGGTTGAAAAGGCGAGAAGTGACATCGATACTACATGTAGGAAAGACATTTTTGAGCCACCTTTGGCAAAGTAGGAAGGAACGATTGGCCACCGATGATCGGTCCTGTGAGAACCATGGACGCGTGGTCAACGGTCAAACGATTATTGTACGGCATGCACGACAATGATTACACCCCCCCCCGCCTGAAACAGGTGCCAGGGCGTGACCTGTATAGCACTTGCTCGTGGGAACGACACGCGTGGCCATCGCGAAAAACTCTGTCGTCGTGGCTGGCGGATCTAGTGGAACGGGTAGGGCTTCTTCGGCGGTGGACAGCAAAGTTGTCAACACTTCCGAACCCGTTGTGGCTCCCTGGACTTTTTAACCCAACGGCATTTCTAACAGCCTTAAAGCAAGTAACTTCTCGCAAGCTCGGCTTGCCCCTCGACAAAATAACTGTGGAGACCCGGGTGACATGCATGGAAACATCCGAGGAAACCGCGGCAGTCGGAGCCTTGCCACCTCAGGGTGCATTGGTTAACGGATTCTTCATTGAAGGTGCCAGGTGGAATCGCTGCGGCCAGGTGAGTCCCAGTGGCATCAACACTTTTGTAAGTCATGATCACCGCAAGACCGCGCTCCTGTGCTTCGCGTGTGTTGCGAGATTTCCGAAAAATATGCTGCCAACTTGTTGCCTAAGTTGTGGATGTCGGGCCTTGGTGCAAATCGAGCAGGCAGACGAAGACGAGGAGGAAATGGAGGACATTTCAGCACGGCTCAGGCTAATAGCAGAGAGGAGAGCGGCTGAGGAAACTGTGGAGGAAATAGTGCGGTCGGAAGGCCATCTAGCCGACTCGCGCCCCAAGGACCTGATGTCGTGGCTACCTATTGTCTACGTGAAGGCCGTGCCAGTAGTGGATGCATGGACGCCGACTTCGGTGGGGTACATGCGCGGAGAAAGGGGCCTGTATGACTGCCCTGTATATCTCACGTCCAACCGTGGGCCACACTACGTTTTCTTGGCGGGCCTCCGTACAGTTGACCCCGCTCGAAAGTGGGTGGTGGCCGGCGTTGCCCTAGTGATGCAGTCGGATATGTAGAGAAAAGGCATTGTAGATCGATTAACCAGTGTTGCGAAAATAACTGTTAATTTAATTCACTGATGACTTGTCAGTAAAAAAGCCAAACGCGACGTACATGGAGACGGATGCAATAAACAAATCAACACGAAAAATGTAATCCTCCGTCCTGATTTTTACGTGTACCCCCACGCCTATATGAAACACTTGGTTGCCGCCAAACAACGCGTGTTCGTCTTGTCGACGCCGGGGTATCTTCGTTCAGAAAGAAGCTTCAGAGATCTTGACTGTACACGAAGCTCAGCGGAAGTCCCTTCTGTCGTCCCTTCTATCTCTGTGATAACCTCCGAACTGCTGCCCGCCGGCCATCTGTGCGTAGCCGCCCATAGGAACAGGCCCTCCGACTACTCCGCCGCCGCCTCCGCCGTAACCAAAGCCGCCGCCCCCGCCACCACCACCGCCGCCACCTCCACCGCCTCCTCCGGCCCTGACTCCGTATGATGCATATCCACCAGGCGATGGGCGGTGCCCACCAACCCCGTATCCTCTTCCCCCGCCATACTGCCCGTATCCGCCATAGCCGCCGCCGCCGCCACCACCACCGACCTGAGCAACCGTAGGCGCATGGTCGTCAATGTTAACATCTCTCGAAGACAGGGCGAACGTCGGAATTCAGAAGTTATTCTTTTAACGCCCACGGACCCTCTCCATCTAGCTCAAGATGGCCCTTCTCGACTCCGGCCCTTGGCAGAGAGCGCGTGTGGAAGGCTAAGGTCGTGCTCGAAGCAACATGCCATGCATGAGAGGCGTCGACCGCCCAGAAACTAGCGGCAGGCAGCCATAAACAACCGATCGCCATGATTTTGTGAGATCGAACCAGAATTTGGGCAGCCATTAGAATTTCGGAGATATGGCTTGCTTGGCAGCTCGAGCCCTCTCTCCATAGTCCATACGGGTACAGCCACCTCCAAAAACAAATCCAACATTGATCGATGCCCCCTGTTGCAGAGATCCATACTCCGCTCGTACTCATGATATTGTACTTACTGCGTATATCTGTGTAGCTGGTGTGTTGTAATTTGTAATTTTCTGCTTGAATATTCAACGTTGCGTACTCGTGAACCAAGCGGACGCTTCTTGATGATCCAGCAAGGGGTCAGTTAAATTTGACCGTAAGAAGGGTAGTTCGAGGCTAAAACCCTCTCATATTCGCAGAGCTCCTCTGGTTCATGAAAAGTGCCCGTTCGGGTGGAACCGCCCCACACTAGTTTGAGGTGGCAGACTCCCCCGCGTTCAGGCTGAGGAGGCCACGAACCCTGTCATGATTCCTATTGAGTCTACCGCGGCCTGAAAGAACGTCAATGTTCTGATCTTCATAGAAACGTATAGGATACCGGCGTGGACTGCACATCTACATCTAGGTTTGCAACCAAACCTACCTGTCCACCACCGCCGCCATATCCTCTCCCTCCCCCATTTCCGCCGCCACCGTAACCCCCGCCTCGGTTTCCGCCGTTGGCTGCCGTCCCAGATGCACCGATTTGTTGAAGAACGTCCTCCTTGCTGGTAGCGAACACCTCCACATAGCGGTCCATCATGGACTCACGGTTCCTGCTCATGGCGAGCTGACAGTCGTCAACCGTCGCGAACTCCACAAATCCCTCGCCCGTAGGACGCGCCATCACGTCCTTGCAGATGAAGCTGCCTATCACCGTGAGTCCTTCGAAGAAGCTGAAGATGTTGTTCTCGGTCACGTTGAACGGCAGTCCCCTCAGCTTCACGCAGGTCATGGGCTCCCGCCCGTACATCGCGCCACCTCGCTCCATGCCCAGGACGGTGCTGCGGACTGTGGCCGTGTAGAGGTCACCCTTAGTTGAACGGAACAGTTCGATCCAGCGGTCTCCGATCTTCTGCTTGTCAAGGGCTTTAAACGCACGCTCGGCCTCATCTTCAGAGTCAAAGAGAACGTACGACTCTCCCGTTGGGCGCCAATCCCCTCCGTTCACCACGAACACGCCGTGCTCTTGTACCTTGTAGCCGCGGAAAAATGTCCGTATTTCCTCGACACCAGAGGCGAACGGAAGTCCACGCATGCGCAGGACGCCACGGAACTCCGCATCTGGCTTGGCCGCCATCTTGACTCCAACACCAACGCGTTGGTATAGCGCACCCTTGTTGGTGGCGAAGAGGTCGATCCATCGGTCACCGAGCTTCTCCTTGTCTTTCAGTAGCGCCTTCTCTGCTTCTGCTTCGGTCGAAAAGAGGACAAACGCCTCCCCCGAGGCCTTTCCGTCGGGGCGGGTGACAATGAAAATGTTGGACTCTTTGACGTTGATACCATCGAAGAACGCTCTAATCTGCGACTTTGTAGCCTCAAACGGCAGACCGCGCATCCGAACAACGCCAGTGTAAGCACTGTCCGTGGTGTCGAAAGACACACCACCCTGGTCTCCTTTCTTCCCTCCTCCGCCCGTCATGGAATAGACTTCACCCTTTGTTGCCTCGAAAATGTCGATCCACCGCTCACCGATCTTGTCCTTGTCCCGCTTCAGGGCTTCCTTGGCGGCTTCCTCCGTCTCGAAAACCACGTAAGCCTCCCCCGACGGCCGTCCGTCACGGTTGAGCGTGACGTGGATTCCATCTTTTTCAATGGCGATCCCATCGAAGAAGTTACGAATGTCTCCCTCGTTCGCACTCCACGGCAGGCCTCTCATCCGTACGACGCCCTTGTAACCCCCGTCGCCGTGACCCTTACTGCTCACATCATCCAGAGCGTGTTCCACATCCTCGATCGAGCTCCGGAACACCTCGATGTAGCGTCGGCCGATCGTGTTTCGGTCCTTCTTAAGGGCAGTTTCTAAGTCCGACTCGTTCTTCAGTTTGACGTAAGCCTCGCCGCGGCTGTTGTGCACCAAGTGGATGTCGCCGTCTTCTACATCCATCGGCGCAAAGAAGTCCACCAGCTCTTTCGTCGACGCGTTCCAAGGCAATCCGCGGAGGTGGACGGCGTGGGTGTATTCGCCCTTCCCAGCGCCATTTCCCCCGCCCTTCTGTCGCTTCGATCCGCGCTCGGTATCCACCTCATTGCCTCCGCGAACGCCGTCATCGTCCTTCCGCTGCCGCTTATCCCCTCCGTTCTCCGACATTATCTCAGGCTGTGTGTACCTCTGTCGACGGGGAGGCGCATGGAGCAAAGTGGTACGGGTGTGTACAAGAACCGGCGCCGGAATAGATGGGACGGCATACACAGAAAAGGCATGGTGAACAAATGCAAACAAACACGGATCAGGTAGCACAAAGTAGAGTAGCCACGCGGATCAGCTGATCTAGGGCCACAATACCCACAAGTCTTGCAGATAGGCCAGGTTAAATGTATCTACAAGAACACCCAGAGCTGGTTGTGTACAGGTGGAGCCGAGGCCATGTTCCTATCCCGTCAACAATTGTGGGAGAGCAGAAAAACGGACTTGTAACCGGATTGGTTCGTCGCAAGGCACAGTCTTCGAAGGATGCGACGGAATCGTTGCTCGGATTGGGTTGAAGTCAAGGTCGAAGTCGAGGTATGGCAACATGCTAAAGGCGAGCAGATAAATCACAGGTAGATGTTCATCTACCTATTCGTCTGCATTGCTGCTGCAGAGTCCGAGGCTCTTCGGGCACTCATGTCATTGAATCTAGGCCAGAACACAGGCACCAGCGGCAGGGGGGCGGGAGTGGCGCCACCAAGAATGTTCACACCAACCCTTTCCCGCCCAAAAAAAAGAAACTCTTACGCCCGCATTTGCCAGAAAATGCTCAACCTAGCACGAGCACACACCGGTCACCCCCGTAGTTTCGTGGGCAGCCTCGCAATTGTACCAATTGAAATATGCTAGCAGCAAGTTGTGGGTTCGAACCTTATGTAGACAGCGACAAGTTCGATGAGCATACACAATGCCACGGAAGGGACTGCTGCAGCCTTCTTACGTTAACCCTTGCGTGACTTGGCTCTCCCGTGGAGGACAAATACTCCCAATCACAAACGCGAAGGCACAAACACACATATCACGGCAGCCAGGATGACACAGCAGCGAGGAAAATCTTTGCATGTGTCATACATGATGTGGACGTGGGTAGATGTGTGGGTGACGAACAGCGGAATACAAGAGAAAATTGCAGCAGCAGTCACATGCCTCTCTCCGATAGTAACTATCCGCAAGAGCACAGAGGATGTATCTGTGCACGCAACGCGTGTTGGCACAAGGATTTTCTCTGCCTCATCCCTGGACGGATGATATGGCAAGCCCATACTATGCATAGCAGTGCCAGAGGCGAACACGTTCAATAAAAAGTGCTCACGCACGCGCCGGAGCGATGACGAAGTAACGGCTCAGCAACTCGACCACCATCCAATATTACTTGTACCGTGCACAAAAATGCATGAAAATTACTTCAGTTTTTTTAACGATCCGTAATACACGGAGTACACAGCGGGTTTGACGGACCTGCTACATATCGGTACTCGCAATAATCACATCCTTGTTCACTGCCAATACCGGTAACCACACACCGCCATCACAACATCAGAGCGCAAGTCCGCACAAATACTCGATCGCATAAGCTTCGGCCTGCTCTGTTGCCCTCTCGCGCGCACGCGTGGCAGGGTTAATCAAATGTTGGGGGATGTTCAACCGCCGCTGGTATTTTCCCAGTTGAATCTTTGGCCGTCCATTGGTTCAGGCAAGGACATGAAGACATCCACCCGCATCAGGAAGACGCTTTTGTGTAACGCTGTGCATTGCCTGCTTTTGTGTTGGCCAGTATCTTGGTCTCTGGATATGTTTTCTCTTTTAGGCGAGGCACGCCGGGGATCTTGCTGAGGGCAAAACAACGGAACTGCAAACGAAATTCTCCCTACAGCAGTAGTGTATTGTATCGGGTTCAAATGTTAAATCGAGCGCAGGGGCCAAAAAAACAGCAACACACAACACTGCCATTTGTGTGACCCCGGCTGATACCTCAGGTATATACACAAGCGCCGGAATAGATGGCACGAAAATACCACAACACACAGAAGATACTCATAGTTCTACTAGGCGCAAGCTATTGTAGGCGCACCAACTTGGGGCATCCCACACGATAGTCTTCGTGTCTTCCTTTTGAGTCCTCGGTACATACCTAAGAGACCCAATGTTTGACATTGTTTTTAAGTTTTGATTTTTCCGAAGGTGCCGCGCGCGCAAACGGGGATTCGATAGCGGGCACTCTATTTTACATCCTTGCGGGTACGAACCATTACTCCCCGTTCACAAGATCAAAGGATGGGGATGGCAAGAGTTCGGATTTGGATTTTACCAACGCCTTCATGCACAAAGCCTCGCCCGAGAAGGGAACCGAGGAAGAATACCCGTCTTCGATGCGCTCTCAACAAACAGCAGGTGTACAGCAGTAGAGTCCGCCTCAAGTCGCGGGGGGAGATTATCCCCCGGCGGGGCAGAAACACGAGAGGAGAGTTGCAGTGCCTCTTGCATGGCGTGAACGAGTTTCGATGCGCGTAGAGAGACAGGGCAGATATTGTGCCAGGGGATGGCCGTGCATTTCCGGGGAACACTGAACTCCCGCCCTGTTCCAAGCGCACCACCCCAGAGCAACCAGACACCACACCTGCCCATCCAGACAACAAAAGAAGCACTTTGCGCGGTACACCAATCAAACGCAGATCACTCACCCCGCTTCGCTTCCGCACCCTAACCTTACCAACAATTTTCAGCTGTGTGCTCCTCGCTTCCTCGCCTATCTCTCTCTCTTTCTCTCTCTCTCTCTCTCGACCCTTTGTCTCTTGTGTGTCTGCCCTGCAGGCTTGGGTCTCTCAGTCAAGCAGTGGTGGCGGTGCCCCGCAATTTGCCCCGTATGCAGTACAGTATAGGGGAATGGGAGGTCCGTCGAATAAAAATGAGCCAGCGTAGCCTTCCAAGTTCCAAGACCACGACCTGCGACCCGACGACTTCACCCTTTACATCGCACCGCCGCTGTTCGTCATGCTTCACGAAGATGCAGACACGTATAGAGAGCGCCAGGAAGAATTCATATCGGACTTGACAGGCACGACAATGCTCGAGCTTGTGCTTGTTTCAACGCCCATCCCGATGGGAGTATGGCTCCTGGCAGAGGCAAAGGTTTGTGTTTCTCGCCTGCCTGCTCCATCAACTTTCAAACTGCCGCCGACGTGATTAGGGAATAGGGCGCACATAACAACATTGCGTAGGCTCACTCTTGACCGCAACCCCATGAAACAATTCCATGCACCAGGTGCTGCTTGCAGGATGCGAAAAATCACTGCCGGCGTTCGGCTGGCATGGTTTCTTCGTGGAACTTTTGGCTGTTGTGTTTCCTGCTCTGGTGTGCATGCTGTGGCCATCCCTGACCGGCACGCTCGTCCTGTCCATGGCGTTGACAAGTGAGATATGATTGTGGCGGTCTATGGGGGGGGGGGGGGGCGATGAAGTGGTGGACGTGAAATAGTTCGTGGCGAAACCTGCAACATTCCAGATAAGCGGGGGTCTTTCGCACACGAGTGAGGTCTTCCTCGAGTCATCGAGATGAAGTCATGACGTCAAATAAGACTGACTGCTGTCGTCGATTGCTGTCGTCGATATTGTACCCATGGTATACAATAATGTCTGGCCGTTTTCAGGTGCCTGCTGTCGTCTCAAGCGTCAATACCGCATGACTTGCAGTGGCAAGGCAGACCGAAGCGCGGAAATGCCCCGGGGGAAGGACTTGGGCGGGCCAATGATGGAAGCCGTCACAAATATTCGCGCAAGCATCATGTTGATGACTTGCATCACCATCCTCGCCGTAGATTTCCAGGTAGGTGAACTATGTAACCTTGCAGCTGCTGGTGTGTCCATCGGCAAGAGATTTTATGACCGGAAGCACGACGATCGTGTTTCTTTATTTGCATACTTTTGAAGAGTCGTGCATACTTCGAAGTATTCCATGTTGTTTGCATGTCAAACTCCAGGTATTTCCGCGCCGATTCGCCAAGACCGAAGTGTTCGGTACAGGCCTGATGGATCTTGGAGTTGGCGCGACGATCTTCGCAAGGTAAGCAAGCAATGCCTTGAAACACAGCAGCAGTTCATGTCCTGATCCCCGCACACTTCGCGATCTCTCCCCTGTGGACTTGTTCAATGCTGTAGTTCTGAGAGACCTCCGACTTTTGCCCCTGCGTGCCGTGCGTGTCATATTTTACTGTCAAAGCGGGCTCGGATCGGGATGCAGGGTCAAGCGGGAATCGGGGCATCCGAGATCAGGTCGTTCTGTCTGGCGTACTATGCTTGCTGATATTGCGTCAACAGCTATTCGCGCGTGGCCATTGGCTGCTCTTGGCTTGTCTCGTCTTGTGGTCATCAAGGGGCTAGGCTACCAGGAGCATGTTTCAGAGTACGGCGTGCACTGGAACTTTTTCGCAACTCTGTTCTTCTTGCGCCTTGTAGTGGTGCCGATGAATCGAATACGCCCCGTGCGTTTCAAGCCCTTCCTAGCGCTTGTGGCGCTTTCCGTGTATCAGTGGTTTCTTGCGAAAGGCGGGCTCTCTGATTTCATCGTGCACGCGCCGAGGGATTCTCTGTTCGCGATGAACCGAGAAGGGATCCTTGGACTCGTGGGTTTCGTATCCATCTACTACATGGCTGAGGAGCTGGGATCCCAAATTTCGGCACATCACCAGAGACTTAAGGTGAGAGTCGCTGGCGGCATTTCACACGCGCAGTGACAAGCACACGCGCAGCGTTGCGACGAGCCGAAGTAAGCATTCACCAGTGGGTATGAGTTCTTCTTGTCATGCAGACGTGTGTCGCGACATTCAGCAGTCGCCGTGTCCTTGTTGTGCAGGCACGTCAACATCAGCAGTTCTTATCAAGCTCCGTGACGATTGCAGCGAGGGCTAACGTCGTCCTCTGGGGCCTTACGCTGTTGAGCGAGGCCTTCATCCAGCAAACATCGAGGTATTTTCCCTGTCCTCTATCCACAAGCTCTTCTGTCCAAAAAAAATCCTATGCAAGGCCGTATCGCGCTGACGAAACGAAACGTTGTCAACACACGGACGCTGGCGATACGCACACGAGACAACCCTGACTGAACCATAAAACATTTCCGTGCCTGGATTCTAGAAGGCTGGGTCATGCTACAGGACTTGTCCATGCATTTTCGAGCAACGCGCACTGTCGATGACTTATGTTGAGTGGCGACGAACCGCACATAGTTTCAATGGTTGTCTTACCCCCTGCAATCGACGATGTCTTGCAGCGGAGATGTTGACGACATATGTTGCACTACCAGTTACTGCTGTGCCCCAAGCTTGTCTTGACACTTCAAGTTTGCAATTGCTGTCTTTTCTCTCCCTTGGTCGTTGTATATCCCTGGCGGCGCTTCGACTCACATGTAATCCCGCGAAGACGAATGGTGAACCTGACGTACGTGCTGTGGGTATGTGCGCACTCTATGCTTATGCTTGGCCTTCTGATGGTCGTCGATAGTCTCAGGTGGGTAGCTTTTGAGACGTTAGACATTTTTTTTTCATGTACTTTTATTGTTTGAGACCAGTTGACTCAATATTTCAAGATTCACCTTTCTGTACTGCCTGCGTGTATCATGGTTGCTTTTTGCGTTCTGACTCCTATCACCACCCCGGTGCCGACATGCGGTTCTTGTTGGTGTTAATTATAACGAGCCGCCACCTCCCGCATGTGTGCTTGTTTGACGTGGCAGCTTGAAACGACCAACATCGCGGGTCCTGGCAGCTATCAACATGAACATGTTCCCGGTCTTCATGGTGGCGAATCTTGCAACAGGAGCAGTGAACATCTCCATGCGAACCCTGGATGCGGACACTCTGAGCGCTATCATGACTTTAACCATTTACGTTGTGTTCGTAGCAGGAGTTGCTGTGGCCCTTTCCAATCGCGGTTTGACGATAAAGGTGTAGACTGCCGCTAGGTACTCGAATGGGTGGTTGCTGCCATAGTTCTTTCATTCAGGATCTTCCTCGGTAAAGCGAATTATGTCGGGTGCCTGCTGAAGTGAAGATATTAGGGCAAAGTAGCTTCGAAAGGATTTCGCAGCTCACGAACAGGGCTCATGCACAGCAGTGCCAGCCGATTCGTTCGGATGAAACTTGGCCGACACCACGCCCCAGGCGTTCGAAATGCCGGTAGTCGGAATGACGCTCTCTTTTCTCACCGGGTTTTCTAATCGTAGTCCCGGACTTTTCGCCCCAGTGGTCGAGAAAGGTACTGAAACCTCGAAAACCACTCTCTTTGTACTGCTGTAGTAGTAGTGGCTGGAGTTGGGAGGTGGATTGTAGACGAGGTGTATCCTCATCTCGTTGTTGTCTGGACTTGCAGTATTGCAGCTGAGAGCTTGTTGTAGTACTTGAGGGAAGGGCGGCTGAACCCTTGCCACTGAAAAAAAGGATCAATACAAGCACCAAGGGTTCCTCAGTGTGACCCTGGATCGGAGCTATACGTAGGCTAGTTACACGGCAGTCACCCTTGGCGACGGTGTTATTGCAGCGACAAGTGAATGGGACAGGAATAATAATTACGCTGTTGTGCAGAACGCGGCCACAATTAACCTCTTATTCCACCCGCGGGTCGGCGGGTCGCTCGTTGTCGTATGTATAGGGGAAGCAACAGGGAGTTTGACGGCTATATCCACAAAAAAGCGCAACTCTGCAGCTCGCGCTGCAAAGTGCATTATTACAGCGCTTCCAAATTCCGAACAACATACCACACAACCACGGGAAGATTTACAAGGTGCATCACGGTTTCCATCTTGTTGTTTCGGAGTACAGACCAGTAGTGTGTAGTGCGCGTAAGCATCGAAGTTCCTCCCGAGACACGTGGATTCATTCTTGGGCTGGCTCTATGCAAAGCTCCGTGGTATCAAATAATACCGTGGTCTTCATCAGTCAGGTGGGGTCCATATTTTTAAATTTTTGAAATTGCCCACGGAGCCCCTCACGGTCGTGTTTGGTGGTACCGCGCACTTTGCATATTACATATCCAACATAATCGGTCACAGCAGCTGCGAGGTGCTCACGTTGTTGCACCACAAGACGAGCTGACTCTCGAGCAGAGGTCAACTGCTCCCCGAGATGAAGCCAAAGAAATCGCCTCAGGGGAAAGGCAAGGGCTCGCCGAAAGGACAGGGCACCCTCTTCTCGTTCTTCTCCAAGACACCCGCAAAGGAGCCTCCAACCAAGCCTAAGGGGGAGGAGAAGGAGAAGGAGACTCCTACCAAGCCCAAGCCGAGCCATGCTACCACGCCAAGCACCGCTGGAGCCAGCCCGGAGCAACCAAGCAAGGACTCCGAGAAGCTTTTGGGGAAGCGCATCAAGGTGTTCTGGAGGGATGACAACAATTGGTACTTCGGCAAGGTCATTGACTATTACGAGGATGGGAAGCACCTCATTCACTACGACGACGGAGACAAAGAGAAGCTCGTTCTCAAGAATGAAAAGGTGGGTCGAGCAAAGGAATACGGCTCTAGAGGGTAGTTTGGTAGAAGTACTCGTCGCTGGAGGCTCTGAACCTAAATTAACGAAGATTGTCTGTTGCAGCAGTAGAGTGGCGTCGTCGAAAAACATGTGATTTTTTGAATTTTTCGCCCCCTCGCTGCCTCTCTCTCTCCCCCCTCGCTCGTCTCTCATTTTCAGTTTGAACTTGCGCGCGAAGTGAACGAGAGCGAACCAAAGCCACCCAAGAAGAAACGGGCCAAAGTGATTCAAGACGACGATGACGACGAGGCCGAATGGAACCAGGATGAGCTCGAAGACAGCGGAGGAGACGATGGTTCAGCGTACGAGGTGAACTAGAAGCAATGCACATGTTGCTACATGTACACAATGTTCGATGTTTCTCCCTCTGGATGGTAGCGGTAGAAACACATGTGCCTTCTCTCTTCTGTACAACAGCAGTTGTGATGTACCAGGCACAACTTGTACAAGATCAGTGCCAACGAGTTACTGCAGTCAATCCTTTTTAGGGGGATCTGTGTGCTTTTGGTAAGGCAGCACTTGCTTTTCCTGAGATGGTTTAAAGGATGTACCTGGTTACCTGGTACATTTGCAAGGTTCTCGATCACGGCACCTCGGCCGTAGATGCTCTCGTCCGTATTTGCTTGTTTATAGGTTGTAGTACATTGCCGCAGCACAAAGGTTGAGGTACATCGATTGTTTCACAGTAGCTTATTTACCGTGCACGCTGTTGTTCGTGTGCCTGCGTGCAGAACGAGGGCAACGAGAGCGAAAACGACGATGCTGAGAGCGACGACTCCGATGCTCCGGTGACACCGCGAGGGAAGAAGTCGACCCCGAGCAAGAAGAAGCGCTCAGGGCAGGCTGCCCCTTCTGGGCCTGGCGGATCGGGAGCCAAAAGGCTGAAGAAGGCGTCGGACCTGGCATCCTACGCCATCACGGACACAGTATCGCCAGGAAGCGGGGCGCGTGGTGCCACGGGAAACGCTTCAGGCCGGAGCCTTCAAAGCCCCGTCAGCACCCCGACCGTCCGCTCCAGCCCGCACAGCTCGCGCCCTTTCGTGGGCCTCAGCTCCCCCGCCTCCCCTCCAACCCCAAAGGCACCCGCGGGTATCCCCCTTCCGGAGGGAGTGCTGGACACTGGCCGTCACTCGCATCATTCGTTTGACTGGCTCTACAAAAACCGCGTCGATGCGAACCGACGGAGGCCAGATGACCCACTCTACAACCCGCGCACGCTGTACGTACCGCCGTCATTCCTCTCCAAAGAAACCCCAGCGATGGTTCAGTGGTGGAAATTCAAGAGCCAGAACATGGACACAGTCTTGTTCTTCAAGGTGGGGCGGTAGACGGTGTCTTGTCCTATCTGCTGCGTGTTGATTTACGCCTGCGCACCTGGTAACGTATTTCATGCCAGCCTTACTTGCCCGACTCGACACCACTCAAACCGAGCGCTTTTGTTCAATTTCCTGGGCAGGTCGGCAAGTTCTACGAGCTGTTTCACGTTGACGCAGACGTCGGGATGCAGGAGCTAGATCTCATTTACATGAAGGGTGAAAAGGCGCACAGTGGCTTCCCAGAGATATCCTACGGGAAGTTTGCTGACGGCCTGGTGTCCAAGGGATACCGCGTCGCACGGGTCGAGCAGGTGAATCACGGTGAAGCGTAGTCACCCAGTTTTTTTTTGCTCACCCGTGGCGGTAACCAGGTCTACCTTTGGCTTAGTGGGTCTACTCGCCGCCAGAGAGTATCGCAGACCTTCCGCGGCTAACCCTAAGTATTTTCTTTAGCCACCAGAGACTTTTTTTTTTTTTTGCCATGTTTCGAGGGCCTCTCTGCCGTGGCTAATTTCTCTGCTTCTCTGTCAGGTCGAGACGCCGGATATGCTCAAGGCCCGGAATGCGTCGGTAGGCAGGAACGGGACTAAGGACAAGGTTGTGAAGCGCGAGCTGTGCAGCATCCTCAGCCGTGGTACGCGGACTTACTGCTTCTTGGACGATGTCTCCTCAACTCCGGACGGATCTCCGCGTTCAGTGAACATGATTCTGTCAATCAAGGTGGGATGCGAATCCTTCTGTGAATTCTTGTATTGGCCTGTCGAAACACAGTTGGGTGTCTCCATGGTCTATGGTGGTGTGTTCGAGGGGTGCACTTGGAACCTGCTAGTGTACCGGCCTTAGCATGCACATGTAGACATCCACCGACATTTCCGCATGTTCTGTTCGCACGCAAATATGCTTGCGGTCTCCATAGTCCTATCGTATGATGCCGAGATCATCCCTCCTGGGCTCGTTGCGCGCGCGAATTTCACCCATTGGTGTTTGTGTGCTCTCCCTGGCGAACAGGGCGTTTTGACGCGTTTGAGAATTTTTACGTCCGCTGCAGCTGCACGTACCAACATCGCAAAACCGCGTGTCCGTCTTGTATATTCTAGGAAACCGCGGTGGACGCGTTGAGTGAGTTCGACCCAGGAAGCCCAGGTTCTGCCGATGCAGACGGCCCACCGGCAGCCGTATGCGAATATGGTGTTTGCATGGTGGATGCAACGACGGCAACGTTTAGCCTGGGGCAGTTCGCTGATGACCCCGCGCGCTCACGCCTTCGAACCCTCCTTGCGCAGCAGCTGCCGGTTGAGATTGTGATGGAAAAGGTGAGGGTCATGCGAGGTTTCAGTGCACTAATATGACCCCGACATGCAAACGTGGTCGCGCTTCTCCGCTTCAACTGGGTGTGGACCAAGGACAACACTAGCTAGGCCATGAGCAAGGCTCGCAATCCGGTTGGTATCCGAAGGCTGTACAAATATGCGATGTGTGGTAAGATATCTTCGGCATTGCTCGATATGCACACAACATGCCAACTGGTGTGGTGTACTTGATTTAGCATGCTCAGACTTGTGATACGTACCTTACCAACCTGAAATCGTGTCGACCTTCGATCGCAGTCTCGAACGGTTCAACAAGTCATTTGACTTGGTGAGGTTGTGTCGATAGGGATGCTCACTTTTCTTTTATATGGCGCCCATTCTAAAACTTCCAGGACAACTTGTCGGAGACTACCCTTCACATGATCAAGTGCATGGCCCCGCTGGCATCGCACATGACCTTGCACAAAGGGACCGAGTTTTGGGATGCTTCCCGGACGGTGCAAGAGCTTAAGAACCGCCGGTACTTCCGCAACGAGAGCAACGCGAAAGAGAAGAGCAGCGCCGGCGATGGGAAGGGCAGTAACGTCGAGGACTGGCCACCAATCCTGCGTGCTGTTGTTGAAGGTGGAAAGGATGGCGCCTTGGCCCTATCGGCTTTAGGAGGTGCCACGTGGCACACTCGACGAGCTCTCATTGACCACGATCTGTTGTCCATGCGACGCTTTGTGGCGTACATCCCCTCCGACATGAAACAACCCGACTCCAACGCTGCGCCCAGCACCCCGAACGATAGCCAAGAGGCGGGTGATCTTCCAAGCGCTTCTTCACTACCAGGGAGCAGCGCACAGACCCCCTCTCAATCGCACATGGTGCTTGACGGGGTCTCTTTGTCAAACCTCGAGGTGCTGCGCAACAGCAGTGACGGTGGGGAAAAGGGAAGCCTGTGGGCTTTCGTCAACCGGTGCAGCACAGCATTCGGGAGGCGTTTGCTCAAGGACTGGGTGCTCAAGCCGCTTCTTTTTCCAACGTGAGGCAGATGGCTGTTTGGTATTTTTGTGCTACTCGTCGGCTTCTGTTGGCTTGCAACCGCTGTGCCTGTGCTTGTTGACGGCTTTTCTCCCCAGAGCTGTTAGAGGCACTTGTAGCAGCTGTTCAACCATCCATGAGAAACATCCATGAGAAACGGAAGCCTCATTCCTGCCGTTTCAATGGCGACAGGCACATCAATGGTCGTCTGGACGCGGTTTCGGAGCTTGCAGGCGACCTCTCTCCCGAAGCTGACGCCTCGCGAGCCCTGTTGAAGAAGCTTCCGGACGTGGAACGGCTGCTATCGCGCGTGCACTCGATGGCCTCCAAGCACAGGAGCAGCGAGCACCCAGAGAGCCGGGCCATCATGTACGAGGACACCAAGTACTCCATCCGCAAGGTGCGGTATCGCTGTTTCTACTTCCTGCACTTCCTGCACCCGTTGCCATCGCTGGGATGACGTGCCTGTTCTGTAGCGTAGGGTGTTATCGTCGTTGCTGAATGAAGATGCACTTCTGGCATTTGCAGGTGAACGACTTTCTCAGTGTCCTGGATGGGTTGGAGAAAGCGGACCGTTTGCCCGAGATCTTCAAGTCAGCCTCGGTGGAGAGCGCCCTCTTGCGCAAGTGTGTCATCTCCAAATCTGAGGGTGGACAGTTTCCGGACATGTCTTCAGCCATCTCGTACTTCCGAAACGCCTTTGATGCCGGCACGTCGAAGAAGAAAGGCCTGATTGAGCTCAAGCCCGGGGTCGACGAAGACTTCGACAAGATTAAGGTGGGCGATTTGGTTCAACTGTGATTGGTATTAATTAGGAATCGACGAGAGGTTAGGAAGACACCGGACCTCGGGTGTCTTGTAGTTTTTCGACATGGTTTTGTGTACGTGCAAAGCCGCGCGGGCGATACTTCGTTTGGCCTGTTTTGGCGCAGATCGACATCAAAGAAATCAAGTCTGAGTTGGACGGACACCTCCGGGAACAACGCAAGCGCCTCGGTTGCTCCGACGCGGAATACTGGCACAGCGCCAAGGAGAAGTACCAGATCCAAGTGCCGGAGAGGTACTTCTCCAAGAATCGTCAGGTATGTGTTTGCGGTGTTTCGTTAGCTCACGCTCGTGGAGAGGCAAGGTTGTATGTTGGTGTTCGTGATGACTTTGGCCATGCGGCATGACGGACACGTGGACCTTCTTTCGCGCGAACGGTGATATGGTTTTTCCCTGTTCCCAAATTCCCAAACCGGATTAGTCGAAGTCGAAGTTCAGCTGCTGAACCCCCATTCTTATCGCTTTCGTTCCCGGAGCGTTTCCTTTCGCCTTCCGTGCTGAATCCAGCATGAGTTTCTGTTTCGAAATGCTCGGCATTTCCTGGTCGGTGCCTCAATTGACGATCAAACAAGAGAGCCGGCGCATGATGGATACTGATACGTTTTTTGAAATCGATCCAGTCAGCTTGCAATTGAACACCGTGTGGGCGCACGAAACGGCTCTTGCCAAATCACAGGTTTTATAGTCTGAAAGACTAATGCAGAGGATTCCGAACGGGTCAGCTGACGTCGGTATCTATCTACTGTTCTCTCACGTAAACGTATTTCCTTTTTTTGAAGCGCTACTAGTTTATCTGGCCGTTGGTGATCGCTTGTGCGAGTCGGTAGTCGAACCTGAAAAATTGAGTGAAGCGACAAGTTTTCACACAGTCGATTCGTTGTTGGCTGTTTTGTTTTTTCTCTGTGTAGCCGTCAGACTACGAGCTCAAGAGCAAGAAGAAGGGCGCCTTGCGGTTCTGGACACCCTTCATTAAGGATCATCTTGAACAGCTTGCTGCTGCAGAGCAGCGACTTGGCGATGCCCAGAGAGACCAGGTTCGCGCGGAGTCGTGTTACTTTTTTTTTAGAGTAGACGCCATGTATGCATGTATGGGTATGTGCCCGCGTGGTTAGTGCATGGCGTACTTGTAGACCACATGCGGCCGATCGTGAGTTGCTATCGTTTTTCGAATCCCCTTCGATGCACGTTGCCTTGGGTTGGCGGATTGGTTTCCGACGTTGGGCTCACTCTCCGTCATGTCCGGTCGTTTTCCTCGGCCAGATGCGAGGCTTGTTCGCCAAGTTTGATGAGCACAGGGAGCTCTGGGCAAGTACGGTGCGATGCCTGTCGCACTTGGATGCCGTTCTCTCTCTGGCGGAGGTGTCCGCCCAGCCGGGGTTCTCGAGGCCACGGTTCCACGACGGAGCCTCGACGCCGTCCTTCATCCGCCTCAAGAATGCGCGGCACCCGTGCCTGGCACAAACCTATCAAGGGGGCGAGTATATCCCAAACGACGCCACTCTTGGGGCGGCACCAGCGGGGATCTCCGATGATGCGCCTGCTGCGCCAAACATGCTCCTGCTCACCGGACCAAACATGGGCGGGAAGTCCACCCTTCTTCGGCAGACCTGCCTCGTCGCCATCCTTGCACAGGTGAAGACCCAAAGAGGCGCCACAGAGTGCATTTTTCGTTTTCCCTTGTGCCTTCTGCGCCCTGTCAAGGACCTCGATACCTCATCACCTGCTGAGTGCAAGAAGAATTCGTCGTCTTCTCGCTATTTTTTTTCGGACAGGTGGGCTGCTTTGTTCCCGCGGACGAGGCGCACCTCACGCCACTCGACAGGATTTTCACGAGGGTTGGAGCATCAGACCGTATCCTGGCCGGACAGTCGACCTTCTTTTTGGAGCTCAGCGAGACTGCGAACATTCTTCACCACGCCACGAGCAGGAGCCTCGTTATTCTTGATGAATTGGGTGAGCACAGGCTCGCTGAACCACTGCGTTCCCTAGGGGCACGACGCGGCCCATGCTGCCTTGATATATTCCAGGGCTCCACGAGCAACGTTCGTCTCACCGTCGCTTGTTTTTTTAGGGTAGTCGTACACCGTGAGAGACCTCCGCGTGACAACTGATTTTCCGCCGATGTTTTCGATGTCCAGGGCGAGGTACCTCGACTTTCGACGGTACAGCTATCGCTCACGCTGTCGCTCACTACCTGGTGAAGAGTGCTAAGTGCTTGGCAATGTTCGCGACGCACTATCACTCTTTGGTGGAAGACTGGGGTCATCACAGCGAGGTATAGTACAATACATGCCTGTGTTTTACATAGCAAGCAGCTCTGGCCAGTTCTGCCTTACGATACTGAATAAGGTGTAAACGTACGCTGGCTGCCCTAGCGGCAGTGCTTGCTGACCTGTGTTGCGAGCGTGTCGAGGGCGTTGAGTTGCCTTCTGCTACCTTGACCATGACATCAGAACAGGAAATTCAATGCGCAACGCAAGCAGATGGTTGTGTGTCATGGGACTGATGTCAATTCTCACTCTCGTTCGCAGGTGGCATTGGGACACATGTCATGCTTGGTAGAGGACAATGGGGGAGAGCAGAGGGTAACCTTCCTCTACAAGCTCGCCCCCGGCCCTTGCCCCAAGAGTTTCGGGATCAACGTGGCCCGCTTGGCTCAACTCCCAGATGCCGTGAGTTACAGCATGTACTCGCCGTTCCGCTTGCTAGATTGTACATAATATTTGCGTCTCATTTTTTTTACAGTATAGAGGACACACCCGGACGGTATCAATGGAGCGAGATATCGAAGCCACCCCTCCCTCTTAGGGGCGTGTTGTACATGGCTGATTTTCCAAAAAATTGGAAGTCATAGGAAACTTTAGAATTTCAAATACTTGGAAGTGAGTAGGGCCCCGAAAATCTTGAACCGTTTGTAGCTTCAGTTGGAAATTTCGAAATTTCCACAATTTTTGTTGCCTTCGAACTTGCTTAGCGAAGTTCCCGACTTGAGAAACATTCCAAATCTTTGCGAAAAAGCGCCATGTACGTGTACAGAACGCCCCCTACTCTTGTTCCGTTTGTAGAGTTATTTAGGGAGCAGATCGCGACACCCTTCTCGAGAGACATTGTCATAGAAAAACCCGAGTCGCGCTTATTCGATCTTGGTTTTGTGAGCAACGCGAAGCCCATTTTGGATTTTGCTGATACGTCGAGTTGGTTTGGGCGTGCTTACTTTCGGGTAGAGATGACCGCGCCGAGGAGGCTGATGCGTCGACCAGAACACATAGGCATGGCCATAACGAAACGATGGTGCAATGATACAGTGCTCTCAGTGCTATCTTTTGACGATATTCTCATATTTGCCGTTGCCGCATGCTCAGGTCATCTCTGCGGCGCAGCTCAAGTCGGAAGAGTTCGAGCGCGCTTTGTCTCTTCAGCACAGTGCTGTGGCCGGCGACGAGAAGGGCCGTCTAGCCCTCAAATTGCTCGCGTTGCTTTCGGATGGCGACGACAGCGAGTCGGCGCAGGCCGGCGAGGAGCTGCAGAAGATGTGGAACGAGGCCCATGCGCCAACCACAACTTGACCGGTCGCCGGCGGCGTAGTTCGTTGGTGTATTTAATTTAGGGTGGTCTTCATTATCCGCGTACCATGTCGTGATGCCAGACACCAGGAGTTCTTTCGGTACATAGCAACAACAGTTTTTTTGCTTTTTTTCCATGAGGAACCCAGATACGTACCAGCACGTATTTTTTCTTCCCAGGAGCGGCGCGCGGAGCTTGTCAGAACATTCTCTGCGATTGCGTGGTCGAAACCGCCGTCCTGCTTCACGGCGTGTTCATGCGCACGTTTGGTAACTGGCCCTACACATAACCGTACAGACTTCGCGCAGAATTTGGCCACCATGGCGGTTGCCTAGTTGCGAGGTTCTCTTCTTTTCGTGTTCTGTGAGACAACCAACAACGGCTCCCTTGTATTTGTACATGCAAGGGACAACGGTTCGCATGGGTCTTCGTTCGTGGGTACACACACCCCCATGCAAACACGCGACATCGTGCCTGCCCTGTCCGTGCTACACCGATGCATGCATGGTTTTTGTTGTGGGGCCCTAGGAGATGTGATATGCGAGAGTGTTGCACGGGTGAACAGACGAGAATAACCAACCGTGGCATGCGGTATCCGACGAGGCCACAGCTTGAGCCAGGCGCGAAACACTGATTGATAGCTACTGATTGAGCCTTGTTGGAGGTTTGGTAGCTGAAATCCCTTCCAACACATTCCTAAATGGGCTTTGAATCTTACAGGACAAGAGTTCGCTGCACAAATACATTTAATTTGCGGGCACTTTCCGTTGGATGGTATTTGCTCGAAAAGATGATGCCCGCAAATGAGAAAATCGAATCAATCGTGTGTGGTAGTTTGACGGCTGAAAACTGGGCTCGCGTGGACGAAGCCGACATTTTGGTGTTTGTACACCAAAGGCGCTAAAACGGATTTCGACGACACAATCACATGATCTCGATGATTTCCATCACACAATCACTTGATCCAAGAGTTCCAAACTTCGGGCAAGATTCCTACTGCTTTTTCGGGGAAGCGCTTACTGAAAAACTGCAAATTGGGGTACAAGGGAAGATCAAATCTGGAATCTGTACAGTTGCTACGGACAAGATGCTGTATCATTTACTAGGAACAAGCTTCTGTTTTAGATTGTAGGCATCACCTTGCGTCAGCATCGGTCTCCTAGAGGAAAAATGTGACGGTGTGGACGACTTGTGTGGACTTCTTTCGACTGAACCAGACGTAATTAGAGTTTGGTGCCAACAAGTTGGATAGAAAAAGTTGCCAAAGGCGGGATGCTGTACGTGAAACTGAATTTCGACTTCTCGCACAACAGCAGGCAGCAGTGGGGTCCTTCCGTTCGCATGCGGGACGCAAGACGGAAACGGTCAAGACTCGTCTGACGGGACCACGGTGTATTTTCGGAGCCCGTGGTATACGTCGCAGGACACGACCAGCGGAAAAAGTCCGAAGGAATGAATGCCCTGGCAAGCACGAAACGACCAAAAAAGGAGCACGATCGTTCCGGCCCATGCCATCTGGTGTATCTACAGTATCAAGCATTCAATTTCTTACAAAGCCAGACTCCACACACATCGCCTCTTCACCGACCACGCAATGATTTAAAGGCGGGGTTGGGCGATATCCATGATCAGCAGACACAAAATCTCGCCGTGTTTGGTTGAATGTTGAAACCGTCTGTAGCACTTGTGTGTGACGTTAGCTGCAACGCCCACACAAAGATACTCCCATCAGCGAGGAACCCTTGCGAGACAAGGACGTGGTGGTCAACACAACCACATCTACCCTTGCCACCTTTTCGAAATGGGACCAAGCCTTCCACTAACTTCCCTAAGGCAGCTAGCTAGCTTGTCACCGAGACGCACGCAAAGAGACTTTACATCAAACACAAGTGCTTTTGAATCACGACCAGGCACACATGTTTTCATGTCTGGTTGACTTTTGAGAAACCGCCGACAGCATTTGTGTGATACTTGTTGAAAGCTTCACAGAAAACCCCTTTCGAGAAAAGGATTTCGTGGTCAACATCACCAACCTACTCTTGTCTAAACGGGGTCGAACCGTCACTTAATTATCCGATCGCAAGAGGTTCACAGGAAGCTAGCCAGCTTCTCGCCCCAAACAAGGAAGACTGGTTCACATCAAGACACATCTTTGGAGTACCAGGTCTGCAGCCTAGCTTATAATACAACTCGGATGTCTTGCCTCTACCAAGTGGTGCGGAAGTCTTTCCCTCGATGCAAAAAACAAACAATATGGTCGGTGGGTAACCGTTAAGTGTGGGCAACGCCGCAGCGTGCCAAATTGACGTCCGCTTGTTTACTTGTTCTGCTTGACACCGCGTGCTCCGGCAGGCAGAAGCTTCTCCAACGTCTCGTCAACCTTAGCAAAAGTGTGTCCTCGCTTGCCCGACTCCATTCCCTTCATGAAGGTGTCGATGTCCTGCCAGCCAAAAAGAGAGAATGGAGGAACGTGTCAGAGCAGAATCCGATCAGATCAGAGAGCTGACTCCAAAATGAACCAAGCCATATGGATAGCAGTGAACGAAATCAGCTGTGCTCAGAGTTCAGATGAAAGGAACGTGTGCGAATGCATCACCCTGTTATTATATGCACCTTCTCGGTTACATGTATGTCGCACCCGCCGGATTCATGCACAAACAAGACGCTCAGGAGTTGGTACTCTTTCCCTCCTCCTCCTTCGTTTCGCGGTGGTCAATTTTTATCGAGGCAAGGATCCAACCGTCCTTTCCGTAGATGGTTAGGTCGGTCTTTGTTTACATGCACGAATCGCATTTAACCCGGTTAGGTGTCATGTGACAAAAATCCCTCCGCGCCGAGATTGTAGTGGCTGTGTTCACTTCCTCCTCAAAGCCAGAAAGTTTCGAGGTTACCTCGCGAAGGACTGGGGCCACCAAGAAAGCGAGAATTTCAGCTGTGTACATGCCGCAACATCAGAAAAAAAAAAACTCCACCACATCCCGTTCGAATGTAGGTATATCTCGAACGGGTAGTATTTCTATGTGTGTATTTATTGTCGGAACATCCGAGCATGCACACCATAACGGCGTGCTTTTGTCGCACGGACATCCTCGCTACCGAAAGCAAATCGATATCGCTACATCAGACACTTGCACATATTTCCAGCGCAGTTGACAGCGGATGGACGCAAGCTACTTGTAGTGGCGACCGGAAATGGCGACAAGGGCCTTGTCGAATATTTGCATGCCCAAAACCCAGGAGCAAGGTAGTGTCCAACTTGTCATCCCCGGGGCAAATACACACACCCTTCTCGGACAACCCCAATCGTACAAACGAACATGAAATATTTGATCAGTTTGACCAACAATCACTGAGTCTCTCCACCGAGAGGAAGAAGTGAGTGAGGAAACTAGAGTTATGCTTGCGAGACGACTGACTGCCGGCCATTCTCAAAATCTCGATACCATTTTTCAATTGGTATGCACACACATGCAACGTTAGTCTACATTCGTAATGTTTCGTCGAGGTGGCCAAGACGGGGCTGCATTTATATCTGCCATCTCAAAGCACGCCCTCAACAACGTCTCAATGCAAAGCGCGGGAGAACCCCGCTGCAGCAGACGAACGTACAAGAAATCAGTCCACACCTATACACTGCTACATATAGTTATGTTTGTGACCTGATTCATCTGTGGAGGGCCAGAACAGAACGAACAACACCCAAGTGCGATCACGGCCGGAACTAGCGAAGGGCCTCCTTCAGCGCTTCAGCAGGCGAAATACACAACCGATGAGCCCACCTCGAACTTCTTGCTGGCCACTTCCTTCTTCCTCGCTGCTGCCTTCGATGCCTTCTCCTTCTTCATGTCATCCCACTGCTTCGCGGTGAGGCCATCCGGTACGTATCCAGCTGATACCGCCGTCGATGATGCGCGCGCGGACGTAACACGGGCAGCAGGCACCGCGACTGCGAAGATAGGGTACCGTAGGGACATCGACAAAAGGTCAACACGGTGGTCAACACAAGTGTCCTGATCTATCGATTTCAGCTGACGCTCATCGGCAGAGGGGTTAATGGGTAATGTACCCCGCCAACAAGAGGGGTTGTGTTGTGTGTGTGCGTCACACGGCAGAGACAGGGAGGGAGAATCAGATACCTCTGACCTCCGAAAATGGTTTGGAGCCCAAAAAGAGACACAGCACCTTCAAATCACTCAGCTACCACGGAGCACCGCTCTAGGAAGCCGTGCGATGTAAGAACTCGATCGTGGGTCAGCACTCTCACGAATCATGGCTCTCCCGTCCCTAACCGCTGGCCATTATCTCCACAATCATCATCTTCAACCTCCACGCACGCGCGCGCAAGAACGCGAGATTTCTTGACTCCAGTAACCCTCCACCCTGATGAACCCTTACCGTTGAATGCGCTAGCACCGGCGAAGAGAGCCACAACAGCGAATGCAGTCTTCATGTTCAGGATAGGGAAGTTGACGAAAGACTAGATGAACAGGAAGGAGATGGATCAATGGGAGTGAGAAGACAAGAGAGATGAAGGAGGGGGCAGCCGTAGATGCGCATGCAACATGATGGGTTTAGCGGCATGTTTCTGTCGGGGGCAGGGGGTGTCCGCCTCGCGCAGATTTTTTTTTTACAGTCACTCAAGACTGCCTGCCACGACGGGGCGACCACGGGCCACGAGCCACGAGCGAAAACATCATGAGATCAGCTTATATGTCTTACAAACAACCTTTGTGTTATTGATAGGCTTCCTCCTTGCGTAGCTGAGCAATTCCCGGATCCTCAGAGCTCTAATCCCCAAAGCGCAAAGAGCTGAGTAGGTACACACACGCTGACGACGCCTCGCCGTTTTGTCCTCTTTTGGCCACTTCAGAGCAAACATAAATAAATGGGTAGGAGGTGGATACTACACCAGATGGCAACAGCATAGCACCACAAGAAACAAAACACTGATAGTTCTTTGCATACAGTCGACCCCGCTCGCGTTAAAACTCCCCGCTTCAGGGAACTTTTCGCGATACAATATGCGGAGGGAAAAAAAATACGTACGTCATGATAGCTTGGTCTCCGGGACATGTTTATGCCTTCACATTATAAACCTTTCCGGTCTCCGCTCAGTACTGGTCCAACTGATGCGGACGCCTTCCGTGTTCACAAGCAAGCCACCTACCCCCAAAAAGGGGGTACACCTTTCTAAAAAGAAAAAGAAAATAAAATGGACCTCAGAAAATCTCTCCAAGGGCGGCGATTCGTTTTCACCCAAACCAAAACGACAAAGAAAACTAACCGATCGACCCCGCGTCAAGAAAATACTAAGGAATAATAAAAACACACACAGAAAGACTACCCATTCGAGATATACCCACAGTCGAACGGGATTGTGGTATGAAAGAACGAAAGTCAAAGAAAGAAAGAAAAATGGTTTCGTTGTGTCATATTAAGAAAAAAAAAAAAAAGAGAGAGAAAGACGAAGGAAATAAAAAGTAAAGAAAGGGATATAATATAGACAGGTCCACCGGAACAACGAAATAATAATAATAATAGATGGATAGGCAGCTACTAACAACGCGACGACACCAAACAGACGAATGACTTACGACAACGAACGACATCATCACTCGGGGGATTGCGAGAGTGGAGGGGGTTATAGCGACACGACGGAAAAACTTAGGGATACGGTCTGCTGGTGGTATTATTATTCCTGCTATCGCCTCCATCATCATCAGTCCGGAACACATCTCTCCACAAGATATATCCGTTCGGTAGGCTCATTGTTTGTTGTTTCACAATAATGAGATCAAAATTATTTTTCTGCCTGGACTTTCCTCCTTGTTCCACTGCCGGCGTTGTTTTCAAAACCACGTGTGTGTGTGTATATCCCATCTCATATTAATATGTATAGAAAATATGTTCGACGTCAACAAACGGTTGCCCATCGTCTCGGCGATGCTGACTTTTCGTACCACACCCTTCCTTATCAAATTACGCGTAGTTTGAGGTATACCATGCCTCCATTGGCCCAGGGGATGGTGATCGATCGTCCCCTGAATATTAAGGACGCAACCCCGCTTTAAGGACGCTTTATTTCGGGAAAAACCATGTGCGTCCTTAAACCGGGGTCGACTGTATCATCAAAAAGTGTAAAAAGCATCTACCGCCAGCGTGTGGAATGATGAATGGAAGTACAACGGTGCTGAAGTACTTCATTTGGACATTCATTTCCACGAACGGGTAGCAAGCTGCTGTGTTGACCTGTCCACACTTACGCACGGCTGTATTGTCTGTTAATACGCTATAATATTTATGCCACTTCTGGGGCGCTTTGGACTCACACATGTATACACTGATGGCTGACAGGGCACAAGTTACTGGGGTGGTGTTCTCAATGTTTGCGCCGGGACCGCCTTGCGAGATAATAAAATTTTGAAGAAATAGAACGGGGAGAGGGCGACCGCACTATTCCCTAACCCTAACCCAACTTCCCCGATTGCATGCTATATCCAACATTCCAACTGTTGCGCCGCCATCGGTAGCAGGCCAAAGGATATTAATCACATACGACGACGGTCCAGTGAAAATGTGCAAAAACGTGTGAGCCCGATATATAGTCAGTCGTTGTAGAGAATACCGAGCAAGACGGTTGTTGTCCTTCGAACAGCTCGACCCAAGACCCTCTTGAGATTCTTGTAGGAATCCAACTTGGAAATAAATCGCTGACAACATAGAAGACACAACACCATCAACTAGCACGCGTACATACGTCATTGTGTATCTGCGTCCGTCCATCGTATGTACGTGTGCCCAAAAGCTCGAAAAGCTCGACAAAACTAAACGTACACCTACGGTACTATACTACCTCCCTTCTTGTGTGCCGCACGTCCGGGGTGCCTGATACCAAAAATATTAACTTCATTCTACAGGCCTCTCTACCGGCAAAACATAATCAGTTCGAATAGGGAAGCCAACGAGCAGCAAGCTTTGCGGCAGGTAAGCGGGTCTAGAAACCATCGAATTTCAACAAACCAAGGTGTCCATCTCTTAGGTACCCGATACGATAGGAAATGCCTGGACGAGGCATGTCAATAACATGCAACAATCATACGCGTTGGCCCGACAAAAGTAAAGTAGGTAATAGCTTCACCGAAGCCAAGTCCTTTCACCAAAGCGTGGAGACACCTCCAATTCCAAATCTTAATCTTCGTTGTGAAAAACGGTATAAAAAAACGTGTGTATCTACAACTGTCCACATGACGTGGTGGCCTTTCAACACTGGCGATAGGCCGCTAGGGCCATCCTTGATTCAGTATCAGCATCCGCCAGGCTGCCCTTGTGTCCGCGCACTCCGATGACCTTGATAGCTTGGAAACTTGGTGCCTGCGTGAATGGGAAAATGTAACGCATTACGAGACAGATAAGCAGCTTGAAGACGGCATATTGCCTGCAGCATGCCAGGCTTTCCCTCGCCCAACTGTCGTGGCCATACTTTTGACTGTGCTGCCTGCGGGGCTCACGAAACGGTTGCCAGAGCAGTGTTAGTGGTGGTGGTAGCAGCAGATTGATGTTGATGAAAATCCTGCCGTGGAGCGGCTTGGAAAACATAAATCGCAGCAGCAACTCGGCCACCAACTCGGTGGGCTCGTCATGCATATTTACCTCATCCCGTGGCAAGGCGTGCTCCCACGGTGTGCCTTGTGCCTCCCTAGGCGCAAGTCCACGAGGTTCCAACCGATCCCCGAAATTCGCAAAACTGTCCGCGGAACCTATTTGTGCTTTTACAGCCCTTCCACCACGAGTGTGGGCATGTGCGGCGCGCTTTTCTGTGGCTAGGCGTCTGACCACCTTTCGGTGGAATTTTGCAACCTGCGTTAAACACGCGGGGGAGTTGGTGCGGGTGTGAGAGACCGGCAGGACAAGATGAACAGACGTCGGTCATCAGACAGGCCAGCCACGCTGGGCTAGGTGGGGCTCATGCATGACAGCCAAGAAATATTGCACCAGCAAGGAGAAGAGAATAACCGTCCTGCTAGGCCAACGTCCTGAACGTTGTTAGTCAAAACCACCTCCCTGAAAATAATCAACATATGGCTACCTCATTTGAGATAACATGCTACCACAACATCCAACAGAACAAGGTCAGCACAATGGGGCGATCACACCCGAGGTTTTTGTTAAGGTGCCTTGAAACGTGTAGGCTGTCTCAGACTTGAATTATGCTTCTGCTTTCGTAGACGGTTGAGACCCCTACTACACCGGACGCTGAAAACACGACACACCCCAAAATACTCGTGTTAAATCATGCAAACATACATGCGGCGTACGCACACAAACGGCTGGCTAGATGCGCGCCGACAACAGCAGCACAAAGCCTGTGATGCAATTTTGTTTGCATAAAAGTTTTCGTTCCCCATCTTCGTACCCACAACTGAGCGAACGCGTTTGTTCGCGGGTATACATTTAGTTGACGAAAGCTCGTAACTCTTGTCGCGGGCAAGCAGTAAGGCAACACCGCAGTGTTCAACGATGAGGGGGCCTTCTGAGTGGCCCCGGATCGGAGCTCTTAGTCGAGGAGGCAAGCATAGGAGCTGCTCCCTGTGGAAAATCGGCATTACAAATGGAATCACCATCCAAGAGGTTGTTCCGCGAGGAACTCTCGGTTTTATCTTCCCCACCTCTCGCGGTAGAGGCGACCTACAACAGTTCTACCAAACCTTCTTGGCAATCCTGAGATTGTCAAGTCAAGAGATTGCCAAGTAATTCAACTTCAGAGCGGTTGGGACTCGAATGCGAACCATCCTGGTGGTGCGCTTCCAACATCGGAATTGAACTCCTTGTCAGTCCGTATGGAGGTAGGCTTCACGGTAATTTCTGGGGGCATCTTCGCGCCGCTCTGCGAACTCTAATGGAATTTAAGGTTAAATTAGGTCTTCTTCGAGCGAAGCGGGATTTCTAATTTGGCCTGAGGTCTCGCCGCAATATAGGGCTCGATCCAAAAAGAAGTCTTTGGGTTTGTAACGCTTTATCTAGGTTTTAGACTACACCTTTTGTTTTTTAAAGGGGGGTCAGCACATTTTTTTTCGGAGCACACAACAGATTGCAGCTGCAGAACACACGCACAGACATACACGCAAAGCAGAAAACAAAAAAACGAACAGCGGGCACAGCGACACACGCACAGCGGATAGAACAGCGGTAAAAGCCGCGTTCAGGTCGTTGCTTGTCCAAACCGAGACATTGCATGGTGCTTCGGTTCGGCTGTCTATATGATCCTCACTCCCGGCGCTGTGCTGCTTCGTGGGTACTGGGGGCTCGGGTGCTGCTCTAGAAGGCGTGTGAGAGATGTGTACCACCTCAACAAACTGCCGTTTGCAAAAATGCGGTGAGATGGCCTGTTTTGGGTCGGAGACAGCCCCCACAAACCCACGGCACCACGCAGAAGTATAGCAATACGGCCTCCGACATGCTAATTCTTTCGGATTGGTCATGTATATATATGATGCTGATCCTCAGCGCCGCCGCCTCTCTATGATGTTGAGTTCGTCTACCTTTGACTGGGAGTGGTAAAAAAAGGGGGTCACACTTGGATCACCACGGGAAAAATGAGCGAAAGGGCTTGAGGAAATCACAGGCGACACCCAGTTTGTGATACTGCTCCCTGCCCCCAGTGCTGAAAACAGCAGGCCGGGTGGACAGGGTCTTTACAAGTGTGCTGTCCTGCTCATTTTTGTGCTTGTACCACCGCTCTATGGTGAGCAAAACCAATTTGACCTGTTGTGTGTCAAGCAAGGCGTGCATTCAGCGATAGGAAACGTTTTCTTGCGCCGATTTTTTGTTGACCGATCAGGAAATTTTGTCGCCTACCGATTCGTTTTTTTGGGGGGTCGATAGGAATACGCCTCAATACCACGCACTTTCGCCCGTGGACGCACACGTCTGACGACAGTTACATCGTCAGCTGTCGCTCGTTGTAGCGACAGCTATCTTATCTTTTGGCCGACTTTTGCAGTCCAGTTTCGATCGATGCAGTGCCGATGCCTAATCCTACTCAACATGGTCTCCTTCTATGGGGTATCCACAGTGTGCGGGTGGAGAGTGTGAGTTGCTTGAGAAGCCCTTCCACTTTTCATGGCAAGCCAATGCCTGTGGGAGGAGGATGAGGTCGTGACCCGGCTGCACTCCACCGGGTCTAAACTAGGATCGGGCTGAAAGCAGAAGTCCCGCTAAAATCAAAATGGCGTGCATCTTGATACGTTTTTTAAAAGTTCCTGTGCATATGGGAAGAAACACCTTTGATACGCCACAAGTTATGAAGGTAGAGACGAGCGACGTTTAGAACAATGGCCGATGGGATATAAAAAACAAGAGACCATGCAGTCGCCTCGTCGCAGGAGTTGACGTGAGATCCTCGTCTCTCTCGTCCCATTGTCACGAGTGTGTGCCTTATCAGTCGGATACAAATATACCAAACGGCTGAGTTTACCGGCGCAGCTTTACCAATACTTGATACTTGTGTGGCAATCCCAACCCCACAACGCACGGGAAGGGCTTACGACTGGTTGTTATGTTCCACGCAGAGCATCCTGCTATATTTCCGAAAAATGGTCTAACCGAAAAATGTCCCCGATCTACAACTGCTGCTGTGCTGCTAACATTGTACCACTTTCACAGCATATTTTTATATTTTTAAAAACGTTGCGAGATGTACACATGTACACACCATTAAGACTCACGTGATCTGCCTTAAGCTTCAGCTTATCTCTTGTTTTCTCGCTTTCGAACGATGCAAGATCAGCGGCACTGAGACCACAAGGGCCGTCGTTGTCGGCAGCAGCAACCAAGACTGTCACAGACCGACCGTGCGTTTCCCCTACCACGCTGCCAAATCCAGACGAAGCCTGGCGTACTCGTTCCTCTGCTCGGACGTTAGACTCGATGAGAGACATTACATACACAGGTAAGTGGCCAATATGGCAGGTAGCTCACGCCACACAGGCATATAGGGCGAGAGGGCAGGCACCGGGAGGAGTGGAGCACATAACCCTTACAGCAGGACTGTCAAATATCTCCCCCCCCCCCCCCCCCCCTATTGTCCAGTCGCGTCACCTCGACGCGTCGTCGACGTCGTCGGCAGCAGGCAGACAGACAGATGGATGCACGCATGCACGCCCAACACATCAATATACACTTCTGCTTACCCGCCGCCTCGTGAACTCCTCCTCATTCTTCCAGAGCCATTGGCGCGGATCTACTCTTGTCTTTCCTCCACCTGCTTCTATATTTCATTCCGGACTGGATTGGGAGCCCACCTCCTCTGACTAATACGCGCGATTTGAACAGCGCGAAGAACCGTTAATTCTACCGAGGAACTGCTGCTGTACTTCGTAGCTGTAAGCGGGCTTGGATGAGATCCCAGGTTCTTCTTCTTGCTGCAGCCCTTCCTACCGCAGTTTGCTTCACGGTGAGCGTTATTGTCGCAGTTGTTGATAGATATCAAGGGCTGTGGCTGAGGCTAAGGTGCACTGCCGAGCAGGGTGTCGACCGTTTTCTCCGCTCTGGTTTCGGGAAGAAGTGTGGTAGCTGTACACCCACAGCAGTTGTACATACGAAATGCACACACACGTCACCCACCGCTGTCTGTCCTGCTCTGTTGTGAAAATCTCCCCAAAGCGCCATATATATGCCGGCCGAGGCCGCACGAAAGTGCAGGCTTGGGTGCTTTATGCAACATCTTGGGATCCTCTTAGAATTCATTGCCCAAACAATCTCCTGAGATGGTGAAGGTCGAGCTGGAGCAGTCCAAAGGGACGGTCTTGAGCATACTCCACAGCACCGTTTGAAGGGAGAGACATGCAGTTATGCTATGCATATTGCAGTTATGCATCATATTGGCTCCTGAAAAGCCACAGGCCATGAACTTGAACCACGCCAACGAAGGTATCAGCTGAATCGAAAATCTGTTTCGCCCGACGCCGCCATTACTCCAATCACCAAACGGATCGATGCTGGTGCCCCGTACCACCTTGCACGGCCTACTGCTATAGAATGAGGCTGACCCGGATTCTTAGGAAGTATACATGCAGTCAAAGAAAGACTACCTGTTCGAGATATATCCACAACTGTCGAAGGGGGTGGGTTCACGTCTTTGGTTTTGCGTGACGCCCATGTCGTCCAGCTGTGAACCTTGGTTGACGCACGTGCGACAAAACGCACTTCAACACGTAGTTTTTCGAGAAGGAGGAGGTACCCCGGGCTGTGTTTGTAGCGTCTGCCGTCAGAGTTTGTGCGCATCCACGGTGGGACTGTTGCTGTGCATTGCTTCTCTGCAGGGCTCTCTGCCTCTACCGCTAACAAGATGTGCTGGAAACCGCGGGCAGAGTGGCAGCGTTTTTCCTCGTTGGAGCTCCGTGCCGGGCACTCCGGATGTCTTCCCGCCGGTGGAATCCGACATCGAAATTCCGCAAGAAGAATCGCACGGTAGCATTCTGAGCAACTCGGCTCTCGTCGCAGGCAATGTGAGTTTCTCCCTTAGAAATGACGTACGAATGGGAGTTAAGGCCCGTTCGTCGGGCACATTTCCCAAAAAACTTTCGCCCGCGTTGATTGCCTCTTTCTCGTCCTGCTATTGTACGCTCTACAATCACGTGGATGTACATAGCACGACAGCAGTACCTTGTTATATACCGGTGCACAATCACGCATCGATTGGTTACGAATAGGCTGCTGTGTTTCTTCAGTACGACGCACGTTTTGAAGACCACCAGACAAGGCGGCTTCTTACTTCATACACGCCATACGCACGTTATCCCAACTTCACGCATGCAATACAAGATGATCGGCGCCGGAGTTTTGGCGCTGCCTTCTGTGACGGGCGCACCAGGATTTGTTCTCAGCTCAACAGCGATGGTCGTCGTGTGGGGGTATTGTCTTTGTTCGGGGATACTAGTTGCGGAATGCGCTGGACAGGGCCGAAGCTCTGTCCAAGAGATGGCGGAAGCATCCGTGGGCAAGACTGCAGGAAACTTCATGTGTGCAGCCTTTCTGATGAGCAACTATCTCCTGATGGTAGCCTACATCTGCCAAGGCGCGTCCTCATTGCCGTTATTTCGGCCCGAGTTTTGCGGCCCGGTTTTCACGAGCTGCATGAAGGATTTCCACCTTGCACCTCTGCTCTTCACCGGATTGGTAGGATCCGTATCCTTGTGGGGACCGGCTAGATTTGTGGAAGCCGCCAACACGGCTTTGGTGGGATTGATCGCGATTTCGTTTGGTGGCCTCGTGGCAACCGGTCTACCTCGCGTCGACGTTGCGCTACTTGGACTAACGCCGGACGCCTCTACCCTGCCAGCGATGCTCCCGGTGGCGCTCTGCGCCCTTACTTTCCAGAACGTTGTGCCTGCTGTCTCGAAGAACCTGAACGGGGACGCGAGGAAGATCAAGGCTTCGCTCGCTATTGGCTCCGGACTCCCACTGATGACATGTGAGCGGTGTGAAGAAAGTGTTGTTCGGTATGAACCCCGTAGTACGCAACGTGGAGATCGAATTTTTATGTTCACCTTGCACCAATGCGCTGTTTCCGTTGGTGTGGGGCAGATATTCTCTGGAACGCTGTCGTGCTCGGAAGCACCGGTAGCCTGGACCCCAACTCAGCCGTTGAAATGGTGTCACCTCTGGACGCACTTGCGGCGACATCCCCGGCGCTTGCATCACTGGTTTCAGTTTTCAGCATATCGGCGATTATCACATCATTCTGGGGCGCGGCGTTTTCTCTCATGATAGAACTGACGCACCTGGTTGACGCCCTAATGTCGGAACGGAGAATTGGCATATTCGACACCATTGGACAGTTTCCAATGGCTGATGACGCTCGCTCGATCGACGAGGTTGCTCGTCACGACCAAAACGTCAAACTATGCGCAACCGGACTGGTTTTGGTTCCGCCGACAGTGGTGAGCATGGCCTGCCCAGACTCATTCCTAACTGCCCTAGATTATGCCGGCATCTATGTCGACCCGTTCTTGTACGGTCTCGCCCCCGCGTGCATGGCGTACTACATGCGCAGTGGTGACGGTCATAGAGCTCAGTTACCTGGTGGCACAGGTGGTCTTGCTTTCGTCGCTGTTGTGACCAGCGGATACATTGCTTGGCAGACATTTCTGCGCATGGGTTGAGGGGTTGAAAAGTATGTCGTATATTCGTACCAGACACATCGAAAGCCGTTTTGGTGGGTGTATTTTCAGTTGCCTGGTGGCACAGCTGGTCTTCCTTTCGTCGCTGTTGTCACCGGTGGACACATTGCTTGCAGCCGTTTCTGCGGATAGGTTGAGGGATAGAAATTATGTTGTATATTCGATCCAGCCGCACCTGCAGCCGATTTCGGTAGGTGGTTTGTTTTGCGTGCAATTTTGGTGTTGCAGGTTGTTTGCGTAGGTGGAAGGTGGTGCGCAAAGTTGCCCACGCCTCCTTACGTCAACTCAGTGTTCCTTTGCGGGTTTTGTGTATTGGCGCAATCGTTGCAGCTGGTATAGGTATGGGTGTTAAATCACAGCAATCATTGCAGCTGGTTTAGGTATGGGCGTGAACAATACAGCAGTGGACCTGAATCTGTGAGGAAGTAATTACTGGCGGGGCGATCAGGGAGTGTACAAAGGTTGTTGTACAAAAGTTGACGACACCATTGCGAGCGGTACCAGTGACCTATGTATAATTTTTGGACGAGGGCACGCATGAGCGTCTTTCCTTCTGTTCTGGCACCATTTTTGCTTCCTTTTCTGGAGTTGAAGCACTCAAGGCAGAAGTGTTCCATGTGTTTATTATATTCTTGTCCTTGTCGGGTCGAAAAGAAAGGATGAGAAACAGATATCTAAAGACTGGTGTGTTAACGTCAGGTGTGATGGTAGCCAAATCCCCCCCCAGCTATTAGTCGAGAGATGTACAGAGTGGTTTGTGAACGAGTGATGGTAGACTATTTTTCCTCTGCTAGCTGAGAGAGAGGCGGACGCTGCCGCGGAAGATGGGCTATACGTAGTTTCTGCGAATTCGTCGAGTTTTGGAGAAGTAAAACACTTGAGTTCTGCCGAACGTGGGATGTCGGGGTCAATACTGAGTGATTCCCTTGTGTGCCGTTTTGTGTCACCGAAGCCGTCTGGTAAATAAGTTTTAATGGCTTTTGCCCTGTCGAATTGTTGCTCGAGGTGGTATGACTATTTTTGTGTGCGGCGTGGACATGATGATGTCGAGAGCAAAGGTCACTTACTAAGGATTACGTCCAGGAGCCTTGAAACAGGTCAACCGGTGGAAGATTAGCTTGCAGTGTTCTTTGTCCGTCGTTCTATAGTACGTCCCCCGTGCCACTGAGAACCCTGTTACGTTCCCACTTCGGAGAACCCCTTTTTATCCCGTACCGTTCCGCGGAACACAGCCCAAAAATGCATACGTACGTAGTGTATGTAAATTACATCGCGAAATTTCCACCCGCTGAGCGGAACTTTTCGCAACAGCGACTTCAGCGTGCGCCAGCTCAGAGAGGCGTGCTCTCGTGCTCTCCCTACACGCGAGGCGTGTGCCCTCGCCACATGGCCTTTGTTGTTCGTTGGCGCTGCACAGCCCCCACGCGCCCTTCCTCGTCACTTCGACTGGTTCCTCCTCTGGTCCCAAATTGAAGCGTTCCGTCGCTCCTGGCATGGAAATTTTTCCTCATCTAGTGTTCCGTATAGACAAAAACGCCCTCTCCTCAAGCCACAATCGCTGCTCCAGGAGGAGAACGTCTGTACCCAAAGCTCAAAGGAGATATGATTCAGGGATATCAGTACCTTCCAGTGTCTAGATACACTTGTTCGTTCCGTTTGTGTATTATTGCACTCCAGTATTGTTGGTCGCCTCGATGGCCGGTGGTTCAGTGGGACACCACCCCAATGTTTCTCATGTCGTGGGTTAGGTCGTATGTACGCTGCATACAAGGTTCATTCGACCCCATGGTCGACGAGGAGAAATGATATAGCGATGATCCTTCTCGCGATAGAGGGAAAAGAAACAACAAACAATTTGTGTGTCCTTTGCCTGTTGGCCACGGCTGGATCATCCACAACAACAAGATGCTCGCCGTGTAGTCTGACGTCCTAGAAAAGACGGGGTGACAACCCGCACCGCTTAAGACACCCAAACTGTGTGCCTCGAGATGCATTCACACCCTTGTGGCCCTTGCGAGTGCGAGGTGGTGCGAGGCGAGAGGGCACGAGGCACGAGGGTACACAAGGCACACAAAGTCAGCATGTCGATCAGCCCCGAACCAACACGCTTCCCGCACGCCGAAAACCTGCCCCAGAGGCTCCGCGGAATGTGGTGCTTCACCGATGACCGGCTGCACCACCGCACGCCGGCAATCCCACACTAATCCCACGAACCTCTCTGTGTCTCTGTGCAGTCTGTGGGTCAATCTCTGTGTTACTCTGCAACAAGCTCATCGGGTCATTATGGCGGAAAACAAGCCGAAGAACGTGAGTGTAAATTAGCGCGAATGGTTTAGACACAGCAGTGACATTGTACATTGATATTGCAGTCCGATAGTCTACAGGGTTACAGGGTACACATAGTGCGGTATTCGTGTGTGCGCTGCCAAGCTGCGCCATTTGCTGGGGACATGTGCAGAGGACCTGCTGTGTACTCTTAGTAGGACTGACACCGAGTTTCTAGTTCACATTCTGACACGATCTGGTGTGTTCACATATTTAGGTTCCATCGGAGTTCAAAATCAGCGAGAAATGGGACGTGTGCTTGGAGCGGACCGTCATCAACTTCGGCGCGGGAGTGGTTGCAGCAGGACTTGCCGGCGTGGTACTTACACGTGAGTTCCACTACTGTGTGTGTAGCATTCGCTCAGATGGTACATTTCAGACTACCCCCAAGCCCCGTTGTTTCAGATGGCTCAGGTTATGTGCGTTGTCGGTGTCTATACTTATGTTCCTTAGCACTACGAGCAGTACGCCAAAAGGCTGGCGTTCTCGCTTCCTGTTAACACGCCAACGCAATGCAATACATGGGAGAGGCGATTTTTTCTTTGAATCACCTGACGTTGGTATTGGTGACATTTTTTTTTGTCTTGGAAATAAAGGGGCCTAGGCACGCCGTCGGTATTGGCGACACGTTTGAAAAGGGGCACCGCAGACATACACATCACTGTCGACTCGGCAACACACCACAGCCCACACAGCACGCAGCACGTAGCACACAGAGGAGGAGGGGCTTGTGGGACATGGAGGCAACATCCGCTTCACTGTTGTTGTTGCTGCTGCTGCTGTTCCTCCAGTTGACGGCACGGAAGCAGTAGATTAAAATTGAACAGCTAGCTGCCGAAGCGGCAACTTTTTTGTTCATGATCACCTGGCGCTAACCCAAAACGCACAAGAGAGGAGAGGCTAGCATTCTGGTGCAGTAGCACTGTGCATCACTCATCATTCATACATCCCTGCTGTTGGTGGTGGTTCTTGTTGATGTGGCTGGTGTGGAAGGACTGCTGCGCAGATAGAAAGAGATGCGCTTTCTCTTTGCCGTTCGTTGGGATTTGGCGGACATGCATCGCAGCAGGACGACAAGGTATCTTCATCTCATTGCACGCATCACAAGCGCGGACCTGTGGCATTCACATATATAGACTACAGCGTACTGCTGTTGTTGTGTATGGTGGCGTCGTGCGGCATGACTGCGCAGAGTGACAGCGAGAGCCAGACTCTCTCTTTTACGCCGTTGGGAATTATGCACGGGCGTCGACGAAATCGTATATTTTTACACCACCCGAGCAAGCGCGGATCATCCATCTCATGACAGCATCGCCTCACTCTACATAATTGCTGCTACAATCACCGCTGTTACTGCTGCCCTTGACTACTGCTGGTCTTCCTTGCTTTTGCGAGGGGTGGTGTACTTGCTGATCTATATGCTACATGGCGGCCGTAGATGATTCTGTGCTGCTCGTCGTGCTGCTGGACGAAGTAGGTGCTGACGCATTGCCACAAATACAGCATCGACAGGGGACAAAGGGACAGTTATTCAAGGTGAAAACAGATCGAAAGTTGTCCTCCTGCTTTCTGCCTTTTTACTGCACAAATCCGCTTGTGAATCGACGGCGTGGTCGTCGAGATATCTACAGCAGTTTCCCGGAGATAGAGCCGCGAGAGAAGGGCAAGAAGGCCTGGAACTTTCTTGTTTTTTTTTTGTTTTTTTTCCAGGCGACACTTTTGAAAAATACCCCATGAAGCGCTCCCTAATAGTACTCTCGGCAACAACCTGGCCGCCCAGGTGGCCTAAATAGCCGGGAATTTTAGCCTAAAACACATCCAGCATCTAAGAAAAGAAATTGAAATTTCGGCCACGTTTTGTTTTTTGTTTTTTCGGTGTTCGCTTGTGGGCGACGAATTCGTCACAAAAGTGATACGCTTGTCCACGCGATCTGGCGAGGATGGCAAGACCGTATGCATACATACAATAGCCAGAAACTGCGAGTGAAGGAGAAAACGAGAAGGAAAATAAGTGGGCAAGACATCGCGTGCGTCCTTATTTGTCCAAGGTATGCCTCAAGTGTTTACCCCACGCCAAATGCAATGCTGCTTCACGGTCGGGAAACGCGATTCGTAGCTCTTCGGGGCACGTCAGTGTTTGAACAACGGTGCGAAGCGATGACACTGCGGTGGAGTTGTCGTCAGGGGTGCTATAAAAAAAGCAAGAACTTACTTTTACTCAAGTTTCGCACAGGGATTGGAGCTATCGCGCAGAGGTGCGGAAAGTCCGGGAGGGAAACACTCTGGGCGCTACAACTAGTTCTGGGACTCCTCTTGAGCGACAACGGTTATACCGCGCGCCATACAGATATTTATTTACTGCATTGTTTATCGTTGGGCTTCCACTGCTCTACGATGTAGGCACGGGTGCTAATGCACACGTAGCAACGGTATCTCAACCAAGCCGCCGTGTGACCTACCTACCGATAAAGAGGGGGTGGTTCGTGTTCGCACGAAAAATATCACACAACGAACACACAACCCAGGAGCAAGCCACATGAATTCGTTTACGTGAGTCCCAGCAGGCACCCGTGTCGTTGGATTTTTGCCCATTGCCACAACCAAGCTCGCAGTCTATCTACCCCTCTGGTCACGACTAGCTCGCTGCGCGTCAGTGTTCCAGCAGCCAAGCTGCCACGACGGCAAGAAGGCTGCTGGAACTGATCCTGTAAGCACAACGATTTTTTTAGTTGGTATGACAGCGGGTGAGGTAGAACGATCAAAAGGTTTTGTCACGCCCCTACTGCGTGTTGCTACGGCAGCAGGAGATCTTGCCCCAAGTGCTGCGGGTACAGCACCTGGGCACCCCTATTCCGAGTTAGACGTACAATATCAGGCACGGCAGCTTCGCCACAACCACGTTTGGACGATGGCTCACATGTAGCTGTCTCCAAAAGCGGATGAATGGGCGTTGACGTTCAAGAGGCATGCCTGAGGAAAGTCGAGCTCTACCGCTGTGGAGACTTCACAAGATTTGGAGGTTGACACTCTTGAAGGAGTGATTTCATCATCTTGACAAGATATTTGGAAGGAACCGCGCAAAATCAATGCACAGACCAAGTGCCCTGCTGAAACAGTGTCCTTGCATGTACACTCACGCCGCGCAAAACCACGTCCCATTCGTTGCTTTTCAGGTTCGCCGGGCATGCGACGGGCGGTCATGGGATTCGGCGCAGGGTGCGGCGTGGGGTCTAGCTGGGTTATTTGCAGCCAGGACTTCGCCAAGAAGTAACCGGAACCGGTCTGCCCCCAGTCGGATCTGACCGTAGAAAGCCAAGTGTGTGTGTGCGGTCTTCATCGATTGGCCGAGCGTGCCACGTCACGAGGTTTGATGTAGTGTCCGTGCGACCTTTGGAGCTGCTCGGAAATGTTCACCCTTGAAACGTGCATCAAGCCACCCCCCACGTCTGCGATTAGTGTGGAGTCAGCGGGGAAGGTCCGAACTTATTTTTGGTGCATGCGGCTCGGAGAATCTCATTGTTGCGAGGGCATTTTGCCGTTGCTCGGCGTGTCAATCGGATCGTTTCTTTGTAAAAATAAATTAAACAAATACACATGCTGCGGCATCAACATCTGTCCTCAAGAGCTGCACCAAACGTTGCTTATCTATACGAACGGCCAGCTTTCTCCCTACCCCCTCGATTATGGTTCGCCACGACTCCGTCATGGAAATACAACGCGCTGTTGCAAAGGAAGACACGAGTCGCCCGCCAATTGACACGTAGGCGTGCAAGCACCAACGAAATCACGCTCGGCAATACACATGACCAGCCCAGTCTGGGGTTTCACGTCAATTTCTCCCCATCACTGCTGTCGCGTGCTGTTGGTGTGAATACACACGCTACCACCCGAGGCAGACCAACATTCCGCGATAACGTAAGCTGGTCCGCGCCATTGGGCACAACACGTTTGTGTACGGCGGCACTGCTTGGTACGTTTCCACAAACTGGGGCAGCACTCTAATCCTCCAACCGTCTTGGAAGTTTTTGAGCTCTGTACGACAATCTCTTGTGGAACCACGTTTCGCGCTTCATGTAGGGTTGCGCAGCACGAGTACTACCGAGTCACCACGCAGGAACATTTTGCTGACGTAGCGGTCCTTGTTTACCGCCTTCGCCTTCTTCTGCCCCTTCCCCGTCTTGGGCTGCTCTGTCCACATCTCCTTCACGTCGGTCAACACCCTGCCGAAAAAAGACGGGCAGGTCTGTCATTTTGTGCATTCGCTCTGCGGTGCATGCCTCAATATATGGCGAGAAGGATTCAGTCATCCCTTCCCTCGTTGGCCGTCACGTCTAATTTCGAGTGTCCACCAAGACGCCGTTCCCGCTTCGATGAGCATCATGCGAGAAATAAAATCCGCAAAGAAATATTTGAACTATCTTCCCAACGCAAGAAGGTAGCAAGGAGGTCATGTCAAACTGAACCCGGTTCGAGCGACTGGTGTCCGAAAATCAACTGCCTTTTTGACAACGCAGGCATGGTAGTGCATCTTCAGAAACCAAGCTCGAGCGTTCAACTCGCACACACATGTTGCAATGCCGATCGAAAGCCTTGATGCGTGCGAGCAGCTTGTGGTTGTTCCGGACGTTGATGAGCACTTGTGTGTTGTTCTTGACGCTCTGCCACCCCACGGACGGTGTAGTTTTGGAAAGGGAGGACAAGCACGTACGGGGGCGAGGAACGATTTCAAAAGAGGTAAATATCTGAAGAGCTAATTATATTATTGCAGTATTTTCGTACCTTAAGTCTCGAAAGGAAAGTAACAAACAGGTGATGCATCAGTCTCTCCGGATCCACTCGGTTACGTTCCCAGTAACCAGCGATCAACATGTACGTACGCCGAGCTGCCCGTAGGCAAGGTGCCACACCCCCTGGACCGATTTTCGAAGCACGATTACCCCACGACAGAGAGGATGCATAAATGAAACCATGTGTTCACGGAAACTCTCGACGATGCGGCTTCAACGCCACCATTTTCGCCACCGCCACCCTTACTTGCTGTGGAGAAATCGAGCTCTGAAAATTCGTCGAACGGGTGTGATGTCTTGTGTCACCTACCGGTATGGGCGTGCAGAGGTAGGTACCCATGCTTCTCGTGCCCGAAACCTTTTGTGAATACCTGGCTTGATTTAAAGCCCAGAAAATCGAAGCATGCTTTGGAAAAGGCAAGACTTATTTACTGCTCTCTGTTCTCCCACGGGACTCGGATATCCAAGGTGGTACATCGCGTTCGCGAGCGATGAGTGGGCGACGTAGACGTCAACTACCGCGTGTAGACCATGTCCTCCCTCGCAACCGAAGCATAAATAAAACACCAGCAGTCACCCTCCTTTGCAAAGAACAGCAGCACCAACAACGCGCTTCGGAAGTCAGGAGGGCAAGATCGCGCGAGCAACGATTTCTGGGGTACCGCGGCGTACATGTTTCGATACTCACTTGCATCAGCAGGGAGAGCGGTCCCGTGGCAAACTCCTCCTCCCTCTCCTCATCCGGACCCTTGATCCTCTCCTCGCCGCTCCTGTTGCGGCACAAAAAAACGAATTGCAGTGGTAGCAGACAGCATCAACAAATCAAACACGTTTTGTCACCAAACCACCTCAACTTTAACAGCTAGATGGCGCCGAAGAGCACGTCAACGGTTCTACTCACACCACGGTTAGGGCAGCGCGTCTTCGCATGGTCCTCTCTTGTGTCACATAACTGGTGTAACTTTGCTCGAGCACACGAACATTGGATAAGGCACGAGTCTACAGCAGTACTGCACGTTTTCGAATTACTGTACCGAAGGCAACAGAAGCGATGGTGCATAAAAAAAACGTGCAGGCAATCATTGGTTGAGGGCAGGTCGCGTGCACAAGCATCACTCACATGATGACTAGGTTTCAGCTGGTCCGATGGTGTTGTCCGTTTAGGTTGGCTCCAAGCCCTCGCGCCACAGATCCAGCGCACCTCCTCGCCCTGCGAAAACGCTGAAGGTTGATCTACCGATAAAGCCCGAAATCCACCTCACGAAAGGTTTGGATCGATGTTGTGATAATCGAGAAACCTTGACGTTCGTTTGCTCTGCCTCCCGTGCTCTGTCCCTCCCTGGTTGCCAAGTTACGCGCCTTTGCTTGCTGCTTGGAACCTGCCTGCCTCTGCCAGCGGGGGCTCCGTACATCTAAAACCTACACGGGGATGGCCCCGAAACGTAGGCACAGCGTCCGCCCGCATATCAGTATCAGGGTACGCGCACAAACCACCGTCCGTACACGCACAAGCGGCCCTTGTCTCTCCCTACCTTTGCACTCCCTCTTTCACCACCCCGCGCCCAGCATGGACTCGGATGGTGATGCTGCGATGGCAAACGGTGGGGGGGGGGCATCGGCAAACGATGAGAATTGTGCTTCTGGCGAGCGCAGTGTCCCCGAGCATTGTGAAGAGTGCGAGGATAGGCGACCAGTGTGGGATTGCAAGCAGGGGTGTGGTGGAGTGTTCTGCGACGTTTGTTTCTACGCGCTGCACCGCAAGGGGAAAAGGGCCTTGCACAAGCCAGAAAAGATCGAGCGCCCGGGGGCAGCTACCGGAAATTGTGGGCCAGCAGCCGGGAAGGGGCTGAGCGGGTGGATTGGGCCGCGGTTGCCTCCACAAAAGGAGGAGGCGCATCCCGACATGTATGATAGGTCAGCACCAGTGTTGTGGGTATCCTGCTATTGTTGTTGCCCAGCCTGTGGATGAACAATGTGGCGGCAGTGTCGCGGGTGTATGTAGTACTGCTGTTGCTGGAGCAGAAAATAATATGAAGTCTTGATTGTTCTTTTTCAAGGGAGACCGACCGATGCCAACGCACGATCTACAGGAGCGAAGTAAGCGTACAGGTGGGTGGTGGGTGCAGTATACGTTGGCGCTGGTGGGCCAGTGCACGCTATGATAACTCCTTACAACAATTTGTGTCGGGAGAAACAAACTGCTCGGTGTGGAGAGGGGTTGTATCGCTTGATGTAAAACGGATTACCGAGTCTCCTTGATGATAAGGGAAAGCAAAACGGGAAGGGACTGCTGGTTCCCTCTCGCGATGACAAGATACACACAGCAGTAGAGTCAAGCTCGCATAAGGGTGGTGACAACACAAGCCCTGCATACCCTGCCCTCTGTGCGAACCCGTGCTGATGTATGCATATGCCGAATTTCGTCGTCTGACGAAAATAATAGATGGGGTGACAACACACACATCTTCGAATATGTATACCATGGTATAGAAATAGGCAACAGGAGACCGCCGCGATTGAATAAGACAACCCTTGGCATGTGAGGCCGTATATTAACGAAGTGCCAAAAATCAAAATCAAAATATGGACAAGATCAAAATCAAATGCGTTAAATTTATCGTGGAAAACTGAAGAACGAGGGTCGTGTATGTTAACGAGGATAGGATACAGATGAGGCAAAAAATAAAAAAAGACCAGGCGCCAGGGGAAGAGCCAGCAGCGAAGCGGTGATTTTTCTTGGGTGGGTTTTGAGCTCTTCTGTTCACGTGTTAGCCGATATCTTGCCAAATACTTAACGAGTTGCCTCAAGACTGGTATCAGGAAGGAGCTGGTAACATGGGCTGTTGGGCAATGCCAAGGGTTGGCGCCGTGAGGTGCCGAATGCGCCGGAAAAAAAAGGTTGTGTTGAAGCAAAAATGCCAACGGTTGCGAGCGGTCACTTCAAGTTCGGTGTTTTGGGCCGCCACGGGTTTGGTTGTCCACCGATAACTTTCCGAAGGAGGAAGCAACAGCAACAGCAACGCCACGCGGCGGGAGGTACCTCTCTGCTCCATCTTTCAAACCCAAGGTCTGCTACCGTGGGGTATCGTGCGTATAGGGGAAAAGTTTTGGTTGACCCTAAAATATCCACGTCAGAGAGCGGCTAGTTCAAGTTCGCGCCGAATGTCTGCTCACAGTTTAGTTTTTCAGCGATAACTCTTCGAAGGAGGAAGCAACAGCATTAGCAATGCCACGCGACGGGAGGTAGCTCTACCCACCATCTTTCTCGTACAAGGTAAGATGCCTCGGGGTATCGTGAGTGTGGAGAAAAAATGTTACAACTACCCTTTATCCCGCACGGACCAGCCCGAAAAGGCCGTGCAGCCCTGTTCTGATCGTCAGTCCGTTCACCGCTTGTCACGATCGGCATTTTCTCCTCGAGCACCCAACGAGCCGACCCGGTTTTTGGCGTGCCGGCTAGCAGAGTCTTCTGGCTACAAATAACGGCCATGGTGTCGGTGGTAGGGTGCCGATAGCCCTTCTATGAGCAGTGTACAGCAGGTTGTGTCGTACACTTGCTTTGCAGCGGCCTCGCGGCAGGTGCTCCAAGCCTTCGAAGTCTTGAACTCCTTGCCTCTTTGATTTTGATTTTGATAAAAAAAAAAAGTCCCCCGGGGACTTCTTCCCAGACAGAGAAACTTCCATAAAATCAAAGGGGGTCGTCAGGAGGTAGCAGATATTCGACCAATCAGATCTCGATTTTTATTTTTATTTTATTTTATTTTTTGGCACTTCGTTAATATACGGCCTGAATCGAGACAAGGTTACGCCCCACGACTAAATACGGTCATGGCGAACTCAAACGAGACCGTGTTTCCCATCCCCACGAGGATGATTGTTGGTTGTACCCCCAGTTTGACCCAGCGTTTCATGGCCCAGAGTCGGGAACACAACCACACACAGCAACCTCAGGACATCTGGGATCAAGTCACGCATGGCCTGGCACCCTCCTTTGATGAGGCAACTGCAGCACCGAGGCACACCGTTGTCTCTCACTCCAAGCGCTGCTATAGTTTGCTATCGAACCCGGTATTATCATCCAAGGATGCCTCCACATCACGGAGTCGATGTTTTTTTTTGTCGTATCGCCACACCACACCGTCTTGACGGCTCTCACCTCATATTTCTTTACCTGCCATTTGGCAATACACGCTTCTTTCACCTTCTCTAGAGTTGACATCACGAAGCAGTGGCATGCATTGACCTCTACCCCCCGCCGCCGCCCACAACTGCGGTACCCACATGATCGTGTGTATGCTCCAGAAAATCTTTCTCCGAGAGATCCAAGTACATTCCGGTGCGACTGACTTCCGACGAGCGCCGCTACTTGCGACTGGTGGAGTCGGTCATCTCTGTCACGGACTACACAGGGAAGGTCGATGCCGACTTCCCTTCGGCGAGCAAGCGCAGCCACCTCATCCTCAAGCAGGTGGGTGAATCATTTCTCGTCGGGCATCAGCGTTTCTATTCTGTTCGCTGTTGTACCGTGTTTAGCAGGCAGCCTCTGCTCTTGGGAAGCACGATGCACCCCTTCTCGCTACACAAACGGAATATTTATCTGTTGTCAATCTTAGACGTGCGGTCCCAAGTGGCACAATATGTTCACAGCCGGAGTCCACATTTCACTCGCGGTTCCTTTACACGCACATGCGCGTGTATACGCGAAGGCGCTCTGCGATATGTTATGTATGTTGATTTGCCGTGTACTCAGTTCTGGCACTTCCGGCCTCGTCCATGCAGACATTCGGTAGTGTGCGTAGTTGAGAAACTCAATACAGAGTCTTACAGCCCAAAAATTCTTGAGATTCTTGAGAAGGATTACCAATCAGTACTTCGACTTTCTCTGGCCGTGGCGTCATTGGCATGTTCCAAGTGGTGTCCCCTCGTTTACGTTGCACCTACCGTACTTGTTGTTGTCGGGGCTGTTTGTTGTTCAGATCACGCGGTTCTTGAGCGGGCTGGTGCTTGCGGTAGACTACCAGAAGGGCATGACGATGATCGACGAGCGAGGGTACAGCGAGCACGAGGGTTTTTTCCAGGACGTGCTGGAGATCGCTCGAAGACACAAGATTATGAACCCCGAGAAGATGCGTACGGAGTACGCTAAGGTGACTGCTTTGGGCGAGGATGATGGACTTAAGATTTAAGTGCTGGGGGTGACCTCTGTGTGCGTGCACGCGCGTCCAAAATGTCGTGAGAGACGATCTTCGGGAGAACAGTATACCCAAGATTATTTTTTATTCTGGAGACTCCTCACGAATATGCATCACCTCTTGTGGCGCAACTTGCTGGCATGTTTGCGGGCAAAATTGGTGGCATGGGAAAGCCGCCTCTCTCTCTCTCTTGGCTCTTTTTCCCTGCCTTGTTTGCGGCTGTGCATGCGGACAGCGATAAATGGCAGCCTGGGTCGCAAGACAACCTGTACCCGTGTGGCTGGGGGAGCGCGCACAGAAAGCTATCTTATATAGACTATGGTCGGGGTGTTGGATTTCCGTATGACTTGTCTCCACCATGTGGGAGTCGCACGTCTTTTTTACCACTCTGAGTTTCAGACGGGAGTGAGGAGTGAGTAGCCGTGTGCTGAGATTCACAACTCTCCTACTGGGCACCAACAAGATCTCCATCCATGCAATTTTGATAGAAACTATGTCGCCTTTGTTTTTTTCTGGCTCGCAGCTGATCTACCTGATGCAAGACGCGGTATCCCCGGAGGCGCAGCGTATCTTGAACTTGAACATCAAGAGAGGAGTGAAGTCGGTGTACGAGTTCTTGAGGGAAAGGGGAGGCCTGGCGATTCTTAGCGATCCGAACGTGGAGATTGCGACAAGGGAGGTCTTGGCGAATGGCAGGCCACGACCGCAGATCACCAAGGACATTAGGAGGAAGGTGTGATGTGCAAGATATGTGTCAGTTTGGGGGGTGTCAAGGGCCGCATTCGACAACATGTTGCATGTCTTGATAATCGTGCAGATTTTCCTGGCGTGCTTCATGTTTAGGCAGAACCATGTTGGCGTGAAAGCTCTTGTTCGTGCAAAAAATATCGTCATGCCTAAAGTAGACCCCTCCTGGTTTCCCGTGGTGTGATATTTCACGCCTCTCAGGAGACAGCGGTGGCGCAGATCAAGCGGAAGTATGCCACCCACAACCTTTCACAGGATGACATCCACACCTGCCTCTACAGCATGTGAGTGATGCCTGCTCATGCCCGGCGAAACCAGCCTTGAGAACGTGCAGTGTACCTCTGGATGTGGTCAGTTCGGAGGAATGCGGTTCGTATATACATCATGTCTTGCTAGGATGTTGTCAGTCTGCTGAGGGCATGGATGTCTCTTCCGGTGACGCCGCTGCGATTAAAATGCGGCCACTGCTTCTACCGTATCACGCCTGACCCCGATGTTGTCGAACGCCCTCACACCAGACTGGCTCGCTTGTATTCTACTATTACAGGTGCGACAATGACTCCTTTCTCAACTCGAACCGCGTGCCCATCGACAAGATGATAGCGTTTTTGGAGAAGTACTTCTCACCGGACACTCCGGGAGACGATGCTTACTCCCTGGCCATCTCAGCCGGAGAGGGCGGGGCGCGCTTGACGCACTCCCACGCGCGACAGTACAACTTTGCGCATCAGGCAAGGCTGCTGTGCCTCACTAGTCGCCGTGGTTTCGGTGTCGAAGCGTTGAAAGAGCAGCGTGACAGCGCCGTCGTTTAAATCGTCGTTTGAATGAATCTTTTGCGCTGAGTACATGGTGCTGGGAAGTGGGGAGGGTGTGGTCTTCACCCCGCTTATCGATGTGTATCGATGTGTGCACAGGTGCGTCGGTGCGATTGTCCGCTTGCATGGTTCACTTTGCGGCACAACGGCCATTTGTTTTCTCATGTCAATGCTAAATCTCTCCGCCGCTGTCCTTGTCCGCCCTGCCGCTTGTTTTGAACAGTCGCTAACGTTGTGGCGAGATATCATGCACGACATGTTTCGACTGTGGTGCTTAGGGGAGGAAGACTTGCTCTCCGAAAGCTTTGCTTACAAGCTAGTGGACACGGGGCAAGGGAAACAACGGGTGCAGAACAGCCCCCAGACCTTCAAAGCCATGCAGGTACAACGTTGCGTTTGGCTTTCCTGGCACGCGTTTAGTGCTGGCCACACTCGTCTTCAACACGTTTAGTGCTGTTTCCCGAGTCACTCGTTGCTCGGAAGCATGTTATGCGCGCGTTAATTCGTTGGACAGTCTGCAGGCATTTGCGCCCTTGCTCCGCAGAAGGCAGACGTTCTCTCGTTGCCTGCCTATCTAATAGTGTTGCTGATGTTGTCGCATCGCCGCAGGAGATCCTGTTCCACGCCCAGCATGGGGTACAGAGCTGGGTAGGGAGCAGCGTCATCCACCTGGGCGACCACAACGTACCGAACGCCCTGATGTTTATCGACAAGTATACCCAGGTGCGTGTGCCTCTGCGGTTGATATTGTAGTAAGCTACCTGAGATCAGAAGCCCGCATCAGAGGTGGTTTTCAGACTACGACGAATAGTGCTAGCTAATGATATCATGGAATACCGTTGCGACATTGGCACCGTGCCGGGTTGTCTGTTTTTTTTCACCAAGAGTCACGGAATTCGGTGTCAACAGCAGTGCTAAGTTCGGTAGCGCGAACAACAGGGCACGTACCGGAGGGGGTTAGCGAGATGTCGTGGAGAAGGGCAAATGTGTTTTGTCTGTTGATGCATGAAAGTAACGCTGTGTCGCGAATAAGTCACCGCGGGTGCCGAGGAAGCAAGCGTGACGATCCCCCTTCCCGCCGCCGCCGCAACAAATGGCGTAGGTTTCGCGCATCCTGGGCCCCATCGTGTCGTGCCTGGAGCAGCTTGTCGTGCTGTACGACAAGGATGAACACATCCAAAACCTGATCGACACCGGCTATGGCGGGCTTGAGACGCTGAGGAAGGACATTCTGTTCGACTTTTTTCGATCGGCTTTCGACGGCAGCGGTGCCGACAACTTCTTCGACGCCGGCAGGTATGATGCAAGATCTGAGCGCGTTCCGTTTTCTTGTCACCTCTCTCCGCTCGCAGCTGAGATATCTGTTTAGTTCAATTGCCCTTGTGCGTTGTTTCCCCGTTTGTCGCGTCAGACATGCTCAATAGCTAGCATGACATCCGTGTGCGCGCGACTTCGCGACTGCTGGTGATAAACTTTCAAAGAAAGGACACCAGCGACGCATCGTGCTACGGTTCTTAACCTATGTTGACGCAGGTTCTTTGTGTTTTCGTGTGGCTAATGCATTCGTTGCCTCCACTCTCGAGGGCGCGTGGTCAATGGTCTAACCGCTAAGGCATGCAAAACATAAGAGTACGACCCCCCCCCCCCCCCCCCCCCCCCCCCCCCGGGGTTTGCCCCCGGGTTTTGGGTTTTCCCCCCTGGGCCGGCCTTTTTTCGTCCGCCCCCCCCCCCGGGGTTTGCCTCCGGGTTGGGGTTTTCCCCCCTTGGCCCCCCCTTTTTTGGCGGGCCCCTTTTCTTTTTGGGCCCCGGGCCCCGGGGTCCGGTTTTTTTTTTTTTTCCCCCCGCGGTTTTTTTTTTGGGG
>FN649727.1:2009817-2020780 GCA_000310025.1 Ectocarpus siliculosus | reverse complement strand
TTGGGGGGGGGGTGGTAATGGTTTAAAGGGGAAGGGGTGAAAAAAAAAAAAATAAGACCCCCCCCCCCCCCCCCCCCGCTCCCCCCCCGGTGTTTGCCATCGGGGTTTGGGTTTTCGTCGCTTGGCAAGACGTTGTAAAACAAGCCCCCCACTCGGTGTTTGCCATCGGGATTGGGTTTTCGTCGCTTGGCAACGACGTTGTAAAACAAGCCAATTCACTTCGTGAACTCGGCAACCAGGTTACCGTTTTTTTTTTTTTTACCTCGTGTGTTTTTTTTTTGGCGGTAACCATAATGGTGGTCGAGTAGATCATGTTGTGCGGGGTCGAGAACCCTCTCTCCGCGCAACGGGGGATGATCGCACCACGTTGTGTTAAAATGGTCAAGCTTCCTCGAGGCAGTTACACAGTGCTTACAACTGTCTCTGGAAGTGAAAGCACCAGAAAATAAATTAAGTCATACGTAGCTGTCATCCGTACGCAAGGAAGTAAGCACAAGATGCCGAACACCCTTAGCAGGATGCAGCTCACCCTTCATGCGACTTGCCAAATACCTCACGGCGCTTCGCGCTTGGTGATGTGAGAGCCTGGTCCGGTGAGAACCCGGCGTGCTCCGTCCCGGCTTTGTAGGGATGCGAGGTCAATGGTCAAAGGATTATGGCATGCACGACTATGAGTACCCCCCCCCCCCCCCGCGCGCGCGCACTGCTTTGTTTTTCAGTTGCATTGACGGCCGGCTGACCTCGGCATGGAACTGGTGCTCCCAGCTGAACTCGAAGCCGTTCTTCCCGATGTTCCAGCTCACGGGCTTTACCAGTTTCGATGGAGAGTTTCAGCGTTGAAGAGACCGTTAGAAATTCGCCGTCTATTCGACTTCCACCGAGCAGGACGCGGCGAAGGGGAGCAAGTATCCCCATTTGGATCTGGGGCCATGTGGTGGTGGTGGAGGTGTTCACAAGTGAAGATGTGCGGAACATTTTTTTATGACAGTGGTCGAGCGTGAAATTGGCCGTTGATAGATCAAAGATGCGAGGTTTCCGGTTGCCTTTTTCGAAGAAAGGACGATGCACACAAACCATTGCACCAAATGTCGGTTTCGGTCGACGGCGGCGGGTGTGTTACGCTGGCATTTTCGAACAGTTAGACTTCGTTCTGCCCACCCGAAAGTCTAGCGAGAGCTACGAGTACCAATCGTAGGGCTGGGAGCCGTGTAACAAGCACCGCCAAAAATTCGCTCGATCAACCAGGCCGTCGTCGGAAAGGTACGGGCGCGCTCTCGGTTAATGAAGGTGTGAAGGTGTTCGTGTGAGACAAGGAGAGATTTCCGAAACAACACACCCAACCGATCAAATAACCACGGGGACGGCCGGTCCCCGTGAAAGATGAACAGCAGTATCGAAGCAATAAACACTACATAAGTGACCACCCCACTGATCGGCAGGGCCAAAATATGTGTGATGTAATGTGTTTTGATCCCCATCTATTCTGGGGGCCAGTATTATAAAGGCGATGTTGACGCACAAACAAGCCGTCGGGGGCAAAAGAAAGGGTTGGTGTTTGGTGCATTTTGTCACCACCGCTCCCCCGTGGCGCTTGCCTTCAATATTGATTTTTATCGCGAGAATTAGTCCGTTTCCTCAGGTTGTGTTTACACACCATGCGTGGTTCACAAGTTAGACGTCCGACGGTTAGGTTGTTAGGTTGTTACAGGTCGCCAACTGCCAAGTGCGGACCTGTAGACAAATTGAGTTTAGGAAGGTTCTCCCCTGAGGAACATAACCTCTCGGGAAAAACGCGGCGAAATAACCGGACACAAAAATCTTTGGTTGTTCAACATGTCTACGGAGAGGCCGACATCTGTTCCGCTGGCAAGACTACCGCTGCCGCAGTCGCCTGCAAGAGGAACAGCATCATGGTGGCAGCTCAAGGGCTTATGGCAATGGCCATGTGTGCCGTATCATCGGCGTTCATGCTTGCTCCAACGCCAATGTCGATTCCGAGTACCATAAGTCGGAGTGCACGAGGAACAACAAGAGGTATGTACCGCATAGGTCTTGAGCACCTTGACGACTCCACACACATGGCTCTCCTTGTGCAACCGCATATTTTCCCCCTCTTGCTTCATCTGCCATACCATGTTTCTTCCTCAAGGGCTCCTATTTCGGTTGTGTCAACTGCTGTTAGTCGAAGCTGCTGAGAATTTTAGAACTTGAAAGGCTCCGGCGCACAAATCACCATGATGACATCAACTTGCTGAAACGGAACTTATCACGCAGCAGGTCCTGAAACCGGATGGAAATTACCAGCTGGAAATTACCTAGATTACCAATTTCTACGCTGTAGTCGAAGGCAGTACAGCGTCAGATCCTCCCGCACTCTTATTGCTTCTGTTGGTGTACGTTTCGAAACCAACTGCCCCAGTTTGCCTCGTGGGGCCGATGAGGCACACTCTTTCTGTGTATGATCTCTCTGCTCCGTAGTCTGGGAGTCTAGCAGTCGACGTTTTAGTTGAAGCCATACAGGAGTATAAAAAAAGAAAGCATCCTTCCCGCCGTTTCTAACTGCACCTTGGTGCTGTTATCAGTAGAGGACACCATGAAGAGGCGTGGTGTGTGCTGCCACGTTCAGGTTTGCTTCTTGGGTTGTGATATCGAGGGTCGTAGTAATGGCCTACATTCCCGCAAATCTCCGCAAGTTTGACCGACACCCGAGTGTCTTGTACAGCTTGCGCTCACCGGCACGGACGGTAAACCCCTGACCGGCGGGTCGTCAGCAGTAGATAGTGACATCAGCCACTACTGCTGTCAACCCGCAGTTCAGGAGATTGAGGTCAGTGGCGGCGAGCACAAGCTGTACAAGACACTCGGGTATCGATCCAATTTGCGGAGATTTGCGGAGAATGTAGGCCATTGCTAAGATCCTCAATATCACCACCACAGAAGCAGATGTGAGCGCGGCAACACACCCTTCCTGCTGCTGGGTGTCCTCTAGTGATATGAGTACTAAGGTGCAGTTATGTAGAAAGCCTAAACCGACCTTTTTGAGCGCCTGCCATTTTGGCTCTATTGACTTGCATTTTGAATGGTGTGAATATCTTGATTTCAAAGGGGGCGTGTGGAGGTAGACTCATGATATGTACTTCCAAGTTGTTTTGAACAGCCTCTACTGCTGCCCAGAGCGAGAATCAACGATTTCTGTTTGTCGATGCCTTCCGACTGGTCTTGTGTATCTCGTGAATGTGGAATTACGAGAAGCTGTTTTGGGCACCTATTTTGTGTCCTTGTGAACGAACACTCGGTTCTGCTATAGATGCGTATGCTGCCAAAGGACGTCCTGTTGGCGGAGATCCAAGGAACGAAGTGTTTGGGCGTTGCCCTCTGGGTAGGGTCTCGGGCCCGATGAATTTACTGGTTTGATACGGGTGACATCCTCAACCCCAGGAAGGACATGCTGGCAGGGCCGATCAGGGTGGATGGAAATACGTAGATTCCTGTGCCCTGGTTATGGCTGAAAACACTCTCGGTGGTGCACCGTAACGGTAGCCTCTCACAGGTGTCCGTTCGATTGTTATTTTTTTTTCCGATGGTTGGGATGACTGCGCTACTGACAGAAATCGGGTAGCGGGTGTCATCCGCTATTAGAATACCTTTCACAGTAGATCATATTCCTTGATTCTATTCCCTTGTGTTGCTGCGCTAGTCCGTCACAACACTGACGCCAACTTTTTACTTCCCACTTCGACGGCCAGTGCCTGCAGCACGTTATGCGACGTCTTCGGTGAGCATGTCGGTGGCGGAAGAAGGCCACAAGTTCATCATCATCGGCGGGGGTACGGCTGGGTGTGTTCTGGCGAACCGCCTCTCTGCCGACAAGGTGGGCGACTCGTGCGACCTTGTGCACGGTATCGCGCGTTATCTGCGTAATGTGACGATTGAATCTCCGGGCTTGTCGATGGTTCTCATGTTCGTCCTCTAGTATTTCGAGGAGTGTCACGTCATGAAGACGCTGCGCTTTGTGATCGGAAGTTATTAGAGCTAGATATGGTTGGATGTATGCGAGCGCCAATGGTCGAAAACATCGTGTTGCTCTCTCGTCACTACCGTTTTGACCGGGCGCTTTGCGTACTCCACTTGTTAGGACAATTCAGTGCTGGTGTTGGAGGCCGGCTCGGAAAAATTCAATGACAGGAATATCAAGATGCCCATCGCAATCCTAAGGTACGCCCTGTCCGTATGCTTTTCTTCCTTCTATTGGACAGTTTATGATGGTTCCGTGCTTCCAGGTTGTGAGTAGGTCCCCGGCTGTCATCTGTCGACCCTCTTTGTTGAGCGCCCGTCTGTGATTCAGTTTACAAACCACCATATTTTGCACCAGAGTTGCAAGCGCTCGTCCGCTCCGATCAGCAGTAATCGGTGTGTGGTTGACAAAGCGAACGTTGTGTGAGGAAAATGTCTGTTTCACGACAACCACGCATTTGTCTGCCACTGCTGTGTAGGCTCATCACTGTTCGACATTCTTGTAGTTGGCCTCTGCCATCGTAGGTACAGGTTCCGTTTCCACGGTGAGAAACGCTTCTTTGCGTGCCACATGATCTGTAGTGCAAGCAGAAGCGAATGTTTTCGTTCGAAGCCCCGCAACGACTCGCACGCCTCTTGAGACTTGTCTACATACAGCTGCATACAGTATCGACACCGAAGGGGGAACGTTCAGCTGGAATCCACCACCGCTTGGTTTTATGCAGGTTGTTCAAGTCTGTCTTCGACTGGGGCTTCCAGTCGGAAAACGAGAAGTTTGCCACCGGCGACGGCATCTACCTCTGCCGTGGCAAGGTGATCTGCTATATCTACTACACTTGCTGGTACTACTGCATTATCCCACGAGTACTACGCGTACAACGTTCTCTTGGTCTACATATTAGTTCTTGAATGCTGTTTCTCATTGTCCTGGTACTATCTGAATGACTTCAGGTCCTCGGCGGGTCTAGCTGCACCAACGTCATGCTTTACCATCGCGGAGAGGAGGCTGACTATGACGCGTGGGGGGTGGATGGATGGAAAGGCAAGGACGTGCTCCCCTACTTCAAGAAGGCGGAGGTAAACGATGGGTGTCTAACTTAAGAACAATCAATGTTTCGGCCGTGGCATGGAATGATACTGCGGTAGTGTTCCTGTGTTCGATACGTGTTGGCCTTGCAAATCACGTTACGTACATGTCGATACTAAGCACGACATCGTTCGTACACCTCATCTGACTTGAGACCCATGACAGCGTGTGAGAGGGGGTGTCGCAACGTTTTTTTTGTGAGCGAGGCCAATTTTTCGCCGACAATTACTGCATGTCGCCACGCTCATGGTGAAACGAGGTTGTGTGGCGTAAACCGTTGTTACCGGTTCCCCGAGGGCAGTTTGCTGTCTGTGCATTTCAAGTTCGCGATTGTAATGTAGCTAGCTCGATGCTCCGCACGCCGATAGCACCGAGCCGCAGTGAGAGTCACGCGTGATTTGTGCGAGGCTAGGTTAGGTATACGTTTGATTCATGCTTCGTAGTATTCAGTGTCGACGATACTCCCCCGACTTTCTGATGGGGATTCTCTGCCTAACCCGTTTATTTCGTAACCTCTACTTGTGCCCCTGCATGTACGTCTCGCCCTCGGTCCGTCGACGACCCGCCTTTTCATGTCGCGACCAGAACAACCGATCCAAGAAAAAGGGGGAGTTCCACGGCAAGGGAGGCCTGATGCAGGTGGAAAACGCGCGTTACATGAACCCTTTGACGAAGTTGTTCTTCAAGGCGTGCGAGCAGGCAGGCCTGTCGGAGAACGAGGACTTCAACGATTGGTCCCACTCGCAGGAGGGCTTCGGTCGCTTCCAGGTGCACGGCAGACGCACTCTCGGCGCTGCTCTGACTTTCTCTCTTCTGTGGGACGTGGGGGGCCAGCGTGTTGCTTATCGTCGCCTAATGCAGCTAGCTGCGCACAAAGGTTGCGCTGGCTTTTCACGCTCTACTAGCCGTCTGCGTTGCGACTTGTCCAGTGCATGCTTGCGGACCAACTGCAACCTTATCTTGCATGTCTTCCCGTTGGTCCGTGTGCTGTTGATGGACGCCTTGCTGGGGGCTATATCCTTGCACCAGGTTGCACAGAAGAGAGGCAAGCGCTGTTCGGCAGCCTCCTCCTACCTCAAGGAAGCCATGGGGCGCAAAAACCTGGACGTGCAGACCAGCGCCCAGATCACCAAGGTGTGCTGCTTGTGCGGTAGTTTCACCGCGGCAAGGCAAGGAGGGTGTGCGCGTATTAATGTTTTTCCCGTGGTGGTCGTCAAAGCGAAACAAGCGTGTTGACACAACCGAGCGAGCTCGGTGCTGCGTTCGCAGGTTTGCTAAGTTTATATCCTGCGCGCGCGTCCTCTCCATTGTACCACACCACCGCGTAGCATTACACTATGCATGTAAATGAGCAGACTGAGCACGACACGACCGGCGTTTGTTTCTTTTGGCAGGTCTTGATCGAGAACGGCGGTGCCATAGGCGTTGAGTACGTGCGGGATGGCGAAAAGAAGATCGCCAAGCTTGCCGTGGGCGGAGAGGTGGGCTGCAAGCGAGGGAGGGAGTAACGAAAATGCACACCAATCGATAGCGTTTTCAGCGTGTGCCGCCCCCCCGTCCACCGCTGTTCCAGCAGCAACTAAACGCGTTTGTTTTTCCCATCCTGTCGAAAGGATAATATTCTCTGTTGTACTACTCGCTTGGTTGTGCCGCTGCTCCACGTGTAAACCTGCTTGATCCGGCTGTATGCGAACGCTCGGTTCTTCACCTTGTCTCGTCTCGTCTCGTCTCGTCTCGTCTACCCACAGATCCTGCTAGCAGGAGGTGCCATCAGCTCACCGCAGGTGCTGATGCTCAGTGGGGTGGGTCCGGCCGAGCACTTGAGGTCCAAGGTATGGTACAGCCTCTCCTCTTTCCGCTGAGGTTCCGTTGTGGTCTGTCTATTCGTACGAAACCAAGTGTGTACAGAGCGAATTTCGGTCGTCGGAGGGTGACTGACCCCAGTAGGGTACATACAGTACGAATGAACACGAAAATGACAAGAGAAAACCTCCGGCCACTCGGCCACAGTAGCAACGACTTAATTTTCTTCCTGGAAGTCATACCGCACGGTATGGCAAACCGCAGAGGGAAATATGTACAAGAGTCGTATGTCCAGTTTGAAGACTCGGTTCGTGGAATGCAAAGCGCAACTGCTGGTTGCCTGTGCCTGAGCATGTCGCGGTGCACGATAATCGCGGCCGCCACCATCAAAAGGAGGAGACGTAGACTAATGCAGTGCGGGCTTGGTGCAACGTCAGGCATCAGCACCCTTCACTAATGGTCGCCCAGGCGGCCATGCTGTAAGGAGTTTTTTGCGCACTTTCTGGGTACGTTTTTCTGTGACGGTGCGCTCGGTAGGCAAACGCACGTAGGGTGGCCCAGACCGCCTGCTGTTGACGTGCATGTTTACATGTGCGTTGTGTTGTCAGGGCATCGAGGTGAAGAGCAATGTGCCTGGGGTCGGAAAGAACCTCCGCGACCATCCCGCTGTCAGTGAGTCACTTCGGTCCAATGTTGTGTTAATGAATGTGCACCCTTGCCTCGTGCGGTTTGAGATTGGTTGTGACAATTCGTATTCCTGTGAGAAACTGCTCCTCTCCCCTCCTCTTTGTAGTAAACATCAGACCGCCTTGTTGTACCTATGGGCGGTGTATGTGTAAATATACCTTGGAGATCCATAGTGCGTCCAAAGAACTAATGAGTTCCAGGCACATTAAAAAGCTCGAGTCAATGGGAAGGGGATTGGTTGGACGGGCTTATCGGCAAGCTAACAGTTAGCCTCGCGCACGACTGTCCCTTCGCTCTTGCCAACGTCTTGCGTTTGCCTTCGGTTCTCAGCCGTGATGGCCGACATCAACAAGCCTATCTCCATCACCGACAAGGTTCTCAAGGAGGGCTCTGGGGACGTGAACAAAATTGTAAGGTTAAGTTCGAGCAGCCTAGACGCCACACCAAGTGACATGCCGGGAGGTCTCCTGCTCGTTTCGTTGCTGTTAGCCTTCGTATCGTCCGTGTGTCGTCGGGAAACTCACCATTGCCTGTGTCCCCGATGATAAATTGTTGGCCTCCCCCTTAACAATTTGATTTGAAAGCACGAGCAGACCCCGCGCTCACGGCGAGTTATTCCCACAAACTGTCTTAACGGCTTGCAACTTCTTTTTTTTTTTTCGCTTGTCTTCAGACGGCCCTTCAGTGGCTGTTGACGGGAACTGGGCCGCTGACCTCGCCAGGGTGCGAGAACGGCGCGTTCTTCAAGACCACGCCTGACAAAGCGGCGGCAGATCTGCAGGTGGTCGGCGTGACTGGCCTGTACACACACCCTTGGATCTATTTGGACTTTCTTACGATACGAGGCGCGACCGAATGACCCAAAGGGATACTTGGCTACATGGTTGCTTACAAGTTGTTTCAATGTGCTGGCCGTTCTTGGAGCGCATGCACGCTGACCTGTCAGCCTCTCGGCTCCCTCCCATCCGCCTGTCCCCCAACAGTTGCGATTTGTCCCTGGAAGATCCACTACCCCAGACGGGGTGAAGGCGTACAACACTATTGGCACCAAGGGGAGGCCTCCTTCGGGTGTCACCGTGCAGGTGATTGGCACGACAACCAACTCTGAAGGAATTTTGGTCCATTTAAGCGCGGTTCGCCGCGAAGCCTGACATAGGGGGGCCGCGCGTGTATCCCCCCCTTGTGGCACCTCTGTGTTGGATGGGATTGTTGTTGCGGTTCCAGACGTATCCACTGCTACTGATGTTGTTGTTGCTGCTTTTGGTGTTTTGTGTCTCGTTTCAGGTGGTGGGGATCCGGCCGCAGAGTGAAGGCCACGTCGAGCTGCGTTCTTCGGACCCGTTCGACAAGCCACACATCGTCACTAACTACCTTGAGAGTGGGTGAGTCCTATCCTTCCGCCGGTCACATTCACGTTCTGTGCTGTGGATCGCAAGGGCGATTGGCGGCGATACATGTCATCACAGCGACAGACTGCGCCATGTTGGCGCAAGAAGGGCATGGTGGAGTCATGAAGCGTACTCTGACGTTCGCGTTACATGGATATTTTGTTGCGGTTTGAGTGGCGCGCGCGATGAACGCACAGGGTTGCAAGGATCCCGATGACCGATGCTGACACTTGCGCTCAACGGTGTGCATCTTTTCCACTGCGATTTTCGATCTTGCCAGGGAGGACATGGCGTCTTTGACGAACGGAATCGAAATGGCACGAAAGCTGTTCGACCAGGAGGCCTTCGGAGAAATGGTGGACAAAGAAGTCTTCCCCGGCAGAGACAACAAGGAGGTACACGAATTGATCTTCTGCACCCCCTTGACGTAAAGAAAATTCCCCTTTCCGGCGGAAGTTTTTCGACATGGGAAGGGATCGGCCTGCTGAGCACTCTTGTGGACGAACTGGATCTTCTTTACGCTCTGAGGGTTCGTGCGATCTGTTGCACCCTTTTTTCTTGCAGAGCACGTTTTCGTCGCCTCTTATGGTTGATTCCTGATGAGCCACTGGTGACGATCTCAGCGAAATTCGAAAATGGCCGTATGTATGCGTATGGTTTGATGTACAAGTCGACGGTGTTCTGTGTTCTGTGTTGTCAGGACCTGTTTGTCCGTTCGTCGCTGGTGTGTCCACCACTGTCGCGAAGTCCTCCTGACCGATATGTTCTCCTCATCCTCGCCCAGATCTCGGAGTACATCAAGTCTACCGTGCACTCCGCCAACGCCTTGGTTGGCACTTGCAAGATGGGCGAAGAATCAGACAACATGTCTGTTGTGAACTCGGCACTCAAGGTAAAGTTAGCAAAGGAAAGGACGTAGAGTGCTCTCGCCTGGCGGTCGGTCACCTGTTGTGCTTGCTCTGTGCCACGAAAACTGCAAACAAACGCTAAATAGGAATTCGAAATGCGCTAACCTAGTATATCAATCCTTGTTCCATTGTTGTGGCATGATGGACCCTTATGGACAGGACTAGATTTTTAATGTGTTGCGATGTGAGTTGATTAAGAGCTAGTTTGCGTTGTGGCATGTGCTGTGTTGACGCGGCGCGATGGAATTCACGACCCGTTCCTAAAACAATTATTCGAGCAAGCACGTGCGGAAAACTCAAGTAGTCTAAATGTGTTTTTTTCCCTGTCTACACGAAACTGTAAAAACAGGTAAAGGGTGTTGCCGGGCTGAGGGTGATCGATTCTTCGGTGATGCCTTCAATCCCCGGCGGTCAAACAGCGGCACCGACGATCATGATCGCAGAGAAAGCGGCGGACATGCTCATGGCTTAGGCGAAACGCCAAAGTACGTAAGAGGCGTGGCTATTTTAGGCGTAAGAGTCAGGCCATTTCGTGTACATTTCGAGTTTGACCCAAACTGACTGGGGTTTCGTATCTTTGCAATTGACGCGTTTCGCGCGAAGCTCGGGAACCCACTTCTGTCGAATGATGTGGAGCAAGGTTTAGGCTTTTGACTTTTCCTCGAGCGTTTTTTATGTGAAAGAACTTAGTTCGGCATTCACCGTATTGTGCGTCCGTCGGGGAAAGGGAAGGAGGCGAATAAGTAGTCAACCCACGGGTGCGCCCGTCAGATTAGAATTGCGTTTTATAAAGTACATGTGCAACAGGTCAACACGCGCGGCGTCTGGCTCCGACTGCACGTCTCGTTGTTGTGGGGTATGATAGAATCTGGCTGTTTAGACAATAAACCACACCAGGGCCTAGAAACGGTGCAGCGCCAAGACAAGAAGTGCTTTACCAAACAAGAGTAGTTTCTTTCTCTTTTTTAGGCAGCGTAGTCATGTAAATTAAAATATTGTGACCCAAGCTGCGGTCGGAGGTCTTCGGTTAACTGGTGGTTGGGGGAGGGGGGGGGGGGGGGGGGGGGGGAAAATGC
>FN649727.1:1997044-2009717 GCA_000310025.1 Ectocarpus siliculosus | reverse complement strand
GCGAATTCCGTCCTGGTTACACAGGATGAGTTGGCAGTTGGCTTAAATGCAGTTGACACTTCAAGTTAGAAAGCCGTCAACTGGAATTTGTCGCCTTAGCACCCACTAAGTAGCAGGTACTAGCGCTACACATAATTTGCCACATCCCGCGACAACAGAGCAGATGACAACTGGCTGACTATCCCAATCGAAAATTATTTTTTCTTGTATCGGCAAGGGAATGATATTTCCGACCAACTGCGAAGGGTGGATAAAAGACAAGGAGGTGTACGCAAAACAGGCGTAAAAACGTCAAAACAAGAGAGCCGCATGGGAAATAATTGTGACGAGCTCGGCGGGAGAACCGATTTTGGAAAAACATTTGTGGCACGCAGTTCGCTGATTGGTAAAAAATAAACTGCGGCGGAATTTAAAAAAACAGGCAAGACCGAAGATCCCTAGACAACGGGCAGCGTCATCCAGGGTCGAAAGGCCGGGATCCTGGGACAACTGATGGATGAAAGAAATGTGGCCAACTTCTCTGAAGAGGGAGATTTCCACGGGCGGGCGAAGGGGATGGGTCCTCTCGGCTGACTGATCGGCGTTCGATCTTGGTTGATGATGATGACGGTGGATTCTTTCTCATCCATCTTCCGTCTGTGTGTATACTAATATACTAATACCTAGACTAAACAGTACCTGGTAGTAGGCTTCGCGAAGGATGCTGGCGATGGCTGTCGTCATCATCATCAACCTCGCGATGGCTGATCTTCCTGATCGAAACGCCGGATATGTTTTATGTCCTGACCGTCCGAGAGAGAAAAACATGATGGCTGGCACCTAGGACTATTAGCACACTTGCCGTGAAAGTGAAATTCTGGTCGTATATATACCACACAATTGGGGAATATAGACTATAGTGAATGGAGCTGTTCCGCCTGCATTGCCGCAGCTGCGGGCGTTCGGGGGGGTCGTTTGAATCATCTGCCCGGTTGCCAACAGTTTACTCATGGAGCCACCGTGTGCCTCGTAGGAAACTTTTCATCTGGCCTGGCCATCCTCTACTAACACGGAAAGCTCCCCAAAACGAAACTGGAAGCCTCGAGGACATACCATCCTCGGATCCTCGATTCCAAGATCGGCGCGGGGCACACTCCCTGGTCCGTCGGGGGTTCGTCGTTATTTCTGCCATCACCCTAAAGATGGCATTGTCTGAAGAGTGACAAGTGACCATCCTCGGTTTCACGTCAACTATCAACTAGCAGCGCACACGATGGTTGGTAAGTCTTCGGGTGACAAGTGACCAGACTGGAGCACACTGTATTCATCTATCCGTCGACTAGCAGCACACAAAAACCCTCTGATGGGTGCAGGTGTCACCTGCCTGCTTCGTGAGGCAAGCGTGACGAAGCAAGACCGACCCGGGTCGCGCCCAAGGAGCACAAAAGGGAAGGAAGGGCCGACGAAAAACACTCATCGCAAAAGCCAAAGGGAACAAACACCTGATGAGGATAATCCAAACCGACACAACCGATCGCGCAGACCACGGCTTCTTCGGAACAGAGCGCACCATGTCGGCAGTACAGCAAAAAGTGATCTCTTGGAACAGAAAGCACAGAGCGGCAATAGCAAAACATACTTCATTCATAGCGTAGCGCGCTGACACAGCAGTAGCATGTACCGTAGTGCAAAATGCACCACCAGCAACACATTTTTCACCGAAACGCAAAACACCGCACGACAAACCACACCCACCCACCCACCGACGAACACGCACCGGAAGAATAAAAAAGAAAAAGAAAAAGAAACAGAAAAGAAGATTCCGACGACACAACACGACGCACTCAACAACCATCACTCAGCTTCATTCGCAAAAGTGGACTCTGGCGCAAACCGTTTGCTTGGGGCTTGGGAAACACCGACATAAAAATACAGAATACCGTAAAGGAGGATATTGTTGTACTGAAACACACGCAGAGAATAAACTAGCAGTGCAAGAGGAGGAGGTTGACGACGAGGTGCGCACGGCGCACAAAAAATAAATAAAAAGCTGTACTGTATACGAGACGCCTCATGCACTTTGACTTTTCATGCACGTTGACGGCGAGGGGAAGCCAGTCGCTTCACCCCATCCTTGACTGTATCTTGTGGTGCAAGTTGCATAACTCGTCCACGTAAGACGTCCCGTGCTTTGTCTTGTCCTCTACCATCAGACTAACGAAGCGGGCCTGTCATGGGAGCGAGAGGGGGGCGGTCCAGAGGCGCAGAAGAGGGAGTTCAAAAAACGCGAAACAGGAACATAAGCGGCAAGAGAACAGTGTCAAAGCTCAGTAATAGGAGTGCATGCAGGCTGAGGGCTCTAAGCGAGGAGCATAGACCACTGCCTAGAGCGCAGCGCCGATGAGCATGAGACGATGCATTGCCGATGACAGGGAAGACTTGCTTCTCTGTCCACAGATTACCACATTGTCTTGGTCTGACAAGGCCGTTTCCCCGACGCTTTACAGAGTGTGTACGCCATGTTGCACCAGGGGGGGCATGTTGTCGGACACAATCTGCCGCGGGTTCGGGAAGTCAGACTCGTCGGAAAAAAAAAAATCCTGCCGTGACTATCCCCCCCCCTTCTCCCTGCACAGCAGAGGGAGTTGTCACAACAGCTTTTCGCAAACACACACGGCGGAGCGAGCCTCCCTCTTTCCTTTCGACCCCCGTTGCTTTTTCTTTACACGTGCGTTTCCCGAACTCTCTCCCTCACGCAACACGCCCCTCACCTCCTCCGGAACTCCCGAATTGGCCACCACCACCACTAGCGGCTTGTGGGCGGCGCTCCCTCTACGCAGATGCTCTATGACGTTGCGCACCCGTCTGGCCTGCTCGTAGCCATCTTCTTGGCGAAGTTGTAGGACGCTCGTACTAGCCCCTTCATTGCCGTAGCCTGGTGGGCTAGGCCCTGTTCGTGTCCGTGTGTGGGGGTGGGCAGCAGGCATGATAGACAGATCATTGATCGTACACGAGGTGTTGATTTTTTCTTCCATGAGGCGGGTGGGGGCCGGAAACATACACGCGCGCGAAAAAAAAGGTGTGCTATCAAAGCGCCCATGCGCTGTTATGGCGGCGGCGTGCGTTGAACAGGACCAAGAGCGGAGGACAGGTGGAGTGACGGCTGCTGTGCACTCACTCCCCAGGGCACCCTACTCCACGGAGCCAAAAAATAAAGCCCGTGCAGATGTACACAACCAGGCGGAGCCCCAACAACAATATTTGTGCCCGGCAGGGCGGTAAGGAGGATAGAGGGGCTCACGTTTGACTGGCATCGCTCGATATAGCGGAGGCCACACAGAGAGGGCTGTCTCTTTACAGGAGGTGAATGTTAAATAGTGTTGCATGGCACAACATTACAGTAACAGTACACAAACGAGACGGGTCCAAGCCCCGCGTTACTCGTCTAGCCCGTGTCCTTTGCTGGTGTCACGGGGAACGGGAAGGAGTGACGGGGTAACACGAAACGACCTTGTTCTTCCACCGCCGTCGAAAAACTTCATGGCGTGCCTATTCACTGTAGCGGCGTCTACTACTTCACTTACACTAAGCGCCTTTCCTGGCAGTCTGGCAGTGGGACTGACTGACCGACCGACCAACTGGCGTGACTGAATGACTTGACTCACCAGGCACCGCGTCCACCCCGAACAGCTCGGACATCACCTCCCGGCTCACCGAGCGACCCACGTACAGCAACAGCTCCTCCCCGTTGTCCAGCAAGAACACCCCGGAGCTGCTCAGCTTCTCCGAGGTCGGGGGCAACGCGACCGGCACGTCAACCCCAGACCGGGGGCTCCCCCAGATCCCCTCCACTCCCCTAGCCCCCTCTAACCCTACCCCCGCCCCGACTGCTCCGGGCTCCGAGGCCGCCGCCGGTGGCGGGGGTCTGGGGGGCGGTGCGTCCCCTATGTCCGGCGGCAAGTCGTGAACGGAGTAGAGGGACGGGTAGAGGACCTTCACCATGCCCTCCACCGACAGGCTGTGATTGGCCAGCAGCCGCGCCGCGCGCTCGTCTGCGCGAACGTCCGGGGCGCCGCCCTGCAGGTAGGTAGGTGTGCATCGGATTGTGCGCGTGTGTTGAACAGTACAAGCAGCACGCACGGAAGGGGGGCAAGGGTGGGAGATGGCGACAACCATGAGTGGTGCAGCGCGCGGAAACAAACAAACACTCTCTTTCAACATCTTCATACTGGCACATCATCGTGGAAGCATTGTTCTTTGCGACTTCCCCCTCTCCTAGATCGCGACGAGGGCCACACCAACACAAGGCACCTTCGAGTTGGGTCTAAGTGCGAGCATCTTGTGCGTGCATAGCGTGAAGAGTGGCAGGACTCTCAGCGCCTCCGGGAGGATGAGCTGCCCGGCCGGAGAGTCGGAGGCGCACTTCTTGCGGTAGGCGAAGAGCATGGCTAGCATCGACTCCTCCACCTGCGAAGGCCCGCAGCGAGGACAGCAAAACGTTTCCGACAAAGGAGGGTGGTCAGGGATCTGCAGACACAACATAGGTGACATTAGACATCACACCCCCTGGATCCATTTGCGCAGCTCCATTACTCCACGACGGAGAGGATGTATGAGTCAAACGATGCGTTCTCGGGAAGCTCTCGACAAGGAGGCTCCGACGCCGCCATTCTCGGCACCATCACCCTCTGCGCTGTGGAGTACTTGTAGTCGAGCTTTGAAAGTCAGTGCAGGGTGTGGTATTTAATGTCGTGCCACCTACAAGTACACGGTAGTCGGGGTGACTCCAACGCCGCGTCGACGAAAATTATAAAGTTTACAACATTTGATGGTTTCCGTGACGACTACTGTAGGAAAAAAATCTTCTTCCCATGTTCCATCGATCGGAAGAGAATGATGGTTCGCGGAGACGGCGTGCCGAGAAGCAACGCAGAGTTCAGCAGCAGCACACAACCGATCGCCAACTCCAGAACCCAAGCGTCGTGGATACTCAAGCGCAAGTCATCGTTTCAACACGGACTAAAAAAAAACATGAACAACGAACAGCCACATGCATGCATTGGAGAACAATCAACATGCATGCGATCCTATCTACACACGGCGTCCATGTATCCATGTATCCTTCCTCTCTCTCGCTCTTCACCAGTGAAGGTGCAGCAGATTTTTTACCGACCAGTCGACACTTTTGGTCGTCGTCCCGCGAGAGCCGACGGTTGCCCACCTGTTTAAGGATCGAATCCACCGCCATCTTGTTGCCGAGCGCCCGCGACACCGCTTGCCTCGCCATCACGGCGGATACCGTCTCAACGTCTGTTGAGAAGGCGGACAACGCAGAGAGGAGCGAGTCAACTCCAGGGCCAAGGGAGAACAAAACGGCCTCCAAAGAACAGATTTGCATCAGCATTAATAACTTGACAACCTATCCGGAAGTTGGCAAGTAGTCGCCGTGGATTGCGTTCTGCTCTGGTGGTGAAATGAACGTGCCTGTCCCTTTTGCATCATCAATCGGGTCTTGGGATCGCTCCACGAGCGTGGCTGTGGCACAACGCCACCGAATATCTTGCACTCTGAACAGATTGGTACCTAAGTAGCGGCACAGACGACTATGAGTACCCACCACGCCCAAGAGACTCCTTCAATAGCACGCAGGAGACACATTTTGTCCTTGTATGCATACCACGAACACAAACCCCGTCACCCCGTGATAGTCTGGTTCATGTTCAAACAAACAGACATTTTACGTACGCGAAATCACCACACTCGCTCACCAGTGGACCGGAATATGTTCGGCAGGAGGCCCGTCACCGGCAGCCCCAAGGTGTGACATCGCACTCGTCGCTGCCCACTCGTGGACGTGTAAAGCAACGCCGACTGCCACAGCATCGTGTCATATGAGATCATGGAATACCGTACCATACCGAAGGCAGAACGGGATGGCGGAAAGGAGAGGCACACGAGGATGCGGCAGATTTGAGGGTCAAAATCACGGGCGGGCTGGGGCGGTGCCACAGCAGGGACTGAACTTCAAAATATACCCAGGAAAACACGCATAAAAACAAACTTGACTCGAGGACAAGAACTTCAACTGCTGTGCAGCATCATCACAAAAGCTGTCGATACTCTACACCGAACACCCTTGACCCCCGCCCGCCCCCAAACGTGCCAATTCGCATGCACGAACGGGAACGCTACCAGAAACTGATGGACGTGTAAAAAAAACAGCTGGGCTTGACGCCGGCCCTACTCTGCCTCGACCAGTCTTGAGGCTATTGTTACCTGTATGTACACCATCCCCCCCTCCTCGAGCTTCCGGCCGTCGTGTTCTAGACGGCACACGATCGTGTGATGCGGAGTGATGTTCGCCACCTCCAGCTCTCCCGGCATGTTTTCTATGCCGGGCCCCAAGCGTTGGGTGCACGAAAACCCCGCGGTGCACCGTACCTGATACAGGCGACAACAAAAACACATTTACTCCAGAAAATAAACACAAGCACGCCAGAATAATACAATCTCAAGACTGCTAGTGCCGTGCGGCTATGGCTTGGTAGAAACAGCTAGCTGCGAATGGGACATTACTTCAAGTACAACACAAAAACCCCGCCATTGACTTCTGAAGAAACCACAGCGAGAGAGCGAGGGTGTTTCCAACTCGCCTCGATAGGGTAGACGTTAACAGGGTCAAAGGTTCGGGGTGGGTGTGGAAGGAGACCCAAGACAAACGTTACAGACCCAGGTGATGAAAAAGCGGGGGAAAGAGTAACAATGAGACACACTCGCTCTTCCGGGTTGGCAGCATGTGCCTCCCCGACAGAAAAGAAAACCGTGTGTGTGATATCCTTTGCTGTCGCGCTCGCATCGTCTAGGGGGATGGACGTCAAAAGCCTCGATGGAGCCCCCGTCAACAACCACAAAAAAAAAAAAAGAGCCAAGAGCCCCACTCGCCCACGAACCTTGAGGATAGCTTCGCTGGCGCTGTGGGCGTGATCGCGCAGAGCCCCCGTCAACTGCTCCCTAAGGTGCGACTCCGTGTCGCGGCCGCCCGGCTCCCCTCCCCGCAGGCACGTGACTCGCCCGCCTGTTACTCTAGACACCATCCCGATGGTCCCTGCGTCGTAGAACTCTCGGACCCTTCCGTTGCACCACAGCATCAGATCCACGCACACCTGTTGCCCCCCCCCCAAATAAAAAAATTCCCCCAACCATAACATGTGTGTGTGTGTTTATTGCGATATTCAGCGGATGACCAATGACGAGATGTCAGTCTTATTAGCGGGGCACAAAATGAACACGCGCGCACGCGTGTTGGGGGAGAATACTTTGGGATATTTGTCCAAAAAAACACACCGGACAATACGATAGGCAATGAGGTATCGAGCCGCGGAAACTCGGCTCAGCCGAGTCTACCCAACAAGTGCAGTCGCCGAGTGCCGCGCTACGGTAGCAACCCGCTTTGATAGCAGCAGCAGAAGCAACGCTGTCCTTCGCAGCCCCTCGGAAAACCAAACCAAAGCACACCACTCATCTCGGGGGTTCGACCTACAAGGGGCCAAGGGACGCGAAAACTCACCGAAACCAGCTCTGCGCCCATACGCACGGTACCCCCGACAACACAAGCGACTTGGAAACGCCATACCAACCCCCACCGCCGTGCGCAATAGTGTTTCAGTAGCACCACCCTTTCCAGTCCATTCCTCTCCTTTCCTGCCTCCTTAACCCCTTCCGGAGCCCTCTTCCCACCTGTCTTGCAGTGCCATCCTTTCCATTCCATCCTTCTCCTTTCCTCCCCCCTCACCACTTCCTTGGCCCCTTCCTCGTTGATCATGTGTTGAGTAATTACCGTTACGAACCTGTTCTCAAATGTTGCTCAGTACCACCACCCTTTCCATCCCATTCTTCTCCTTCCCCCCATCCATCCCATTCTTCTCCTTACCCCTCTTCTCACCGGCATATTTTACCACCCACACTTCCCACCCCCCCCCTCCCCCTACCCATCCCTCTCCATTAGCTTGTCACCTGTCTCGCGGCGCAGTCCTTGGCCAGTGCCTTGTAAAACACCCCCGTTGCCACGGCCGCCACGTCCTTCCCCACGTCCGGGGCCGGCTGATACATGTGAAACTCCTTGTCCCCCCCGTACATCCCGCCCTCCTCCCGCCCTCGGCTAACCGCACCGGCGCCAACGTCCGCCGGGGACTGCGCCATGAGAAAGACTCTCCCTCCGATACCATCCAGGCAGTCCACCGTCGCGCGCAGCGCCGCCCCGGACGCGCAGGCAGAAGCAGGGGTCGTTTGTCGACCATTCTTCGATACAAGATCTAGCCAAGGGATGGGAGGGGGCGGGATAAGATAAGGGGCTACTGAAAATCCTTGCCTTGTTTTGCTTTGCTTTGTAAACGCGCTCGGGAGCTCCAACAGCCGGGGGGATAGGATCGGCGTAGTGAACGGAAACTGCTGTCGGCTCATGTATGGGATAAAAGAAAAGAGAACAATTAAACCTATGACTGCTGTTGTGTGGTACTTGCTACAGCAGCACCGTTCTACTCGTTCAACAGAGTGTATGGCATCCATAGGGAAGGAACAGTCGCATCATGAGAGGGGGGCCCTCTGCCCCCCCCCGCCAAAAGCAGGCCAAGCAAATACACTTGACACCTTTGACACCAAACTAATTGCCCGTTCGACTACGCACCGGGAATAGCCTGGAACAGTCTCGGGAGACTACTCCGGCAGGAATTGAGCGGCAGGATCCATTGGGCAGCGGGCAACGGGGCATACGGTTCCTGTACGCGAAAGAGAAGGGGGGGGGGGGGGGGGCGAGAGACAAGACATACTGTATCGCTTCAGTAGTGCCGTAATCAACGTAGGGCCTACAGACAGAAGAGTGAGATTTGACTACAATTCGAGCCAAATTTCCGAGGAACAGTCAGAACGACGCCCGACGACAAGCCAAGCGTCGTCATGGCGATGCGGATACGGCAGGCTGCCCAGCCAGCTCCGTGCCAACTTCAGTATCCCGACAACATCAAATAAAGTATAACTATCAACTAAAACTGGATACAAACCCATTCTCCTCCACCTCCAACGTAGGCCGCCTGTCCTGTGAAGGACCCAAGACCACCGCCCAGCCTCCAATAGGGATGCGACGGTCCACGTCCCATACAGCTGCGGCCTTTGGTGACGGCAGGTACGGCGTGTACACCGGCCCAACCTCTCTCCTACACGTAACGCATGAACCGACACTTCTCTCGACCAATCAATCATACACGACCTTGCAGACTGCCGCAATCGTTCTTTCCGTGTCCTTACTATATTCCACACACACCACCCGTCAACAATCTTGAACCACACCCACCGGGGGCTCCGCTGCTGCTGCACCCCCCCCCACCCCCCCCCACCCACCTCCGTGTCCGGTGCCACCGCCATCTGCGAAACATTCCCCTCCTCGTCGACCCTGTACACCTGTAGACACTTGTCGAAGGTGATGACACCCACCCTGGCCCTCTCCCCGCCCGGCACCGAGTCCAGTGACGCCTCTATAGCCGCCAGACACGCCGCAGAGAAGCCCGTCTCGAGTGCCCTCGGGGACACGTCCACGCAGAACACGAAGATGGGCTGCTGCTCCGGGCGCAAGCTGTACACCGCCTGTGACGAGCAGCGGAACAGACAAAAGAGGGGGGAGGACACGCCAAGGACAGTACAGCAAGATGACAAGGGGGAAAGGGGGGCTCCATGGTGTGGGGCGTACGCATGTTTTGCATGCCTTAGTGGTTAGACCATTGAACACCGTGGGGGGGGTTACTCGAAACCGGCGTCGCTTCATCTTTCTACCACCACAATCACAAACACCATGTTTCATTTTAGGTCAGAAGCACCGCTAAAATTTAAAAATACATTGCTCTTCAGAGGTTACAAAGCTCTCTCGGCCAGGAGAGAAACTACCGCAGCAGGGCATCACGCGTGTTTGTCTGCCTACACCACACAACAAGAGCAAGCCGGTGGTGTGCACGCGCGCCGCGCACCTTGGGTACCACGAAGTCCACGCTACCCCTGCACAGCTCCGCCCTCTGATCCCGATCCCTGCGCAACCCGGCGCCGTCGAGCGGGCACTGGTAGGCGTGCGGCACAGGCCCCTCGTGCTTGCAGAAATTGCAAATCCACTGCATGGACAGGCACGAGAACGAACGAGTATAGCCAGGCACCAGAGTTAGAGTTAGAGTTAGAGTTAGAGTTAGAGTTAGAGTTAGAGCTAGAGCTAGAGCTAGAGCTAGAGTTAGAGTTAGAGCTAGAGTTAGAGTTAGAGGTAGAGTTAGGGTTAGAGTTAGAGCTAGAGCTAGAGTTAGAGCTAGAGCTAGAGCTAGAGCTAGAGTTAGAGTTAGAGCACAACAGCCAGTATATAGTATAACGGCTGCAAAGAGTTCAACTACATCGCTTTGACTGCGGCAATACCTCGAGCTGGGACATAGTTTTTTTTATATTGTGCGGATATGTCATAAGCAGCAGAGACCCATGAACGCTGGAGCTGGGGTGGGGCCCTGTTGATATCGTAACAGGCGTGTCGCGAGGCCGGACTTGATTCAAGACAGGTGGAACCATCGACGAGCACTTGGGTTTCGGGATTGGTGATAGATATCCTTTTCGGGCATGGACGAGGGCTTGGTGGAGTCCTCGAGACTGCCAAAAAGACAGTAGCCAAAAGGAGGCGTGCACTTCACCGCCGTACGAGCGGCAACAGCAGAACTTTGCCCGTGTGCGGTAAAACGTCAAAAAAGGGCGTGGAACAACGGAGCACGGAAAGGTGTCGCCCCTGCTGGTGATGTCGACCATTATACTGCTATTGCTGCTCACCTTCTCGCCATTCTGCACGTACTTGGCGAAGCTGTTGATGTACGCTCGGCACATCTCGCACCTAAGAGGACCGGCCTCTCCTGACAATGACAAAGTATGTACAGCAGTGCGACACGGATGCAGGGATTATTATACATCGCGCAAATGAGAGGCGCAGTCAAACAACGGCAGACAAGAGCACCGCAAACTTCGCCACCGGGCACAGGGATGACAGCGGCGGCACCAATCCCCTGGTTGAGCATACCAACCCCGAGAGAGAAACGAGCAAATAATCAATACTCTAATCTCTAGCACACACCACGCTAGGGTGAGGGCAGGCCAGCTACCCAAACACAACCATAGAATGCGAAAACTGCTCCAAGTATGCATGTAGTGCAAGTGTCCAAGCGACAAACGAAGGGGAGCTTGGAGGCCTCTCTCACCGAAGTCCACAAGGTTAACTGGAATCTCCTCCGGCCCCACGATGGCCATGGGTTGGACGGTTACGGCCATTGGGATCTGGTGGCAACGAGGAAAACGCGTACAACAGGTAGGTCATGAGAGAGAGAGCGAGAGAACTGTCACGAGTGGACGGGGAGGTGCCCTTTCTTGGCAATGGTCAAGTCAGTCACGACTGCTGTTGGGCACAAAGCCCGGTGATTGTAGGACAATCATCACGGAAAGAGCGAGTTTTACGTTGCATCTTGCCCGGGAAAAGCGTCTGAGACGCGGCACCGAACGGGGGTGGCGTTGTGAGAGCTAAGCCATCGAAAAATCACCTGTTTGTCCCACTACGTGCCCGCAAGGACCCCGAAACGTGCTTTTTAGCGCTCTGTTGCAACGTGCGCACGATTCAGCGCGGCACGTATTGCATGCGACAGATAGCGTTAGCTACGTAGGTCAGTCATGAGTCACCTTACACGCCCCCATGGCGTCGGCTGTCATCGGAAGCTGCGCCATCGTCGACCGCATGAACCGCGGCGAGCAGTTTCCCTGCACCAAACGAACACAGACGAATCCAAACAGCAGTTCGGGTATACGCACCCCATTGAAAACTTCCGACGACGATATACTCCGTATGCACGGGACTGGAAATTCCAATACAGCGCTTGTATGTCCACAATACCATCTCAAACGTCGCGAAGGCGCTACTGTACACACATGGAGACAGGCCGACGAAATACAGGCAATGCAATGGACCGGGTGCTGCGGCGAACATCATGCGGCGCCGAGACAAATACCGCACATAGGGGCGCATGCTTCGGTTCACGGACATGGGACGACGACAGCAGTCCCGAGGACGGACGGCACGGCAAAACAAGGCGGGACGAGACTACCACAGCACATACTGTACCTCGTCGAGAGCAACGTAGTTGGAGGTTGGCGTTGGTGGCGTCTTCACGCTGGGAGGGGTGCAGGTCTGGTAAATCACTCGCTCGCCGCCCACAATGGGCCGCGGAATCTGTCGGACCAGGTCGAGGGTAAACATGTATGATGGAAGAGGTGCAACGTTGCGATGGGCATCGTGGGGTTGAATCAAGGACGACAGGAAAAACTTGGGGAGGGGGGGGGGGGGGGACGGGAACGCACTGCACTTGTGACGCTTGCAAAGGGAAGGAAGCAGCGCTCCGCACACAAACTTGACGGCATATGGCCTTACATGAATAATCTGACGCGGCAAAATCTGGAGCGAAAAACAGGTGGAACCGAATCTACGGTAAGATAGACCATCGAGCCCCCCCCACCCCCGGTTAGGAACGATTGGCCATCGGTGATCGGTCCTGTGGGAACAATGCTCCGTCCTCTCGAGGACGCGTGGTCAATGGTCTAACCGCTACGGCATGCAAAACATAAGAGTACGCCCCCCCCCCCCTCC